>JARQZK010003613.1:705000-1045000 GCA_030704885.1 Cynegetis impunctata
ATACAAAAACGCAGTTTAGCAATGGGTCGGTTATAATTCCTTTGTGCAACGACCAGAAAAATAAACTTAGTTTAAAAATTAAACCAAGTTTAGTTGAATAACGTTTTATAATAAAACGGTGCAAGAGCCTGTTAGTATTAAAATAGTCAACTAAATAAACTAGATATATTCATTCTGGTGGTAAAGCAGTTAATTTATACGATATATTTCATTCATTTTTAAAGTAACCAATTTTCGTTGGTTTGGAGTAGGATATAATATAATTTACCTTTCACATCGAATTGTATTAATAAAATTTGTTCGGTTAAAATTCACTGGATGTGCTTCACTGCAATCAAAAATCCCCTCAACATTCTCAAATTCCATACGTGATTAGATAGCGTAATTCCCATTATTGGTAGGTGCGAATAATCGATTATACAAACTAGGTACATTTATCCTGTAATTATTCTTCCGAAATATTCAATTCATTTTCGAACTGGCTAATTTTTGTTAGAGTAGGAAATACGGTAATTTAACTTTCACTTCGAATATCAATAAAAAGTACAGGGCCGGATTAACCCTGTCCGGGCCCCTAGGCAACAAGCCTGTCCGGGACCCAGATCCTTTCATGTTGATAAAAGGATGTAAGTTACTTTCAGATGATCGACTCCTGACTCGGAGCCTGTTACTTCAAAGTCTTATGGGATATTGCAACAACATGGTTACTTTGACTTGTTGCTGCAGCATCACCTTACCTGACTCGTTAGCTTTATTGCGGTGCACACGAATTGCGGTCGATTTTACGAGAGTGACTGAATTGCGGTCAAAATTTTTGTGCCTACCTGAGGAGTCCTAATCTCCAACCGAACTGCAGTTAGAAACTTATTAAGAGGCAAGAGGGTAAACTGAAAGTAAAAATGTAAATTCTAATTTTTATAAAGATATATATAATATACAAAACTTATAGAAATTATGCAATACTACAGACGGACATCTACATGCATATACATAATAAAACTACCTCACTAAACTTATAACTAACATATTTTACGAAATTATACCTACTAATATCTTTTTTATTGTACTGACATAATTTGTTGTTAATAAACTCTTGTTTATCGGATGGATTTTTTTCGCACAAATCTCGTTTTATTATCAATAACAGAATTTATTTTAATGTAAGTATCTGTTTGAATGCTTTTTAACGTTTCTATAAAAAGATTAATGCTGGGGTGCGGAGAGCTGCAGGTTCTGCTGAATTCTGAATGAAAATATTCGCAAGCGTTTGTTGTCCGGTACATTCCGCCCAAATGACTGGTGGAAATTTCGAATCTTCATCGATGTAAGTTTCCACTAAATAATCGACAAATTTGTCAATTCTATCGTCTCCAGTAGGTTTATCTGACATAAAATCTTCTACAAAACAATCTCCCACTTTCTCTGGTGAAAGGAAAGTTAATCCAAAGACGTGTTTTAGCCATTGTCCTATTTCGGAATCTATGTTCTTATATTCTGAACTTAAATCAAGATTTTGTATTTTGCGCCACCTAATAATAGTTCAAAACAATAATTATTTCATAAGTATACATCATAATATGTAATAAAAAAACTTACCAAGACTGAGCAAGATGAAAACGGCAACCGGTTACTTTCGCTTCTGGAAATGCTTCATAAATACTGGTATGAATGGCTTGCTCAAAATCGATTATAATAGTTTTCGGGTTCAAATTTTGCCCTGAACATTTACATTTATCTTCCAGCAATTTGAATAATTTGAAGTAGCTGCTTTTCTGTTTATCTTTTAGAAGACAAAAAGCCACAGGGACATAGGTTCCTTTTGCAAATGCATGGATGGTAAACAATTGCAAAAAATATTTGTTACAGTAGTCAAATGTACCATCCAAGACCCCCCGGGACGTAGGGCTTGACCGCAATTCAGTCGTCGAAAACAACCACCTAAGTACCCTTCTACCTGCTTCAAATTTTGACCGCAATTCGTGTGTCTCCCTTTATTGAAATGGTCTTAATGAATAGGTTATAGATAAGTGATGAATGATGATTCAGGTTGCATGATGGGTTATAGAAGATAAATGAGACGGGACGCGGTTATTTTAAATCTGATCTTGTTAAACGCAATAAAATATAATAAACTGAAGAAAACAGTTTTGTAAAGTACAAATTGGAACAATTGTACAAACTGTACAGTACAGTAAGTTTAAATATTAACTCTTCTAACTTTTTTAGAAACAAAATCATTTAAAACATCTTTGAAGTAGACCCTTTCTAATATATCATTTTCAATGGCCATTATCGACAATGAATTCAAACGGTTCTGAGACATTGTTGAACGAAGACAGATTATTAGTTCAACTACTAGATACTAGATGGTTCTGTATGTATCAAGTATTTCATTAATTGACAACATGCGTCAAAAGAAAGCGATAATATTGTTGATTTTTTCTTGGTGCGTGTACGGGCCCCTAGTCGATGCGGGGCCCCTAGGCAGTTGCCTACTCTGCCTAATGGTTAATCCGGTCCTGATTATACAAACTGGGTACATTTATCCTGTAATATTCAATTCATTTTCGAATTAGCTAATTTTCGTTAGAGTAGGAAATAAGGTTATTTAACTTTCACTTCGAATTATATCAATAAAAATTATTCACTGTGAAAATGCTATGTTAAAGCGTATTAATTTATTTAATTAGTTACTTGAATATAATGTGTGCTATAGCCAAAGATAACACCTCAAAAGTTTTATACACACTGGAGGTGTGGCGTTCTAAAAATCGATTTTATCTCATGAAAGCTTTCAATTCACGAACGTTATAATATTGTAGCATGAATATTACTTTGGGTTGTTTTTCGCAATTAAGGAAAATTATATTGCATATTTTACTCAGTTTGAGATGAATATGCGTAAAGCCAGTGCCGGATTAAGGCAGCGCGGGGCCTGTAGCAAATTCGGCTAAGAGGCCCCTTGGTTTGCTTTAGGTTCTCAAGTTTATGGTGTCAAACTCAGATTAGAGAATAAAACCGAAAATGTGTGTGCGTGACAACCCGGAGCGGCTATGTAGGAACACGTATATCTATGTGCGTGTAATGATACCAGTTTTTGAAATAAACTTCCTAAATATTTTTTATTACTTTCACAAATCAAATTGGTTGGCTTTTTTTAAACTTTAGTAATAAAATATTTCAAACTTATATTATTTTAAATATTCAGTAGGTACTATCAAAGTTACATACGAACAATCAAATTCAAATTTATATTCATTTAAGTAAATGACATCGATGATACTTGTGAAAGAGCTATTTGAGCCAATTTCTACGGTCAGTAAGGTGATTTGGGTTGAGCCATGAGAACTGACAAAAAACACTGGCCATTTTTTTTCATTCGCCAAGGGGTCACAAGGGAATTTCCCTGTTAGTTTTGCAGTGCTACCAACTTGCGTGTAGTGCAGTGCAAGTAGTACAAACACATAACTTGTGCGGCCAGCGTTCAATTTTCAGAAATGTGGTACAACTTTAAATTATTGTTGTAGATTTTGACACCAGCGTTTCTCGTGGTAGGTATTATACAACCTATAACTACGATTTAACGTGACGATATCGAGTTTTAGATTTTCAGGTGGGAATGCCTAAGCGCTTTGCGATTAACCCTAGTATCTTTTTTATTTGAACAAATTGGCAACACCGCATTCAGGTATTTGTCGGTTAATGCATCTTGCATAGGCCTGTAAAAGTAACGAAAAATTTGTTACCCGTATGTATTCGTTACTTTATGATGGAGTATTCGTTACTAAGTATTCGTTACTTTCGTTACTTCCGTATAAGGAAAGATTTGAACGCTTTAGTGTACTTTACCGTATATATGTTAGATTTCGTTATCGTTACTTTCGTATGTTTCGTTACATTCGTTATCGTTACTTTCGTATAAGATTCGTTAGTAGTTTACTTTACAGATATACCGTATATACGTTAGTTTCGTATGTTTCGTTACATTCGTTATCGTTACTTTCGTATAAGATTCGTTAGTTCCGTATAATATAAGGATAATTTGAAAGATTCAAGCTCATATTCCTTATTGCATTAATATTTATGTGTCGTTATTTATACTTAGTATGATTTATTGGATTATAGGACACTTTCCTGTAGGCTAGGGTTATAGATAGCTGATTGCATTTTATTAATTACAATAAAATTCTTGTGCATATTTGTAGGAAACACCATTGATGCATATTATTACTGAAATAACGGCTTTTGAATTTTTTAGGTTTTTTTTCAAATTATTCAACAGAGTGATCAAAAAAGGATATTATTTTGTAATAATTTAAGGCTTATTTTATATAACATTTTGAAATAAAATAATTTCACATAGATTACTTTTATTAGTACTGGCAAACTGGTATTTTTTTAAGGTATGTGAATATAATAATTTTTTTGTGATTTAAATTTTGAAAATTTTTTTAGAGGTATGTCTTGTTTTTTTTCATGTTTTTCTTTATAATTATTGAAAAAATTTTATTATCAAATATGCGAGTGTTTAACTGATGTAATATGTAGGTAAAAAAGTGAAGTAAAGTTCGTGTGACTTGTGGTGGTCATCTTTTCACTCGTACATCTAATAAAAATTAAACATCTGACGTCACGGTTATCTACCTTAATAAATATTATTAAGATAAATTTTAATTTTTTTATATGATAAATTCGATGGACGATGAATCAACTCTGTGGTAGTTCATATTTATATTAAAAATTAAATAATAACATTATCAAGACTGAATACATGTATTCAGTCTTGATAATGCTGTAACAGGCGAAACTAGTCGAATAAAAAGTTATTTTCATTTTGTGGTTTTTAGACACGTTGTTTTCTTATTATTTAATTTTTAATATTTTTATATGATATTCATAAACAGAACAGTAGTATAAATACATGCTCAAAGTCATGCGCAAAGGAAAAATGCGAAAGTAACGAGTAACGATGCTAGTTCGAAAGTAACGAATCGTTACTTCGAGTCTAATGAAGTATTCGTTACTTAGTAACGAATACATACGGTTTGCCACAGCTCTAATCTTGCACCACTTTTCAGTCTATCGCGTCGCTTGGTCGTGTATGGTTCATTTTAACACGTGTAAAGGTAAGTGGGGTCTCGTAGAGACCCCGTATGGGCATTCATGTTACAAAATATTTAATTGATTATATAACTCATGTATGAATAAGCCAATAGAATCCGTGAATTTTGCATAACGACGTAGTATAGATAAGTGAATATACCCTTGACGACGTGATATAATCGTTTTGGTGTTTCGCCTCGTGTCAAAATGTATATATATTTTCATATTCACGGTGTTTTGACGTTTGTCAAAAAAAATTAATATTTTTTATTCGTTATATAATCGTAACGAATACCACTCGAGCAATCGAAAATAATCGATTATACTGACCTCGTCACTCGGCGTATTTTTTTAAAACACCACTTGAGCTGCGCTCTCGTGGTGTTTCGCGAAATACGTCTCGTGACTCGGTAGTATAATCGATTATTTTCGATGCTCTTGTGATATTATTACTGAATATATAATAATTTTCTTTGCAGTTTGTTATTAGAGATGAACCGTTTGGAACGGAAGAGGCCAGTAACATAAAACAAACTCGAAGCAATAGCGGAAATTTTGAATTTTGACTCAAACAGAGTATTACAGCGATGATGCCTCAGATAATGAGGACGGTTTTATTGCGGAAAATATTTCGGAAACTGAAAACTTCACAGTGAACAGGAATCAGATGAAGAACCTGACCAGATTGACGTAAATGATGAACAGTTAAAAGGTCCAAGATCCCAAAATCTGGTTTAGAATGAAATAGTCAACCTTCACGTAAAAGTAGAAGCACAGAAAGGAGGAAATGATTATTAAGTGTTCAAACTGCCTATCCACATAATTTATAAATGCACAATCAACATTTTTGCATCTTATGTTATTTTATCCAGATGTTTACTCTTCTTTGTCACCCTTTCAGAATACCTGTTTTATGTATCCATATGTTTACTCTTTGCGTTGTTCGCCCTTTGAGCATAGCAGTTTTTTTCTAAATTTGAATAAAATATACCCTAAAATAACTTAGAAGGTGTTTTTTTCTTAAAACTATACCAATTCATGTTATAACCTATGCAGAAATCCAAAAATTTAGTGGTGTCCCTGAGGGACCCCGCATGGGCATTCACGTTCGTTTCAATGGCATGGGCATCTAAGGGTTAAGACATGCAAGATATTTTACGCTTATCAAAACTTATTTTTTTCACTGTCAAACAGACGTTGGAACGCGGGGGGGCCTAATTCGCGGGGCCCGTAGCATTTGCTACTCTTGCTACGTGGCTAATCCGGCACTGCGTAAAGCGTCCCTTATACGATCATTAATATTGACAATACTATTAATCATGTAAGGTGGAAAAAAAGAGTATCGACGGTCGATATTAAAGCCATATTGATTAAATCCAGATTTCCTGATCTCGGGGCGTCAATATTTAAAAGTGGAAGGGATATTGTCAATATTATTGATGGTCTAGGGGCGGACGTTAATAATATTGTCAATACCCAGTTGTACTACATAGAGGGAACAAGGAAAATTCTTCAATAATTTAAATAAAAATCGTGCACGAAGGGTTCCGTACCATTGACTAATCCCCCTTAAATATTTATTTTATTTTAATTTTATTATTTATTATTAAAGTAAATATACAACTCAGTGAATACCTAAAGTGCCTACCTGTTACCTTTTGTTGATATCGAGCAAAAATAGGCAAAAAATGGAGTTTTTTTGTATATGTATTTTTAAATATTTATTTTATTTCAATATTATTATTTATTATTGAAGTAAAAATACAACTGAGTATTTTGTAAATATTTCAAGTGCCTACCTGTTACCATTATTGATATCGAGCAAAAAAGGGCAAAAAATTTGCGTTTGTTGTATTGGAGCCCCCCTTCAATATTTATTTTATTTTGTTTTTAGTATTTTTATACTAATACTTTACTAATTTTAGTATATATTACTTATAGCGGCAACAGCAATACTTAATTTGTGAAAATTTCAACTGTAGCTATTGCGGTTCTTGAGATACAGCCTGGTGACAGACAGACAGACGGACGGACGGACAGGCAGCGAAGTTTAGTAATAGGGTTCCGTTTTTACCCTTTGGGTACGGAACCCTGAAATAGTTATTAACGTAACAAGGCCGATATGTAGCAAACAACGGATGAGGTTGGATATTGTAATCCGAGGCGCAGCCGAGGATTATAACTAACCGAATCCATTATTTGCGCATCAGCCGTGTGTCGTTAAAGACTTTTCGTAATCCAGTTGGAAGATTACATTTTGATTCCGAAGAAAAAACAAACCCCGTACCTCGTAATTCTGAAAAAAAATCCCAACGTCGTGCACTCTGTTGTCATGGAACTGTTTGGCAATTTTATAAACAACGTCAGTTTTTTGTGTTCGCAAGTTCGCTGTAACGACGATTATGGATGAAATTGAGGAACAAAATGAAATTCCTTTTGAAATATTGGAAGAATCGTTAAAGACTAAATTGACCATGTGCAGCGAGTGTTGATTTACTGCCGGCAATAACTCAACAGCGGTATAAAAAAGAATATGAAAATTTTGAAAATTGGCGTAATAGCAAGAATGTAAAGGTGGTTAATGAGGATGTTTTATTAGCCTATGCGAAAGGAAGATCGAAGGTTTATTCTCCCAACTCGCTGTGGACGAAGATTTCAATGTTGAAACTTGCTTTGAGAGTTTATGACAACATTGACATTTCAAGGTTAGTTATTTTAAATCTTGCACCATATTAGAGTATTACCAACAGAAATTTATTTTCAGATTGCAGCATTCTTAAAATTAGAAAACCCTCTGCTGGTGGCGATCTACTATCGGTAAAAGAACTTGGAGGTTGGGACTCCTCTGCGGTGGCGGAGTCGTATATTGAAAATTCAGTTTCGAAGAGAATGAAGATAACGAGACAACTTTTTCATAATAATGAGGCTTCGCCGACAACAAGTTCAAAAACTGTTGCTATAGATGGTAAATCTCTAATCAATAAGATAGACATTTCAAATAATAGCAATTGTCAAATTACTTTTCAAATAAATAAATAGTTAGTTTTATTATAATTGTTATTGTAACCAGAATGATGTTTTGAAATAAATATTTGAACCCGTGATTTCTTAACGGCCGCCGGCCGTTATAAAATTATAACGGCCGGCGGCAGTTAACACTGACTTTTCAATTGTCATCTGAATACCGTTAAATCAAAATAACAGTATAGGATTACGAAAACTATATAACAACTTTCCATGGGAGCTGGTTATATGCATTCCTTGACGAGAATGCTACATTCACAATCCAAGAGCGAATTATAGAAATTGTCAAGTAACCCCGACTCGAAATCTGCATACAGTTGTTTCGATCTTATTAGATCACATCAGTGCAGCTTATTTGCGCGAAGTGGAAATTGTTCGATAATTTTTCAAATCATTGATGTATTTACCTTGTTCACTTTATGTACTATATTAAATTGACCATGGTCAACTTGTATATTTTTCATGATTTGATTCTGAATACTCACTCACAGTTGTTGCCGTGCTTTGGTAGGAGACGGAAGTGATCTTCGTGCAAAGTGTTCTTCCGAGTGATCTTCAGACAATTTCCGAAGACTTTGAAGCGTTAAACTAGTCAGGTGGGAGAAATGTATGTGACGAGAGAACTGAACGCCAGGAAGACGAAGCGCATTGTACCTGTATTGAACAATTCGAACTGTCTCCAGAACGGTGGAATTATGCAAACAATAAATATAGTAACAAAACAGCCTTCTTCTATATTATCTACACCAAAGTCGTTCCTATCATTTACCTATATCTTGATATCAAGGATTTCTAAGCCTAATTAAGAATTGGTTGAAAGACTGCTATTTTTATTTTTCAAGTGCATATTTTGTTGAAAAATTATTGATTTTTTCCATTACCTTGGAAAATTCTTAATTTGATTCGGAAAATTGGTGATTTGACAGAACAAACAGACCTGTAAACGGCGATTTGAAATAAGCCTCAATTATTTTCTTTGTGCAGTAAATATTGCATCACGTATGCTTTTGGAATGCAACTTCAAGTGTACGTTTGGTTACACTCTTATTTCAGAAAACCGTGTAACTCAGACAAAACTAACGTACTAGGAAAACCTTTCTTAGCTTACAATGAAATATTGATATATTCAGGTTCTTTTTATTCTCGAAAAAACGAGAAAAATCACTAGTCTGCCCCATGCGGCTTCTAGTAGCTGCCAATGCTGATAGCATACACGGTTAGATGGGTGTTAGGAAGACTTTTGTGTCACACTTGGTGTTCCCTAGGACAAGAGAGCCCTCGAAAGAGTCCATTTTTCTGACGCACGTATTTTTTCCTGTTTTGTACGACATTCACCAGCATAATGACACTTAATCATGCAGTTTTTGGTGGGATCAGACATGGCCTTTAAATTAGGGTTGCCATCCGTCCGGAATTTCCCGGATTTGTCCTTGTTTAGGGGGTGTCCGGGGGTTGTCCGGACGGGGCTTTCAAAATATATCCGGGTAAAACCCGGACAAATTTTGTGTCCGGGTGTGTGAAGCTTGAGTCTCAGTGATGGAGATAAGCTATTAAATGCAAACCAGTTGTGGCTGAATTTTTTTTTAATATCCATATTCTGAACTGCTCATAATTGCACAGTATTATTTTTGTATACCGGCTCACAATGCGAATGTGGAGTGAGTTTTTTCGCTAGTGTCGCAGCTATGGACCAAGGAGATAAACTTGCTAAATACACAGACGCTTTCTTCTCTGATCAAAATAAAGTCTAATTTTTAAGACTTGAGTTGTTCCGACTTTTACAAATTCATGATAGAAAAGGAAGACATTCTGGCAAAAATTGGTCTGAAATGTATGAAAAATTCCAAGTTAAGTTAAATAAGTAAAAAGAACTTGATCTCGTTAAAATTACAACTTATTACTTACTTTTCATTTACAGTTAATAAATAATTTAGGCTTTTGGGTATCGAACCTATCTAACCGAACAAGATGACCAATCCTATAATTTGTTATCACAATGTAGAATGTAGTCTATTTGATTTTTGATCTACCAAAAATTACCGTTATATAAGTTAAATATCACAATTCAGAATTAGGAAGAATTGTTAGTAATATTGAAAGAATTCATTCATATTTAAATTTTAAAAGGTACGCAATATGAACCAATTATCAAGTTAATGAGCTGAAATTTTATGTACAGAATTTAAGTGCTAAAAAAAATATTTTATTATTTCCGTCAATTGTTAACTGGTGATTATTCTTCAATAATCATTAAAAAGTTTGAAATAGGCTTTAAGTTTTGTTTTTATCTGCAGTAGATTTGCTAAGAAAATATTTCAGAATTGTTTATTTCTATTGGCAATTTTTTTCGGTTGACCCTGAGGTCAAGTCAACACCTACTTCGATTTGAGATTCTACTAGAGCACACTCACTACACACGACCCAGAATTGCGAAGATTCCGCTATAACAACAAACATCACGACATGGTTCGTTGATTCAAGCTCGTGTAAAGTAATTGTGGATGTTTTAGAATAATATGCTTCATTGTAAGTTCGATTCCAAGGACTAACAATGAACACCGGGAATACGTCGAATAATTTACTATTATTACTACCAAAACGTTCATTATGTACAAACAAATGAGGGAACATACAAGGTGATCTTCACAAAGAATAACAAACGTCTATAAAAGCGTACTGAATGTTATTGTTCATGTACGTTTGTATCAGGGTTGCAATAAATCACTTTTTTTTGAAAAAATCAAAAAATTTAATTTTTTTGATTAAATCGTGATTTCTTTGATTTTAATCAATTTCTTCTGATTTTTTCTTCAACTATTGCAATAATGAATTTTTCCGTCGACCTCTAAATAAAAGCTTACTTTAACGTACACGAAATTGATCATTAATGACCCATTTTAATGTGCAATTTCTTCTATTTTAATGTATGATTGTCATGGGTAACCAAGCACAGAAGTATTCAGCAGTAATAGTTGAATTATTCTGTGTCTGTACTGTTATTCCACAGAGAAAAGGAGTTCATAATTCAAATCGAAAAATTTAACTCTATACAAAATAAAGTAGAAACTGCGGAAAAAATTTTATGCAATAATCGTTCGAAAGTAAATAACACTTCAGCTTCCACCAGTTCCACATATTCCTTATCGGATATTGTAGGTAATGTTAACTATTCAGAATGTCACATGTCTAATATTCCATCTATGAATTTCTCAAATTGTTCCATCGGGAGCATAAATATAAATATATCGAAATGAACATAGAAATTTATATTGTATAAAGAATAAAGTATAAACTTTAAAATAAAAACACTTGGCTTATGTTTCACAATATAAAAAATCTTTAGATACTGTACTTAGCAGTAATAAAAAGTCGACATGTTTCGAGCTATGAACTCATTATCAAGACTGTCTTGATAATGAGTTCATAGCTCGAAACATGTCGACTTTTTATTACTGCTAAGTACAGTATCTAAAGATTTTTTATATTGTGAAACATAAGCCCAGTGTTTTTATTTTAAAGTTTATACTTTATTCTTTATGATGTTTCACCAAGTGATGTGCGAGAATTCAATCTCAGTTAATTTATATTGTGTCAAATGTATCTGTTATGCAAAATAAAAATTTATTTCAATCAAGAATATATACTCAATTCATGATGAGGTCGACGGAAAAATCTTGTAATAAACTCGTTTATTAATGTAGCGATTAATGGTCTCGAACTATTAACGCGCTCGCTCCGCTCACGCGTTAAAATATCTCAACCATTAATCGCTGTCATTAATAAACTAGTTTATTAAATAACTATTAATTCACTTATATTTATATAAAAATATTTGTTGTCTAGATTTACAGTTAGAAAATTTCCTCTGCGACATACAAAATAACTTGTATTAACATTAAAATTTTCTGCAACGTGCAGCGGCTTTTCTGTCGGAACAAGAAAACTCGTTCGTCTTTATAATGTGAGGTTGACGCGAGACGGATCATTTCTTAACTTATAGTCGGCCCATACGTTCATAAGTAAATTGCTTGTTACTATCCTTTCTTGTTTAAATCGCAGTGTGTTTTCAATAGATGAAATGTCCCGAAGTGGTAGTAGAAAAAACAACCAATTTGGCAATATTTTATTGAAAAATCGAATAAACCCGACAGAAAAAAGGGGAAGCAGAGTGTCTGGTAAAACATGAATATTTTTTACCCTAGACTGATTAGTTCTCCAATAACCTGTACCAAAATCTAATATTGATCATTCGACATTTTCACCCCACTCTCTTCGACTTCGCGAAAAAGGAGCTCATATACGCTCGGGAGCCAAACCTCGCAATTTCTTGGGATAACGTGCCCAGTTCGACAAACACCATAATAATGGCGATTTGGTTTCAGCCGGACTGAATGCTTCTAATTACGTTTATTCAGTATTATATAACATGTCGACCTCCGTAGGGTAATGACGATGTAATGAGCTTCATGCATTCTCACAATTTGCACAAAAACAAACGATCAGCTCAAGTTCGCAACTCTCGAGTTCCTTAAAAAACAATATCGAGTCGTCATTTCCTAATCAATTTGCACGTGCATAATTGCATGTTTGTCTGTCTAGAAAATTGTAGACGAAGAGAGCAAATACTATCAACATCTACTAGAACTTATTAAAATTATTTGTTATAGAGTATTATTATCATAACAGAATCATAGTCATCATTCAAGTAATAAAACGGTAAATTCTTCTCTTGAAACTTCACATTTTGAGCACAAATTGCGATGTGTTTTTTTACTCTCTGAATGAATAACCACTGAACTAAGCATCAAGGAACAAATATTGGAGGTTTACTTATTCTAATATTAAGATAAGATGCGCGAAAAGGTTGCCCTGCTCATGAAGGCATTTTTGGGTCCTACGGGTAATCGCATGTGAAGCTTGCGAAACTTCAAAATGGTTTCGCCGTATTTGATTCCTTGCCAAACGTATTCTTTCACACATCTCCTCCTCGTTGTCTACTTCTGTTGCGTATACTATATATTTTATACGGCCCCAAAAATAGTAGTCTAGTGAATTTAAATCCGGCGATCGGAGTGCCCACGGAATAGGACCACCACTTCTAAACCAAGCTAGTTAGTCGAGTACTTAGCGTACGCTGGCTAGTATTTGTTCAAACCCCGGGGCCGACTGGTCTGCCATGATTTTTTTCAGAGGTTTCCTCATGGTAATGTAAGTCACTGCTTGCAAACTTATAAGGCGAATACTGGGCCAGTATTAATCCTCTGAACCCTACCCACACTTCATATGTCCATATCCTTGATACACTTGTACATACAAGTATATCCTCTGATCTGGCTGAAGGAGTTAATCCCAAACTCAAGCTGCCCGCCTCCCTAACACATACTTCAGGGAGGAATGAAACACGTGTGTTTTCTCTCCTTTTTTTCCTCTTCTAATCCATTTACCAGGAAGTCGCTCGTCTAGACAATTGCTAATATTCACACCATAATGGGCTGGCGCACCGTCGTGCTCTGCCATTGCATAAACTACGTACAAAGTGGATATCTGCTAATTCTCTATTTGAAAACCCCTGCATTACTACTGAATAGATTTTTTTCCGGCAACAAGCAGCACAATTAAAAACTGAGCGATTAATAATTGATAGCTTATTTTCCTACACCTCAGCAACTCAAAAAATGTCATTTGTTTCCAGGTCTACCGATTATTTTCTCCTCGATTTGAACATTGAAAACCAGAAAATCAATTCGTCAAAAAATATTCAAATGCATTTTCCTCGAAAATGCTGCTTCCTAACGAAGTATGAGAGGAGTGTCTTATTTGTACAAAAAGCTTCATATTTTCAAATTTTGAAGTCAAAATTGCCAATAGGTACCCTCCTGCACCACCCACTCCTGAATATATTGCAATACTAACTTTTAGTACATTAAATAGAGCGTAAAAAGTTTAAAAATTACCTTTACAGGTTTCGAAAATATTTACAAAAAAACACCATCAGGTCTTTACCTTTAACACCCTGGGTATCTTAAAAACGAAGACGTTCAGGGCCCGAGTTTATATAAACTTTTATCTCTTTTTTTGGAAGTAGAATACGTGGTTGCAATATTGACGTCTAATTTCGGGACATCCTGTATATATTCGAAATTAATTTTACACCATGAGTCTTCCGATCTGTCCCAGATGAATTTGAATGTCATCCATTTATATATCAAGAAGTCGACGGTGGGTCATATGTTGAAGTTTTTACCTATTTTATTAGATACTATTCTTAATTTGAATTAAAACCTAAAAATATTATGTTTTTGAATAGATGTTGAAACATTTTATTCGAATGAAATCTTTTCGACACATGCTTAAAATTAATGGTAGGCCTCTTGTTGTATCAACGAAATTGTCGGGTAAATCATTTGTATCGCTCTTTATCAGCACTAATATCATTTAATTAAGGTATGAAGAATTTTAAATTTGAAAACAATCCGAAGTGTCTGATTAAAAATACCGGAAACAATTCGAATAGCTGACGCTTCAAGAATTTTCCCTATTTCTTATGAATTAATAACTGGAAAATTATTACGTAGACGTTATACGTGATAGCCGAGTCGGATCTTGCATAATTTCATGATCAATCTTTTCACCCATAAAATCTCTCTACGTAGCTGACTATCTCTTCTTATCGTCGACACTGTTCGATGCATAGTTTCCGACGCTAAATAATAGAAAATTTAGAAGGGACCGAGAGCAAGATACATTTATATCCATCCATTCGTGACGGACTTGTGGGACGTTTATATATATTAGACTCAGTGGTTCTCAACCTTTTGTTTATCGTGTACCAATATGAGGAAATCACAGAAACTATAGTACCACCAGAATTTGCAAAAATTTTTACTTTTTATTCATATTTGTATTCAACAAAAATATATTCTCAAAATTTGAAATAAAATATATTTAAAAGTTTAAAGTAGTAAAAATAATAAATTAAAAATAAATAATAAGAAACAACTTGTCTAGAAACCACAAAATGAAAATAACTTTTATCGACGAGTTTCGCCTTTTACAGCATTATCAAGACTGAATACATAATTGCAAAGACATCGCTTGAAAATATACGTATTTCGGTTCGGTACGTGGGGGTGGTAAAATATAATCGATGGGTCCAAATTATCAGAGATTTAACAGTGGGGAGTGGTTTAAGTCAAACTGGTCATTGAGAAGAATGTAATTATGGGATTTTTGGAGTTTGTTTATTTCCATGACTTCCAGGAAGTTCATTTTCATGCCTTTTTCACAGTAATGAAGAATTTTTGGTTTGAAAGTGGATGAGATGTTATGTCCTTTTGACTCTAGATGTTCCCTAAATGCTGATTGTCCGTTTTTAGGGAACATCTAGAGTCAAAAGGACATAACATCTCATCCTCTTTTAAACCAAAAATTCTTCATTACTGTGAAAAAGGTATGAAAATGAACTTACAGGAAGCCATGGAAATAAACAAACTCCAAAAATCCCATAATTACATTCTTCTCAATGGCCAGTTAGACCTAAACCACTCTCCACTGTAAAATCTCTGATAATTTGGACCCATTGTTATATTTTACCACCCCCAGGTACCGAACCGAAATACGTATATTTTCAAGCGATGTCTTTGCAATTATGTATTCAGTTCAGTCTTGATAATGCTGTAAAAGGCGAAACTAGTCGAATAAAAGTTATTTTCATTTTGTGGTTTTTAGACAAGTTGTTTCTTATTATTTATTTTTAATTTAAATATGAACTACCACAGAGTTGATTCATCGTCCATCGAATTTATTAGTAAAAATAAAATATTCAATGCAATTCCTGCGTTTGTTTTGCTGATACAATATTAATAAAAGGGTTTCATGATCACTTCCCATGTCTTGGCACAAAATGATAAACATTCTCGACATTCGAAAGCGTCGGCACATGACAGTAATTTCGTCTAGTTCAGCTTTATTTTTAACATATTTCTCGGCGTTGTCATGAAAAACCAAGATAAACATTTTGAGCTATGAGAATTCTACTTTCAAAATCTTTTTTGTAAATTGAGATCGGACCATACTTGTCGCATTCAGGACTGCTGGAAAATTGCATAGCAAAATATTCAAATGGCCACAGATCAAAAACTATGCATTGGACAGTTCCTGCTCTTCGCACAAAAAAAGTTTATATTAATAACTAATACTGACCGGAGCATCTACGCTACAACTCAAAAAATAACCGAGTTATGAATTTTACTGAAAAAACTTCATTTTGGCTGGTTTGATCCGATTTTCTCTAAAACTAAGGATCTAATCGGGTCGTCCGACCTCTCATTCTCTTCGTCTTTTCATTTTCTACAATTGGTGCGATTTTCTCCATAAAATTGTTAACACTTTTTTCATGAAAAAATCTCTGTAGCTTGGCCTATAGAACAATTCGCAACAAATAGCATACTGAGGTTGAAGGTCCACTTCATTTTCATTCCAAGTGAAGCCAAATGATTAATAACTGGTAGTAGTGATGAGTAGGAAATAATAATATAGTTATGGAAGGGACCTTATATTTTGTTATATTTTGCGTACCACCTGGTGTTCTTTAATCTACACAGGTTGAGAACCGCTGTATTAGACGTATTGTTGCGGCATAATACCATCACTGATGTAAGAAATCTACAACTTCACTGGTAGAAAATATAAGACGAGAAAGAATAAGGTCACTGAAAGATCACGTTGCGCGGATATCGAAATATATAAACTAATCATGGATGTGGATTTCATTAGTTTCATCAAATGATTGTACGATTTGAATAATCGAAGGTGGACAAGTTCGAAATTTTAGCACGCATTCTTCACTCGCAATCTATCATAGTTTTTTCGGAATCAACAAGTAGACTAGGAATCAACAGCAATTAATTACGCAAAATTTCCTAAACGCGATTTTCCTTTTGATTGTGGTCCAGGGGGCATAGGAGTATGGGAAAATGCATGTTGCCAGCCGGAAATGCAGTACAGTCAGGGGGAAGAAAACTGATTCCAATTCGTTCAGATGAGGGTCCTCTTGTACTTCACTTCTTCAAAATTTTTCGAAAAAAATCTAATTTTTTTTCCTGAATACGCGTTCAAATTTGGGAATTGCTAGCATACCACTCGAAATAGTTACTAAATTCCCGACTTAAGTCAATTAATGCGCCGCAACTCCTCAAGATTTAATCCTGGGAAACTCAAATTTGTTTCAAAACTTTTAGATATGTTTCCTAAAATTTTATTCATTAAACATTTTTCCAATGAACTTTCTTCTCCAGGAAAAGCGAAGTTGAGCATGCAAAATTTCTATTTCGATTGTTATTCAGGAGCTGATGTATATTGCACGCACTGTCAGATTTTCCACTTTTCAGTTTGTACAATCCTCCCGAAAAATATTTGTTTTTAGAATAGCACGAAGAGTTTTTCTTCATTGTTTTTCCGGCAGCGGTAAAAAATTGTAATTTGTTTATTTCACTTTTCTTTCTTCTCCATTCAACGAGACTGAGTCACAGTTACAGCTATATTAATGTGTGTGTGTGTATGTATGTATATATATATATATATATATATATATATATATATATATATATATATATATATATATATATATATATATGGAGGGTTCAGAAGCCAATCAGTGTAAGTCATTAACTAACTTAAATTATAACAGATTGACTTACACAGATTGGCAGCCGAACAAACTCATTCATTTATTTCGAGGCCAGAATAGGTGCTGACATCTGTGGTTAGATTATTGAAATTATGACTTACTTGTACTGTCAGTAGATTGAGGAATGAGGAACAGGCTACAATACGTAAGTCATTTTAAAAACATTTTGACTTACACTGAATGGCTTCTGAACCCTCCATATATTAATGAAGAACAAAAATACTTCCCAATAAATTATGTGCCTAATTTGAGTAGCAAAATTTGTAACAGACTATCGAAAAATAACGTTAAAACAATTTGTACAAATAAAAGAAACTTGAAGTCATTCTTGGTCAATAATAAAGAAAAATCTAACATCGGAGAAAACAGTGGTATTTACAAAATATTTTGCGACGAATGTCCTGCTTTCTATATTGGACAGACAGGAAGGAATATAAATATTCGTGTTGAAGAACATAAAAAGTCAATTTTACAAAACAAAAATACCACTGGCTTCTCTGAACATTGTATAAAATTCAATCACTTCCTGGATTTCAACAAAACCAAATTGTTACATTCAGGTAACAAGGGTAAACGCCTTGACCTTCTCGAAATTCTCGAAATAAGTTCCGCCCATAATAGTCAATTACCCCATGTAAACGAACAAATTGATTTTCAGGTATCACCTTTGCTTTTGTCTGTTTTATAAATTACGATGCAATACTCTCCTGTAGTCAGTCTTGATAATGAGTTCATAACTCGAAACATGTCGACTTTTCGCTACTGCTAAATACAGTATCTAAATATTTTTTATATTGTGAAACATAAGCCAAGTGTTTTTATTTAAAGTTTATACTTTATTCTTTATCATGTTTCACCAAGTGATGTGCGAGAATTCAATCTCAGTTATATATAAATATATATATATATATATATATATATATATATATATATATATATATATATATATATATATATATATATATATATATATATGTATATATATAGTCATAACGAATGCATTCCTCCAAATTATATATTTCAAAGGGCCGTTCCCAAATCAGCGATTTGTCTTATCATGTTTTTCATTTAATTTTAGGAGTATACTGTTTACAATAAAGAATTTTCACCTTTCTACAAGCATACGCTAGCCAGTTCAATAGTATTGTTGTGCAAATGCACAATATTTGTTTAAGATAATATGTAAATATTATCAGAATATTAAACCACTATTATGATTCTTGTTTTTCAAATAAAATTAATTTGATGGATGTCTGAAGAGTAGCGTTCTCAACCTGAATGAAAAGGAACGAATTCCATACGCCATATGAAAAGACCTACATGAAGATGGCTAGTTCTTTTGCATATTACATAAAGTGAACAAGAAAAATTCTTCCATAATTAAAAAAATTATCAAACAACTTTCCAAGGGAGCTGGTTATATATATATATATATATATATATATATATATATATTACAAGACGCGAGTTCTGGTGAATTATAGAAAACGTCACGTCGCCAAGACTCAAAATCTGCACACAGCTGTTGGTTTCCAATATCCTTGGTGGAAGTCGCTCTGGGTTGTTATCCAGATAGTAGACCAGAACGCGATTTTTATTGGGGAACAATTAGAAATTTGTTAATTCATTCCGAGTCAAATAAGTTGCACTGATGAGATCTAATAAGATCGAAACAGCTGTGTGCAGATTTTGAGTCGGGGTGACTTGTTAGATTGTGAACGTAGAAGGAATACATATATAACCAGCTCCCTTGGAAAGTTGTTTGATAGATTTTTAAATTATTGAAGAATCTTCCTTGTTCACTTCATGTAATATATTAAATTAACCATAGTCAACTTGTATATTTTTCTTGATTTGATTTAGTTCTTTTGCCACGAATACACTACGCTCTTCTGCAAAATGGACGGGATTTTCAACGGCGGAACATAATACAATTTATTTCATCTGCAGCTTGAAAACGATTCTTCCTCCAGTATGACAAAAGGGAAATTCCAAGATATTTAACTTCAATTTATTACGTATCAACATGACCTAGTTTCAATTCCGACCTTTAGATAGATTCAGAGTAATATTGAAAACAATCACGAATCTCATTATTCAATTATATCTGCAATTTTCAATTTGTTTGTTCAAATTTGCAGTTGAGCTATTGAATTTTTCATCACGTCTTCATTAAAAGAAAAAACTCGTTTTATAGTCGTCGTTTGAAAACTGTAATGTTTACTCATTCCTATAATAACGTGTGAACAAATAGCATAATTATTGATACAGTCTATTTTATGTTATTCAATTCATTGATCAAATTTTCTTATGATATGAGTGTACTGAGATATGATGCCATATTGTGGTGTAAATACTGAATCGTCCATGAAGAATTCTGTTTATAGTCATTTCTGATTCAAGGGAAATATTAATTGCTTTCAGATGAATTCAAAAAAAAAAATATTATGACATTATGGGATTCACGTAAGTTATGATATTATTTAATTCATAATAGGTTCTTGAAAAGTCTACTAGAATATAGTGTACGTGTCTTCAGGGATACCACGTAAAAACAATTGCATCCATTGAACTTTCAGTATCTGCGAGTTCTTTATTTTAGAAAAATTACAAATGAACCTTCTAACGATATACCACAGTTGGTGGTGCGCCCCTTTTCATAGCAAGGCCCTCCAAAGGGTCCATTTTTCTGAGTCGCTCAATTTATGACAATCACAGCATTATGACACTTTATAATGGAAATTTTGGTATCGTTAGACCGATCAGTCATGGTCTCTTGGTGGACGGAATTCGGTGAGCTTGGCCGGCAGAACACTAGAGGCCGCCACTAGGGTCCAAAAGCCAAATTTTATGGTTACTTTTCAGTATGCGCACCGCCGTCTTGGTCAAACTGACCGTTGACAAGAAGTCATTTTGTTCGGATTTCTTCCATATACAGAAATATTTTTGAGAGATTGTAGGTGAAAGAAATGGTATGAAGGTCGAGTCACTTCGTCAGGAATGTCAATAGGCATGCAATTACACCAAGGGGTGTGTAACTTGAACCATAGCTTCATGAATTATGTACACCGAAAGTGGCGCTGTCTTGGTCAAAACGACAGTTGACAATATTGGTAGTTTTGTTCGAATTTCTTCCATACATAAAAAGATTTCTGAGAGATTCTAGGTGAGAGAACTGGTAAGAAGGGCGAGTCATTTTGTCAAGATTGTCAATGAGCCTGCAATAACACCAAGGGGTGTGTAGCTTGAACCATAGCTTCATGAGTTATGCCCACCGAAAATGGCGCAGTCTTGGTCAAACCTACCGTTGACAATTGGTAATTTTGTTCGGATTTCTAGCATACTTATATAAAAAGATTTTTGAGAGATCGTGGTTGACACAAATGGTAAGAAGGGTGAGTCACTTCATCAGAAATGTCAATAGGCATGAAATTGCACCTAGGGGTGTGTAACTTGAACCATAGCTTCATGAGTTATGTCCACCGAAAGTGGCGCTGTCTTGGTCAAAACAACCGTTGACACTATTGGTAGTTTTGTTCGGATTTCTTCCATACGTAAAGAGATTACTGAGAGATTCTAGGTGAGAGAACTGGTAAGAAGGTCGAGTCATTTTGTCAAGATTGTCAATGAGCCTGCAATAACACCAAGGGGTGTGTAGCTTGAACCATAGCTTCATGAGTTATGCCCACCGAAAATGGCGCAGTCTTGGTCAAACCTACCGTTGACAATTGGTAATTTTGTTCGGATTTCTAGCATACTTATATAAAAAGATTTTTGAGAGATCGTGGTTGACACAAATGGTAAGAAGGGCGAGTCACTTCGTCAGGAATGTCAATAGGCATGCAATTACACCAAGGGGTGTGTAACTTGAACCATAGCTTCATGAGTTATGTCCACCGAAAGTGGCGCTGTCTTGGTCAAAACGACCGTTGACAATATTGGTAGTTTTGTTCGGATTTCTTCCATACATAAAAATATTTCTGAAAGATTGTGAGTGAGAAGAATGTCAATAAGCCTGTAATTACACCAAGGGGTGTGTAGCTCGAACCATAGCTTCATGAGTTATGCCCACCGGAAGTGGCGCTGTCTTGGTAAAACCGACAGTTGACAATTGGTAATTTTGTTCGGATTTCTACCATATCCAAAAAGATTTTTGAAAAATTGTAGATGGCACAAATGGTACGAAGGGTGAGTCTCTTCGTCAGGAATGTCAATAGGCATGAAACTGCACCAAGGGTTGTGTAACTTGAACCAAAGCTTCGTGTATGTCTCTGAACTCGTGACTGAATCCGAGAACGATGAAACGTATCCCGATGTTAACCGAATCTTTTTTTTTGTTGTTTATAAGTAGTGCACTTAGAGTTTTACAAAAACAAAACAGGTAAAAAGAGAAATCAAATTTTGACTGAGAAATATTCATTATCTACTTAAAACACCTTTCAATTCAAATATTCCTTTGAAAATTACAGATATATAGAAACAGCTGGAAGTTCAACGTTAAACATAAATTCTCTATTTATGTTTAATATTTTGGCAAGCATATAATTTTATGTTCTATTAAATTCGTAATCATTTTGGCCTGTAAAATGGAAAGTATTTCAAATTTAATTGCCTCATTAACACTAATAAACGTTTCTAATACATCAGTTATAATATAAATATCTTTTTAGATATTTCCAGTGTGTTTTTTCGTATGACTAACAAGTGAAATTGTTTCAGAAGAATTACAAAACGTTTTAATCCGGTTGCCCGTATATCAGAAATATTGAACATAAATAATATGGCGAAAAGTTCTATTTCGATCTCTCGAACTTCCATCTATTCAAGGTTTTTTGTTACATTCCTCAGAAATACAAAATAAATTCATTAAATCTCGATTCTCCATATTTTGTAAATACTTGTAAAACTACAAAACAATAATTCGACAAGAAGTTTATCAATCAAATTAATAACGTATTGTCATTTTCATAGCGAAGTATGTGAAAATAGTTAATGCTACTTTGAGGCTAGTGATGAATTTCCCTTTGCCAACAAAAAAGTCATAATAACTATAACTATCAATAATATAGGTTTAGGGAACATTGGTACCTACATATCATTATATGAAATTCAATCCTCGATCATTTGGTGAAAGATAAACTGGATTTCCATCAGAAAAAAATTTCCCAAAAATTTTAAGGATTTCTAATCGTTTTTTGCGCCAATCGCGAATAAACCAAAAAACGCGTGAGCAGCAGAGCTCTGTAATTAAGTTCTTATTTTACCATCATTAATGTCCTTTTTTCACGTACAAATTCCCAACTCCTTAGTCAATTTAGAACCACTGAAGAGAAACATAAACCATAAATGCTTACTTGAGAAGACATATCGAATTTCTACATAAAAATTGTGGTGGTGCAAAATAACATTTAAAAGTCTAAAATGGAAAATTCTTAATATCAACCGAATTCACATAGCCTTCTAAATGAATTTTCAATGGCTGTAGAGATGCGCAATGCTCGAAAATCGTCAAAAACGCTTGAAAATTCGACATAAAAATTGCGGCGGTAAAAATAATGAATTAAACTCGGTGTTCCTTTCCTAAAACCAATTCACGTACGAAATTTCAACCCTTTACGAATTCCCAACATCAACACAGTCCACGTAAAAAATTTCATCTATGTAACTGATTCTGAACGAGCTATGGACACGCAAATCCTCAAACATTACTGAGCAACAAGAAATCTCTTCATGGAAATGGCAGCAATTAGAGAAAAAGAAACTTTCTCAGCTTCCACTCAATGCGCGTACAAATTTTCAACTCCGTAACTCAATTTGGAGGCAGTTTGAGAACGCAAAAATCCCCCAAACACCTGTTTTTCAGATACACGCGCCCACCAAATCACATCTAAACAACTTACTCTTCAATCTGTTTCTACCTCACCATTTACAAAGTTATAAGTTGCATAAGCACAGAGACATGGTCAGGTAAAATCATTTAAAAAGTGCACCGATTGTAGAAGTTTAAATGAAACATAATAACATAGACGTGACGTCATTCG
This sequence comes from Cynegetis impunctata, assembly GCA_030704885.1. NCBI lineage: Eukaryota > Metazoa > Arthropoda > Insecta > Coleoptera > Coccinellidae > Cynegetis > Cynegetis impunctata. The sequence goes on from JARQZK010003613.1 coordinate 728,857, forward strand.
CTCTGATTGGTGGTGAACCTATCATGGCGGATTGCCATATTTTGTACTTTTAATCCATCAAACAAATTTTCTCTTAATAGAAAATAAATTCCTTTTTCATATAGATACATAATTTTAGTCATTTTTGGTAACTTTCATCATGCCAATTATAGATTGAAACAAAGAATTGCTCCTTCATATATTTCCAAGGTACGAAATTTACTAGATACTAGAAAATCGAACAATCAACAATGTCCGGTATAACAGCAGTGAAATATACCCCAACAAAGTCATTCAATCTTTTCGAAGACAACTAGTTTAAGGAGTAAGGTAATTTGGTTCGACCTTCGTCGTACGGACTTCAAGGTCTCCGCGCAGTGATAAACAGATTTCTCAGATCTTTAATATTTCGGTTATTCCGATATTGGTGTAAATGAACCGAGTCTGTCTGTCGGTTTTTTTTTGTTAAGGAGAAACAACGATCTCTCTTCAAGGTCAGTACTCAAGACATATTGTGGTTAGCTCTGCCTACTCATTGGATATAATCATCTGAATAATATACAAATTTCAAAAATGTATATGAGAGTACTGAATACAAAAATCTTGGTAACACAGTTTAAATAGATTTTAGTAACGAAAACGATAACAATAAGAAATTAAATGATATGTAGATATAGAAATAGAGGAACAGAACGATTTTCGTGCGGGAGGATCATATAGGGATAATACATTTGTTCTACAACAAAATTAGAGAATCGTAATGCAAGGAGCCTAGCCACCCATCTTGTAATCATCGATCTCGAAAAGGCCTACGACACGGTACCTCTGAAAATACTGTTTGAAATATTGACGAAATCTGTACTTAATAATGTATACGTTCGAGCTATTCAAAACGTGTATAAAAACTCAAAAAGGGTGGTCAAGGTAGGAAGCACCATATCGAAACCGTTCTTGCATTCGAAAGGTTTAAGACAAGGATGTAGCCTATCCCCAACCTTATTTAAAATGTATATTCAAGAAGGTATGAGAAGTTGGAGAATCAAAACAGCAAGAATGGGAATTGAGATGGAAGATGCGTGCCTAACAAACAACTCTATTTTTCGCTGACGACCAAGTTGTTATAGCTGGAGACGAAGACGATGCAGATTATATGCTGAGAAAATTGGACGACGAATATGCTAAATGGGGTTTAGATATGAATATGTCAAAACCAGAATACCTGAAGATAGGAAGCACTGATGGAGACCTCGACCTGCAAATAAACAGGATTGGACGGTGTAGACAGTACAAATACCTAGGAAGCGTAATTTCGGAAGATGGAACAACGGAAGAAAACATAAAAAATAGAGTGCAACAAGGAAAAAAAGCTACAGGAATTCAGATCTCATTGCTGTGGTCAATAAAAATTAACCTTAACACCAAATTGACTATCTACAAAATTATAGTGGAGCCTATTTTAACATATGGAAGCGAATGTTGGCAAATAGCGGAAAGACAAGAGAAAACAATCGAGGCAGTGGAAATGGACTACCTGAGAAGATCGTGCAGAATATCCAGAACGGAACACATACGAAATGAATATATACGGCGAAGAACAGGTCGAATATTCACGACTGTGGAGAGAATACAGACGACACAGCTGCTCTGGTACGGACATGTGATGAGGATGGAACAAGAGAGATGGCCAAAAAAAGTAGTAATGTATCAACCGCAGAATAGAAGAAGAAGTGGAAGACCATCAAGGGCCTGGAAGGATGGGATCGAACAGAACATGAAAGACAGAGCTATCCAAGAAAACGAGTGGATAGATAGAAATGTATGGCGTACGAAATGCGGGATGCGGTAAAGGAAACTGTAGGACCCCCGCTGTATATATATATATATATATATATATATATATATATATATATATAGATAAATATATATATATATATATATATATATATATATATATATATATATAAAATATATATATATATATATATTAAAAAAAAAATATATATATATATATATATATATAGTTCAGTGAATTAATTCCCACCAAGAAGAGCCACCTTAAGATGGCAAATGTGTTTTTGCCGAAACGACGAGCAGACCTCAACGAAACCGAAGCCCGCGCGGAAACAACCCCGGGAAACCAGACAACCATATATATATATATATATATATATATATATATATATATATATATATATATATATATATATATATATATATATATATATATATATATATATACATATAATCTTTTGAGAGAATTTGCAATAATTACAGCAAATATATCCAGCGGCGGGAAATGATTTAGTTTTAGGTAATGTGTATTCAATACACTAATTTTGATTTTACGTTGTAGTTCTTTCTATGTATTTCTTGGAATCAATGATTCTTGAAGTGTGACACAGGATTGTAAAGTAAAGAACATTCACTTAAATTTACGAAAATTTCAGTTCTTTACTTCTTGCAAATTAATCCACTTTTCATTTATATGTATTTAATATCACGATTTCAGTATTCCTAGAAAAGATAAAATAGATAATTTACAATTTTATAAATAGGTACTTAGATAACGTAATCTAAAACAGTAAAATTTAGTTTTGGGTAGAAATATTTATATATTTGGTACATACAATATAATTCGTATTATATCTGTAGGAATGAGATCATTATTGAAATTAAACAAACGAAGATATTTATCATTTATGATTCATCAATTGAAAATAATTATCAGAAATATATAAAAGCGATTCCTCATCTCCTGTGTTATGAATATTTTTTCTGAGATTTTGGAGCTAGTTGTAAAGAAAAGAATGTTGACTTCGAGTGACGGAGATGTCACAGTAAGTTGATGATTCTCAATATGGTTTTGCTGAAAAGTGTAACAATTTATAATAATTTGTTCTTTAAATAAAATATCAATACAGCTGCATAGTGGAAAAATTATAAATTGTCTTCTTTATAGATTTAAGAAAGTATTTAAAGTACTAGACATTAATTTTAAAATTACTAAAACTTTCTTTACTAACTGACGAAGATATGTTAAAGTAGGCTCTAGTGGTAGTGAGATGGAAATTAATGAATGGTGTACAACAGGGTTCTGTAATGGGACCGCTGTTGTATTAATTGTATGTATTGAGCCTAAGGGGAACGGAGCTACAGGCTCGGTATCACATCTTTGTAGATGAAGATACTGCATAAAATTGTTGTTGTTCAATAAAAATAAAGAAGAGCTTCGTCACTAAGTGCATCGCGTCGAGATGCGCTTCGAACGGAATAACTTATGGGTTGAAAACCCCAACTTTAATAGCAAACCGAGATAAATGGTAGAAAATAATTTATTTTATCAAAAAAATATATAATCTCGAAGTGTATCGCGTACTGAAGAACCACGCTTTAATAGCAAACGGTAATAAACTTTAGAAATTAAAAATCGCGTACTAGTAGCAAAGCAGATCGATGCTATTCGAATGGAAAAGTCTCAGCAAAGTGCAGCGCAGTAGAGGAAAAGAGTTGAGCAAATTTTCAAGAACCAGGAAATATCTACTTGAAAATAGCGGCAATTTTATAAATTCACCCTAATCAAGATAATTTCTTTTTGCACCGAAAAAAATCCCAGGTAGTAAATTTCAGCTGATTAGGTTCGATGGAAGCCGCTGGGTATGCCAAAATGTACCGGGAAACAAAATAAACATCAAAAAATTTCAAAAATCGTTGTCTACAATGTCTAAAATGTTTTTTTTTTTAAATACTACCGCGCCTGATTGTGTACTTTCTATACGCTGCAATAGTCAATTAATTTCGGGAAAAATACTACTAAAAATAAATTCAACTTCAAATTTCACAAATTTTGAAGATGCCAACATTTTAACTGAATTTGTCCGAATCTCTTCATTCTGAAGAAAAACCCCAGATACCCAAATTTAGCTTATTTGATCTATGGTCGCTGGAGATGCCCAAATGTACCGAAGGGGGAAAAATTATATACATAAATGAATATATATACATATATATAATATATATATATATATATATATTAATATATATATATATATATATATATATATATATATATATATATACCTGTATACATATATATATATATATATATATATATATATATATATATATATATATATATATATATATATATATATATATATATATATGTATATATATATATATATGTGTTTCGTATGCGGTTTATGACCTTAAAAAAGTGTAATATCCTGATATCTCCCATCTCCCCGCTTGTGTATTATGGTTTCTTATATATATATATATATATATATATATATATATATATATATATATATATATATATATATATATATATATATATATATACACATATATAAGAAACCATAAGTCTCAAGCGGGGAGATGGGAGATATCAGAATATTACTCATTTTTGTCATAACCCGCATACGAAACACGTGTAAACATCTACTTCCGTATGTGGGTTATGACCTTAAAAATGAGTAATATAATATATATATATATATATATATATATATATATATATATATATACATATATATATATATATATATATATATATATATATATTTATATATATATATATATAATTATATATATATTTATTTATATATATATTTTTTTATATATATATAAATATATATATACCTATATATATATATATAATATATATATACCTATATATATATATATAATTATATATAAATATATAAATATATATATAAAAATATATATATATATATATATATATATATATATATATATATATATATATATATATATATATATATATATATATATATATATATATATATATATATATATATATATATATATATATATATATATATATATATATATATACCTATATATATATATATATATATATATATATATATATATATATATATATATATGTATATATATATCAGTGGCGGCTCGTGAGGTTTTGGTTTGAGGAGGCTACAAGAGGTGTTAAAAAATACACCATAGGCGAAAATTTTTAGGATTTCAAGGTCAACCGCCTTATAATTTAGAATCAAAGTAAAACAAGCACCCTAAGCTATTAAATTGTTTGGAAATTATTTTTTTTCACTTTCGAGTGTATACCTTGAGACCTACAACTCCTATTTACAATATTCACAAAAACACTTCTCAGCCAATTAATCAATTCATCTATTCATCATATTTTTTTTTCTATCACAAAATAGGTACCTACCTACCTACTTAACGAATTTGTTACTTTCGAGGTATTAATCAATTGTTGCCCAGCAAGAACCAACGAGGAGGTGAGAGTTTTTTCTTGCCAAAAATAAAATAGGACCCTCCCAAAAATAGATTAAAATAAAATTCTTGTCATAAAAGAAAAACAAAATAAAATAATAAAATATACATTTAGACCTAAAAAAAAAATTTAAATAAATTCTTTGGCATAGACATCTATTTTTTATAATTCCTGCATAGATGCCAATGCCAAGGCAGAAGCCTTAAATAAAAAATAATGTTTACATAAAATCAAACAAAAAATAAATTCTTTTAAGATTTTTACAAGGAACAACGAATTATTTGGTATAATACTAAGTAATAAAGTATCTAGTACCACAAACAAAACCTGTGAAAAATAAAATGTGCAAAATATGTGTGGGACAGCAAATAAAAAGTTATATATTTTTGAAGATTAGCGGGATTCTGCGATCTTTAACGTTAGCAAAATGATCTATAATATCCTCATAAAATTTTTTGTCTTTCACCAAAAGTTTAACCAATTCCTTTTCAATAGACAACAAATTAATATTTTTCAAACGATCCTGGCTCATTGAATTTCGTAAATAAATTTTAATTCTCTTAAGAGTGGAAAACGAGCGCTCTACTGAAGCCGATGTCACCGGGATAGAAAAAATTAGACATAAGAGTTTATAAACTTGGGGTAAATCTTGATTCAAATCATTATCAAAAACATTATCAAAAACATTTTAAATTTGATCCGCGACACGACATGTTCCTGGGATTTTTCGTGCCTTTCCAAAGAACGTGATAAATTTTTTAAATCGTCAAATCCTAAGCGGCCCCAAACAAGGACATTTTCACTAGTAAAAAGTAAACACTGCAAACAAAATAATTTATTTTTTACCTGTGATACGGTTAGGCAAGGATGTCTCTCATAATTCTTTGTATTAAAACCGCGGTTTTGTTTTCTGTTACGCTGCACCAAATTCTTCAATTCAGGGGTAGGTCTCACTGTTTTTATCAAAACTTTATCCTCATAACTTAGAGCACTAAAGTTATGGGATAACAAATATTCCACTAAGTCACCATTGAAATTTTTGAAATTAACTTCAGTAATCAAACTCATTTTAACACAATACGCGAGCTGTTTCCGGCGGCCAATTAGCGAAATTACGATCACACTACGATTTCCAACGAAATACACTTGATGTCACGGGAAATTCTAGTTGTGATTGGTCGGCATTGTATAAGACTGGGGACGAACTGGGTTCGCGATCGTGTTGCCATTTACATGTGTTTTGCTTTACTATTGCAATGAAGTATTCATCGGAGTATTTGCACCATTGTTTGCTTTTTTGTGGCAGGCATAATGAACGTTGAGAATATACCTTTCTAAGCTTTCCGCAGCGTTGCCACAAATCTTGAAATGAATGAAAATGCAGTAAATGTAAATACCTTCTATCTTAATTAATAAATTATATTATATAATGTAGGTTGAAAGGAAGGTAGGTGCATAAAATAATATGATTTTGATTAATATGAATAATGCTGAATGCTGACTATTCAATTATAATATATATATATTAGTGATACACGGAATATTTTTGAGGAGGCTTAGCCTCCTTAGCCTCCTTTGACTAGCCGCCCCTGATATATAATATATATAATATATATATATATATATATATATATATATATATATATATATATATATATATATATATATATATATATATATATATATATATATATATATATATATATATATATATATATATATATATATATATATATATCACAAAAACCTGAGAAATCGTGGTCCAGGAGGTAATATTAGTATGTAGTAATATTTCTGTGATTTTTAAATAATGGATTGCACAAGTGTTTGTCGTTTTATTTGAACTTTTTTTGTTAACTGTCAGTGATACGTAAAATGTACGCGGAATCAATTTATTCTTGTAATTGACTGAATGGGCGCAAGGCCAAAATTCAAGGACCACATCTGAAAATGTTGCATTACCAACGAACCAGTGAAATTATCGATTTATAAGTATGTATCTCGTGCCGGTTTTGAATTACTTCCGGTGATAAAAAATGCAGTTGTCTAGATTTAAATGTACATAATGTAACAATTTGAGGTACCTACTATGAGATAATTAAATAAGTTAACACTCACATAAAATATAAACCAGCTTGATTTGAATAACGCGTAGTAGTAAAATATTCCTTTTGATATACGAAAAACTTTGATAATTATTTTACACATTAAGTATAATGAAAATAGTATGTTTTTTATTCATCACAATCTAAATATACCTAATATCAGGAAACAAATCCATCATGTTTGTGATTATATTATTGTAATCAATATAACAAATCAATTCTAATACTTACGTACATGCTACAATATTTAATTTCATCTAAAAAATTTTAAAAACGCGTAAGCACCACTAAGGTCATATTTTATGCGCGAAGTGAATCGCGTAGAGATTCGATTCGGACGGAATAAATTATGTTAATGTAGTGAGCTGAATACACTTGTGATTATTAATATAAAGAAAAAACTTTGTATAGAGTGTATAAATCAATTTTATCTAAATTAGCAGAGCGCTTTCGACATATTTGTCATCTTCAGTGCAACTTTGTCAGGATACAGGAAGGAATCAATCATAAATTATGGTTTAATAGTAAACCATGAAATAATTTATTCTATTGAAAAAATAAATCGCAGAGTTTACAACACGCACAGAAGAACCACGCTTTAATAGCAAACCGTAAAATAAAATTAGAAAATATACCTACTGAGGAAAAATTTTCAAACCCATAAAGAATCGTATTTCAACATGAACTCAATCGAAGTACCAAATTTTAACCTTCTAACTCAATCTCCAAAAGCTGTGGAGTTGAGCGAATTTTCAGACGACAAAAAAGAATGCAAAAGTTCACCCAATATTGAATAGTTTCATTCTGCCTCGAAAATAATCCCAGTTACTAAATTCAGCTCTTTCGGTTTGATAGGGGTTGCTGGAGATGCAATTATGTAAGTATTGGAAAAAAAATTTTTAAAAAAATATATATACAAATATTAAAAAAATTCGTTATTCCAGGAGTATAAAACGGATTTAAAAAAAATAGTCCTAACTGTTGACTTTACGACAGAAAAAAAATTGCTACTGCAGCTTTTTGAGATCATACGTTGCAACTAATCAACATTATTCCTCATTAAATAATCAATAATGATTATGGTGAATGGCACAGAAAATGTGAAAGTTTTATGTGGAATATTATCTAGTGATGTTTTAACACCCACACCGTAGGTACGTCAAACCATATTGGTACACGTATTCTCAAGAATGGGAATTACGCCGAGGGTACTACTAGTAGACAACTGTAATACTCAATTTATTGCATACTAAATTTTAGGCTGAGCCGAAGTCTATTGGTCTGAGGATATAATGGTCAATACCACGGTACAAAGGTCGGCAACCTACAGTCCGTCCCTTTGTAGACGTGACTAGACATTTGTTTGACGACCATACACATTTACCAAGAATTATAACAATTCAAATACCACTATCATCATAACAAACAATAAATATCACAATTGTAACATGAAACGATCATTTGTCTTTAATATATTCAACTTGTGTGAATTTTTAACGTTTTATTCAAAACATTCAAATAATTTATTGTTATTATTCTCACATACACACACATATATATATATATATATATATATATATATATATATATATATATATATATATATATATATATATATATATATATATATATATATTAAAAATTAAATAATAAGAAAACAACTTGTCTAAAAACCACAAAATGAAAATAACTTTTTATTCGACTAGTTTCGCCTGTTACAGCATTATCAAGACTGAATACATAATTGCAAAGAGATCGCTTGAAAATATAAGTATTTCGGTTCGTTACCTGGGGGTGGTAAAATGTAATCGATGGGTCCAAGTTATCAGAGATTTAACAGTGGGGAGTGGTTTAAGTCTAACTGGTCATTGAGAAGAATGTAATTATGGGATTTTTGGATCTTGTTTATTTCCATGGCTTCCAGGAAGTTCATTATCATACCTTTATCACAGTAATGAAGAATTTTTGGTTTGAAAGAAGATGAGATGTTATGTTTTTTTGACTCTAGATGTTCCCTAAATGCTGATTGTCCGTTTTTTAGATGTTCTTTTAGCCTGGTTTCAAAACATCTCCCGGTCTGACCTATATATGTTGAATTACATTCTTCACAGTCCATTCTATAAATTCCTGTTCTCTTCATTGGATCGACTTTTGACATTTTGTTATTAAAAATCATTCTATCCAATCTGTTGTGACTCGAAAAAGCAGAATTCAGATTATTATTTTTAAAGAATTGAATGATCTTCGAAGAGGGGATGTGCGTATAAGGGATGCTCACAAACTTTTGTACATTTTTGTTATTGCAGTATGGTCCATATAATTTCAAATTGATAAAATGTTTCTCTTTTTTCGAAATTAAACTATTTATTATTTTTAGTGGAAAATCATCGTTAATACCTATCGCGCGAATCACGTCAAGTTCTACCATAAGGTCTTGTTTTGATAAAGGAACCGAAAAAGCCCTATGAATCATTGAGTCAAGAGCCGCGAGTCGATGGCTAATTGGACTGAAAGAATTATAACTTATGATGGCGTCTGAGAAAGTAGGTTGCCTGAATATTCTATATGAAAATTTATCCTGTTGTTTCGATATTGTTAGGTCGAGAAAATTTAACGAATTATTTTGTTCTGTTTCTACTGTGAACTTGATCTCCCCACTGTTAAATCTCTGATAACTTGGACCCATCGATTACATTTTACCACCCCCAGGTACCGAACCGCAATACTTATATTTTCAAGCGATGTCTTTGCAATTATGTATTCAGTCTTGACAATGCTGTAACAGGCGAAACTAGTCGAATAAAAAGTTATTTTCATTTTGTGGTTTTTAGACAAGTTGTTTTCTTATTATTTAATTTTTAATATAAATATGAACTACCACAGAGTTGGTTCATCGTCCATCGAATTTATATATATATATATATATATATATATATATATATATATATATATATATATATATATATATATATATATATATATATTATTCATTTCTTGTTTTCGAGGAGGAAATAAACTGCGAATATTTTCCCCACGCAGGTGTGAGAGACACCCTTCAAATCTCAAATGGAATGAGGCGTTTTCCTGTTTTCAAAGCTGTGTCGCTTTGGAATCTGTTTGGAAATTTCACGCGAAATTGAGTTTAAAATTGGAAAATAAACTTTCGTAACAATAAGGCATTTCTTGTTTTAATAGCAAAAACGGCCAATGACGTGAAGTTTTCTTTTGAAGGGGTAGTAATCTGCTAGTATTTCCCAACCCTCAAGTTCAAACCACAGCGCAGGGATAACATCCAACCTTAAAAACTTGAATGGTATGAGAGGTCGAATAATAACTCATTTGAAAGGTAATTAAAGTCTATTTTCAATGCTGTCATTATTTTTAAAATTTTTAATGTTCTTTAGAACAACTATTTCAATAGATATTCAAACTGACCACCGCCTGCTGCCATGCAATACATTTTCTGTTCTAAGCGTTGTCGGACATTTAAAAAATTTCAGGTGGTATCAGTGCGAACTAGTCTACAACGTAAGACTGCTACTGTATTCGGTTGAGTGCAGTAAACTCCTCTCTTTACTTACCCCCATAAAAAACTTTAGGAGTGTCAAATTAGGTGACCTTGCTGGCTATTCAATATATGAATATAGGGTCCCGTTCTCCCAATCTAGGTACAACTGAACCCTACATTCCATTTGAGTTTAATGGGTGAATGTCAGCACCGCATGAAATTTGAACTTGAAGGTAAGAAAATATTCACAAATTATTTTCCCGTCGACAAGAAACTACACTTCTTTGGCCATTTTTTGCTTTCAAAATAAGAAATGGCTTTAAATTGCCTTGATTGGTTCACACTGAGACACACTGTATATATGCACGTATAAAAGATTGAGCTGGAAATAAGTTAGACTCACCTGTGTGCACGTTAAGAAGAGTGCAGCAAAAACAAACACTCCAGCGATGCCTTGAGCTAGTTTTGTCTGAAGGAAAATAGGTTCCGAGGGATGGGAAATGACATGCTGCATGGAATGAGCTTCAGTAGTCACATTGGCTATTTGCGTCGTTATACTGGTCACTGTACTTGACATTCTGTAACAACGACAAAAAACGTGAACAGCAGAGCTCCGTCAATGAAGTCATAAATTCTCTAACACCAGGTTTTCAACTCAAACTAAAATTATATTACCTGTAAAGGTGCGCAAAATATTAAGCACTAGTACATTGCTAAAACTAACTCAGATATAAGTATACATTTTCAAGATTAATGTGATTCTTCCTCTATTCTTATTTCTTATTGTATTGTACACATATGAGGCTAACTCAGAGTTATCACCCACGTCAAAACATAGGTCATAGGTTACATTCACTCAACACAAAAATTCTAGTTTGCTGAAAATCTACTTTGCATTTACCAGCCAGTTAAAATCTTGTCTTGGATCTTTCAGCCGACAATCTGTAACACTCAATTATTTTAGCAAACTGGCAGTGCTTTAGAACTTCTCAAGAACTAACTGGAGAAATAATTATGGAAAAAAGTGAATTTAGCTTCATTAAACAAATGGAGTAAAAATGTTAACAATGGAAGTTGGTTTAGCTACAGATTTGAAATGAAATTATATTGAAGTTACTTAATACATCATATCTGTCAGTACTTATAAGCCTCAATAGGTATTTCTTTGCACATGAAAATTATTTTCAAATAGTGTAGGGGAAGATATCCAAAATGAACCTTTAATGTATAACTATAAATTAATTATTTTTTACCATCTGAGAACTATGAAAGTAAATCTTGAAGAAATACTTTCAGCACAACTCTTGATCATCTTGATAACACTTCATAAGGCTTCACAAATATATGAATTCAAAAAAATGGTCAACATCTTTTCGGTAATGAACCTATTAACAAGTTTAAATAATGGGTTTTTTACATGAAAAACGTCAATTTTCATTATTTTATATACTCAGTTCACTAAACATTAAGCCAAATGTTTAATTTAAATATCGATAAGCATTAACCATGATGTTTCAACGAGTGATTAGCAAAGATTTAATGTCAATATTACTTGTTTTCAATTTGATTCTTCGAAATGTATCAAAAAATGTTTGAGACATGAATTATCATGTTAAATTTATGAATACTACAATGTTTACGTTTCTAATTTAAGAATTATTTGAAAATTCAATATTAATTATAAGATTAATTGATGGTTTGGTAATACCATTAATTGAGAGGTAATATTGAAGTGCCTTTTTATGGAAATCAACAATAAATCGATTAATTTATAAGTACGTACATGTGAGAATCTTAGTCACCATCAGTGGTTCTTTACAGAGTTTTTGAGCAATTTCCTCATGAAGTTATAACAAGAAAACAAAAGATGTTATAATGTTTTCTTTAACATAATTAACTGTTATAAAGTGTGGAGTACCAGGGATGGGACACTAGTTGTTCCCATGTGGCTATAGCTGTTTATTAGTTCAATTCTCACCTAATCCCTAGTTGTTGTGTTATACCTATTTCAAGTGGGTTTTCCCTTAATTTAGATAAGATTGATGGTCATATGGTTTATAGACAATACGAAATTGTATTCAGAGTCGGATATAAGGAATATAAATGCCACTTAGAAAAAAATCTTTTTTTGACATACCTATGTAGGTATATAAAAAAGAGATGGAAATGACTGAACAAGTTATTTTTATCCAAAAATGTTTCTGATCTCTACTATAAGTCTGGCATTAAACGTCATGATGTTTAATTAGTATTTTCAAATCAAAATATTTTTATTTTTATAATCAGACATGATGATGGAACAAATCTTATCTGATCTAGTTAATACCTAATATCATTCCAATTTCAAGAAGAATATACTTACTTATCAATTATTGATAAATAACTTCAGCTAGTATATTAAACAAAGACAATTTTAATCATAATATTTTACATATTTATCTCTTCACCTCAGCAGATTACTTCTTTGTAGTACATTAGAGCAGATTAACTATATTGAAGTACCTAATACATTGAGATTTTATATCTGTTTAAAATTCAACGTGAAAGTAAAGATAATAGTATTTTCTAACGAGATTGCAGATTCTCATAGGTGCATAATATGACGAAGAATTAAGGAAATGGCTAATTACTTTATTTGAAAGCTATTTGCGCATTTCAATATGACGTATCTACACCAGTGGCATAATTTTCATACAAACTATAAGAATTACTGCAAATGTAATTGACCACTTTTGACATATGTTTAGCTCACCTTAAGTTTTGAATACCTCAAAGCACTTATAATGTAATCAAGTTTCACCACAAGAAATAATCCACACAAAAAACCAAATTTCAGTGTTCACTCACAATAAATTCACCAAATTTCACAAACGGAAACAACACAATTTTCCGAAAATATTCTATCTTTTCAGGTACCATATTAAGGACATTTGGGACTCAGGATTTAATTCACTCATGTTATGTTACTCACAGAAATCCCTAGGATCAGGATCACACAATTTACAGCCAATGACAATAACAGTTTTGTCAACTCTCTGGTTTGAGTCAATGAAGTTGACGTTTTTTTGACAACTGTGAGACGCTTTTTCGCTACTCAGTCTCGAGACGATTTTTGAACTATATATGAAAGTTCATAGAGAATATCATTCTGGAGTAATACATGTTCATTTTAACTATTCATAACGAAATAATCGCATTTATTATTGCAATGAAGTGATTATAAAGTATAAAAACTGTTTCAAATTAAAGTGTTTCATATTTTTCTTTTTTCTGAATAATTTTCTATTTTTAATTTTTCTCGGTTGATATGGAAAGTTTATAATTTCTATTGGCGAACGTATATAAGCGATACGCCCCCTGCCGGTGTCGAATATCACTAACGCATGGGCCATAGATTGCTTTGTTTACATCTGTTTACGTGTATTTTATATGAGAAGTTGTCGAGATTTAATTGTGTTTAATTTTGTTTGGGATCGTTTACAAACGTTCAGAAGATATGAATCACTATTGTTGTGTATCCTATTGTTCATCTTGGACAAAAAAAAACTGACCACTGAACTACGGAGCCTACAGAGTGTTATAAAGAGATGTTATTTATGTATCAACCATAATGGACATCAGTTTGTACGTTTATTGTAATTTGTACTTTTTTTATAGTTGTAAAGTCTTATAAAATTAGAAATAAATATCTAATTTTTTGGTCTTGGCTTGTTGAATGATCCGTTTTATCTCTTGAAAATAGCTTTATTATGTTGTCTTCTTTCCCATTCCAAAAATATATCTCTAGGCAATAACTCGAAATTGCACTCTTTACAGAAAAAACTGCCTTAATAATGTGAAAGTTATTATCTCGTTACTTCACAGACAACCATGATATTCACATTGATCTAAAAGTCGAAAAATCGAAGTTTTGTTTATATAACGAATACAAAACACGACAGCAAATTTAGTTTTCGACCAATGAATTTGTCTCGAAAAATGGATCTTTGTATTTCCTATAGTTACCGAGATGCCCCATACAAAAATCCAAATTTGCCCACCTGTACAAGTTAGTTGTAGCTGCATTTACTAATTTCAAAACGAGTTAGGAGAACGTACCATGTACTATATACCTACAGTGTATTTGCTCTACACTATTAATCACCAAATATCATAGACTATAATATTCAATATTCTATGCTTAGTACCTTGTTCGTAGCCTATATCATTCGAATATATTTAATTATTTAAGTCCTTATACTATTAAATTATAATTGCTAGAAGAATTTAATTAGAACAAATCTTCGATATCTGATTTCATTTTGAAATCAGGTAGCGTAGAACGTCGCTACCTGTTGTAAATATATGTAAAGAATCCATTAAAACTAATGCCATTATTAATACACAATACAATGTCACAGGTGAGGTATTAGTAATCAAGTGTCCCTTTGAATTGCAAAATTTATTGTTTCATTGAAAGTGGAACGTTAATTGATATTAGCATTATATTGCAGAACGCTGTAGAACCCATGCAGGTAGACGCGCCCCCAGAAGACAATGATAATAATGAGGATGAAATTTACATTGTTGAAAATCCCTCCTTAGATCTAGAAGTATACGCTAATAGTTACACAGGATTAGCTAAACTGTATCGCCTTTCATTCATCATAGATCACTGTCCCTCATTGAGACTTGAGGCACTAAAGATGGCAATATCATATGTAATGGTTACATATAATGTTAACTTGTATCAACTGTTACATCAAAAATTAGCAGAATTAACTGGCTCCATGTGTGTGCCTGATGTAGCGGCAACTACTACTTCCCAAGATATACCTATTATTGACAATATGTGGATGGAAACCCGTTCTAAAAAAGCTGCTTTAAAATTGGAAAAATTGGATAATGATTTAAAGAATTATAAAGCAAATTCAATCAAAGAAAGTATTAGAAGGGGCCATGATGATTTAGGAGATCACTATTTGGATTGTGGAGACTTATCAAATGCTCTGAAATGTTACTCTAGAGCTAGAGATTACTGCACTAGTGGAAAACATGTAGTTAATATGTGTTTAAATGTTATTAAAGTCTCTGTTTATTTACAAAATTGGTCACATGTGCTAAGTTATGTATCTAAAGCAGAAAGTACTCCAGATTTTAATGAAGCACAAGCTCAAACAAAAGATATTTACCAAGTTACAATAACCAAACTAAAATGTGCAGCAGGATTAGCTGAATTAGCAACTGGAAAGTATAAGTCAGCTGCTAAGCACTTTCTTCAAGCTAATTTAGATCATTGTGATTTTCCTGAACTTTTATCCCCTAATAATGTTGCTATGTATGGAGGATTATGTGCCCTAGCTACTTTTGATCGTCATGAGCTACAAAAAAATGTGATATTCAGTAGTTCTTTCAAATTGTTTTTAGAGCTGGAACCACAGCTCAGAGATATCATTTTCAAATTTTACGAGTCAAAGTATGCCTCTTGTTTGAAATCATTAGATGAAATAAAAGATAATCTTCTGCTTGATTTATATATAGCTCCTCACATAAACACTCTCTATACTCAAATTCGAAACAGAGCACTTATTCAGTACTTCAGTCCTTATCTTTCTGCAGATATGCATAAAATGGCTGTAGCTTTTAATAGATCTGTCTCAGCACTGGAGGATGAGATAATGCAGTTAATTTTAGAAGGGCAGATTCAGGCAAGAATTGATTCTCATAACAAGATATTGTTTGCAAAAGATGTTGATCAACGTAGTACTACTTTTGAAAAAAGTTTGGCAATGGGAAAGAAATATCAACGAAGAACAAGAATGCTTATTTTGAGAGCTTCGGTATTGAAGAATAAAATTCATGTTAAGGTATGAACAATGTTAGAGCAGTGCCTTTGAATTATCTTATTCTTAATGTAAGATTAACGGCAGGACGTTTTGCATAATATAAGTTTTGAAAAAATAAATAACAACCCTCCCATTTTCCAGAGCTTACAGTTGGTTTTCCAGATATGGTGTGAAAAATTTATACCAGAGATATACACATTGTTGTCCAAATGAAGGAAGAATATCATCGCCTAACTACATGAATAAACATAACAGTTTTAACTCGTAAATTTTTCACACAATATCTGGAATAGAAATACAATGACATAATTAGAACCTTGAAAAATGTAGAATAAAATATGTGTTTTTTCCTCAGAGTCCCCAAAGAGAAACAACTGGACAGAGTGGAGAAACTACAGTGGCTCCTGGAACTAGCTCTGTTCTGTTAGCTAGAAATTGAGTCAACTAGGTTTGTTAACATATGTGCTACCATTCTGAACTAGTTTATGTATCTTTAAATTCTGAGTTTTATTTCTATTATTCCTACCTAATAAATAGCATTAGATAAATGTTCATAAAAAAATCTGAGAAATTGGCATCAAAAAAATTATATTGTTAGGTACCAAGTTTGTCTATTTTGAATGAATATACATGTAAAAAACTAAATTTTGATCATTTTTATTTTTGAAGCAAATCGAATAAATGTTTCCATATAATATTTTCACTTCAAAATATTTTAGTCACATAGGGTGAGTTAGTATCTCATACTATACACACCTAACAATAATTCAGATGAATCTTAAAGCAGGTGCTGTAATGTAAGCGGCTGCATATTCCACGAATCTGGAAGTTTGTTTTCTTCTAAAATAGTTGCTTCAAAACTTAAACTTGACAGTTTGAAATTCATATCGAAAAGGAAAGGCCTCTTATTTCATTTTTTTTCAAGTTGAAAGGAAGACAGCTCGGGTACTTGATAGAATCACATATGAATTTCATCAAACAGGCAGATATTTTGGGTACTATTTCAAGAACTGGGAAAATAGCAGGCAAAATTGGGGTCCAATTTATTATTCTAAGCAGATTCAATCATTTCCTTGGTTCTTGTAAATCCCCCATTCGCAAGAACCAATTAAATGATTGAATTTGCAAAGACCAGCGTCGATTTCTCTAGTTTCCAGGATAAGAACGAATCGATAACATTTTTTTACGAATAGCCGGCTGTGATGTAATTTGGCTAAGAATATTTTCGAGGGAATAAAACTATGTCAATTTTAGAGAGTGGCTTAGTTGATTTTCAAACTTACTAATCGTTAAAGAGGAAAAATATCAGAAATAATCAAATACAACAGTTTTTCAAGCGAGATATAGACAGATGTAGTACTGGAGCAGGAATAAACAGAGACAGATACAAATTATAAGTAATTCCTCTCTGTAACTCTGACAATTTTCATATATTACTTCATTCTCCCTTTAATCTTCAGTCCGATATAGATATATGTAACTAAACGGATTAGGTTAGCGTCTTTTCAAATCATACATTAAACTCATGGTCGTAACACGAGAAAATTTGGTTACATAGGTTGCAAATGATTATAATCTTGATGTAATTTATATAAAGATTGAGAGACTGTCCTCATCTCACGTCAACGGATTATTTGAAAGAATTCTTACGGATATCTGTGATAATGTTGTTACTATTAAATCCTTTAAATTAAAGAAATAAAATAGTATAACAATCGAAGAGATTATTGAAGAGTAACAGTGTTCAAGCGATCGCTCTTAAAGTCCAGTATAAAAAATATGTGGGCAACAGCGCTCTAAAAGCGCGATTCCGCAGCAGACGGCATATGTAGTCCTTTGTGGGAATCGTTTTATAAATTAATACTGCAAAAATTCACATACAAATGTTCAATATTGTTTTTAAGGATTATGGAGGTCCAAATCTAGTCAAAATTGGGTTAGAGGGTTGAAAATTTTTACGTGGCTGGAGTCGATTAGCCGCCAATTCTATGTAATTTAAACAAATTTTTCGCTTTTTTGCGCACTTCCAGATTGAAGGAAATTTCTTACGTGGATTAGATTGCTAGAGGCGTGCCTTTTGGTGTTTTCAACTATCAAATCATGAAAAACATACTTGTCGGCCATGGTCAATTTCATACATTACATAAAGTGAACAATGAAAATTCTTTAATAATTTGAAAAATTATCAAACAACTTTCCAAGGAAGCTGGTTATACGTATTCCGCAAGGCAAAATCTGCATTCACAATCGAATTTTTAAATTATTAAAGAATTTTCCTTGTTCACTTTATGTAATGTATGAAATTGACCATGGTCGACAAGTATGTTTTTCATGATTTGATTGTTGTATTTTGCGTATTACGCTGCTAGAATATTCGGAGCGCGCGGAGTATATCCAAAGGTTTTAAATCACTATGTTAGTGTGCCTTGGAATCATATACACCACTGTTGTAGAGTAGATATCTTCATATCAGGAGGTACGTGTTTAAGCGACGAATTTCTGCATTTTCAGTCTAAGCGGTGAATTGTTGTTTCCCAATATCTTTGGTGGGATGGCGCTCTGGATTGTTATCCAGTGTTACTGACCACGATTTGTATTGGGGAACAAATTTGTTAATTCACTCCGACTCAAATAAGCTGCACTGATGAGATCTAATAAGATCGAAACAGCTGTGTGCAGATTTTGAGTCGGGGTGACTTGGCAATTTCTATAATTCACCGTTCGATTATGAATGCAGATTTTGCGTTGCGGAATACGTATAACCAGCTTCCTTGGAAAATTGTTTGATAATTTTTTAAATTATTAAAGAATTTTCCTTGTTCACTTTATGTAATGTTTTCAACTATTCTTGACGGCTCCTCCAAATTCACAGAGGATCGAGGTTGTATGCGAAAAAAAATAAAACCTAGGTGAAAATACGAACTTAGCGAAGGAACTCTGCTACCCAAGAATTTTTTTGTATGAGTCAAAAACTTTCACATAGGAGTCACCTGTAAATTGCCAACAAATCGTTTCCCGAACTTAATAAATCTCATATTTCGTTTCATTTATACTACAAACATCGAAAACTAGTATTCATAATTACAAACCTCAGTAATATTAAGAAACTATTCTTATTCAAATACTATTGCAGATGCGAATACTGACACAGGTATGGTATCACCCCATTTATATCAATTGGAACATTCATCGCACAATTAACAATGCATATGACCAATTTTGTGAAAACTGGAATGATATTGAGAAAACTGTGTGGACTCAAAAGTTCATTACACCTGAGAAAATATAAATCCTATTTAATGATAGGAGACAGGAAAGGTATTCACAGAATTTGATCAAGAAAAAATAACGGCAACGATTTAAATCATATTTTCCAAACTTTTTTCTTACATTTATTTATGTAAACATCTTCAGAAGTATTTCTGTAAAATTTGACAGGGTTATAATTGTAATAGGAGTTAAAACAAATGTATATTTTGTTATTTCAAAATGCTTTAATATTCGTTTCTGGTACTGTGCAATGTACTGTATTCCTTATTCACTGAATTTCGATTACAGACACAGAAGCAAGGTTGTTCTAAAGGTGCAAATAGAAAATAAAGTAGCTATTTGCAAAGTAATGAACAAAGCACTCAGTAACAATGCTTTTCTTAAAGCAATGCTATAAAATAATGTATATATTTAAGTTTTTGAAATAAGCAAAAAATAATTATATCACAGATTTATCACGTACAGTTGGAAGAATTAGAATGTACTAGATTCAGTGAGCTTGCTTGGGTAAATCATAATGTAGAGCTTGAGTAATACAACTAAATTTTCTGTTGTATTTCAAACATTAAAAATTTTGCAACTGTATTGGCCAAAATTTAACATTTACTTCTGATGTAAATAAATAAATATTTCATTTATTCAAATAAATTCAATGATATATTACTAATATAAAATATCTCTCTGAAATATTTGGATGTGGATCCTCAGAATGTGGTTTCCCAAAAAATTAAGTCAATAAGTATTCGTTCAAAATATATCACTTACCCAAACAAAACATGTTTAACTCTCATAATATATTCACAAGTAGTGCAATCAAACCATCAAGATGAAAAAGTAGAAGGATATAAAGGCATATATTTCCATAAAATGCTGAATATTTCACCGATATCAAATATTTCTAAACTGATAAATACATTTATAAGATAAAATGAAATGTAGGTAATCAAAATATTAAATTTATTATTAGAAGAAAAAAATTGTATGTCAGAACAAAAATATTAATGAATATAATGGGTTATGCACATTATTGTTTGATTATGTAGATAACTATATAAAATATCAGCTGGCAAAGTACAGCCTACTTAGAATTTATATATCATTGAGGAAAATGTAATATATATATATACTCATCTTCCTTTCTCAGTGAAAAATATTCTTTTCAGTATTATTTCAAAGTGTAGATGCTAATACAATACCAATAAATAACAAAATAATGATTATCCAATAGCCACATGTATTATCCTTTTCGCCAATGACACCAATGTGTTCAGTTTCTGTTCTAACCTTAGTATTTGTCCTTTCTGTTCGAGTGTCCAAATCATCCAAAATTTCTATGCAATATTAAGTTAATAACAGAATATGTTAAGCAATTTATTTTCTTACCATTGTGTAAATCCACTTCATCAGAAATGGTTTGAGCAATATTTTTTTGCCTCGATATAATCTTGTATAAACTTTCTAGACCTTCTTCTTGTTCTGAAACATCAAGATATAAAACAATTGATCAGATAAAACACTGACCAAAACATCATTTTAATCTGATAAATACTCTATTTTGTCTTGTATTGCCTCTCAATCCATTTACCTCCAAGTATCCTGTGCTGGCCCTTTCTGATTTCTTCTACAGTTTGATCTTGAAAATCATCCTCAAAGTTTGATGATGTAGCTCCTAATAAATATTCTCTTCCTTCTGTATTTTTTCTAGTCAAATGGTCATCAAATAGCTTCTGCATTTTCAAACCTTTTGAATGTAAAATCTCTATTTGTCTATTTCGTCTCTCACATTCTGCAGCTGTCCTATGTAATTATTAAGGAATACAACTAAGAATAATGAGAAATATGTAATACTTTTAAAAAGATACAATTGAACCCCACTTCCCAACTTTTGCTGTAATTGCTCAACTTCATTGTTATATTGTTTGAGTCGTAATCTAATAGCAGCGGATAACTGTGAAAATTTGTCACTTGTCCTGAATTGTTTTTGTCGTAATGTTAGTTGCTCCATGATATCCCGATGAAGTTTTTCACAGGTTTCATATTCAAGCAACCTGAAAATTTGCAGATTGATTATTATCAACTGTTATATTAAAATATAAGCAAATAAGCTGAATGTACGAAATTCAATAAATTACCAAAGATCTTCGCCTATATTCAAAAGAGCCATTTTTATAGGAAAGGAGTTTCACATAGGTAGGTGAAATTATATATTTGGAGTTTTTGTGGAGAATAACACGACGAAAGTTAAAATTATAAGTATTGTAAACATAAACACTGCAAACAATTATATTTATTTGTAATGGAAATTAAATGACTAATTTTATATTTTATTTATTACACTCTATGAATCTTGTGCTGTCTCTTCTGAAGCGGGACTCTGTGTCCTATAGAATTCTATTAATCGCCTTCTTTCTATACCACTGGCACTCCGTACGCGAGTAAAATAGCTTTCTATCGACGAAAGCGATCGACTTCTGGCGAGGTGTATAGACGTGTCGTATTCTATTTTGGCAACAAATTAACCTGTCCAACAGTATCGTTGTTCTGTCATTTTTGAGTTTGTTTTGCTTATCAATTATAAATGATTGTTAGTAAAGTGGTAAATAATTATTAAAAATTATAAATATGCACATTTGACAATTATTGCTGGATGTGTATGACGAAAAGCCACAATTAATAACCAATAAGTTCAGTAGAGTAGCGGGAAAAGACAAGGAAAATAAACTGTGGCAAACGGTTCCTCAAAAACTAAACAGTTTAGGTTTTGGTAAAAAATCGGTAGAAGGATAGAGAAATACTGTTCTATTATTATCCAGATCACACGAAAATATTTATATTATTTTATATTTTACTTATGGGGAACTTTGTAAGTTGTACCAAATAAATACCTTTTATCATCAGCTATCGAATAAACTTTTATTATATTGTTTTTGAATTATAAATAAAAATAATGTATGTCTGAAATACTGATAAAATTAATAACTTTAGTGAAAGATATGTCATATCTTGTCGCATATTTATATAAAATTTGTTGAATGGCGACGATAGCTATTTATTAAACTATAGAGCTAGCTGAGTAATTTAAACTAATTGTAATGATTACCAAAATAATAAACAAAACTGTTGGAGGACCAAATTTTTTTTTTGTCGGATTTAGAGAAAAGACTTCTATCTGTTGCAGGAGACGAGGCGGGATTGGAAAATAATGTTCGTAATAATTTTAAGTATTTTTTTAGACGAGACAGCGAGACATTCGTCAATTATAATTATGAAAATTAAAGTTATGAAGTTGTTTGAACTCGCCTTTAGTCGCAATTTGAAGCAAAGAAATCAACAAAATCACAAAAATAGAAATGACACACATAAAATTGACGTTTATCAAATGAAAATATCAGTATTGCCACTTTTAAAATAACAAATAACTCTACAAATTCCGGAAATACCCGAAGAGAAGGCGATTGTAACACAGAGTGCCGTCAAATGCGATTATCGCTTTCTACAGTAGAATTCTATTATAGAAAGCGACAGGTAGAATACTATAGTGCACGGAGTCCCACTGCTGATCCGATACTCTGATGTTAAGGTGCTTCTAAACGAGCAATATTTTTACTGCAATATGTGGCTACAATACTGGCAACAGCAGATCGGCCATTATGACAACATTGAATGCAGCAGATGGCTCGTCAATATTGGAGATGTTCAGGTCAAAAAACTGGAAACAAAGGGTTATAATTCTGCATTTTCAGGCTTATAAAAATGTCTGTAGTAATGAATTCTGACCTGATTCAATTTCCGTAATTTTTTCAACAGGTAAACAAAACGAAACCAAACAGTCGTCATAGCCCTAACAGAGAGACAGAGCACTGGAAAAGTAAGCCAGAGCTGGAAGTGTACTTTTTTCAAATATATGAACTATTGTCAAGTTTTTGTCGTTCAAAGGGTCAACATGGTGGTAGCCTGATATATTGCAGGGAATCTCTTAAACGTACGGCAAGAAAAGACTCTGAGACTCTGAGTGTCGTTCATAAAATTGAAATTTCAGCTATTCAGTTGTATTTGAATTTGAAAAAGTGTATTATAGTCTGCATTTATGGGCCAAACACTGCGCCACATGCAGATGTCGATGTATTTTTCGTAAAAATTTCTGTTGTTGTTAAGAAATGTTTAATGGAAAATTGTAATTATATTGTTATAGGTGATTTTAATATAGATACCTTGGGTGGAAGTAAGGAGGCTTTGAATCTCTGGTCGATACTTGAAAGCTTCAAGGCTCTGGCAATGATTCAGGAACCTACTAGAGTAACAAATACATCAGCAACATGCCTAGATAATGTGTTTACAAATATCCAAGGCTCAGCTATTGTATTACAGTCACATATCTCAGACCACTATGCTCAGAAGTTTACTTTCTATACTTACTTACTGTTGCAGTAATTGAAAATGAAAAAATAAAAATAAGACGTATTAATGAAAAAACTATTCAGAGTTTCATCTCTGAGACTCGTTAACTGGGAAGTTATATATTCCTTTCCAGTAAATGCTATTGACGACATGTGGCACACCTTCTATGAAACTTTTAGTTTTCATTTTAATGAAAACTTTCCTGAGATAAAGGTGAATAAAAATAATAAATTTTACTTCAAAAATTCGGGTGAATTTCGATATTTAAAACTTAAACTAGATATTGGGCTTAATAGGTCTAGGTCGAGTCAAGCATATTTTGATATTTACAAAAAACAAAAAAAGAATATGATGTAGGTATATATTACAAAGGCTAAACAGAATTTTTTTGATAGAAAAATTCTTCATTCAAAAAATAGAACAAAAGAGGCTCTAGAAGTGATTTCTTGAAACTTGCGAATGATTTCAACCTTCATTTCACAGCTTCACCAGTAGAGGTAATTAATCCCATAGAAACTAAGATAGCAAGTAACATGAAATGCCTGCCAAACTCTTTCTTTGTCTTTGATGTGCTGGAGAATGAGGTAGCGAACACCATTAGACGCTTAAAAAACAAAAAGTCATCTGGTTATGATCACATACCACTAAAGGTTATTGAAGCAGTTATGATATATATTGCAAAAACTCTTTCATATATAATAAATAATTCGTTTAAAGAGGGTGTTTTCCTTGAACTCTTTGCAGTGGTGAAACCATTACATAAAAAAGGTTGTGTAGAAGATACAAATAATTTTAGACCAATGAGCTTGCTTACCACATTCACAAAAATTTTTGAAACAATATTAACAAATCGCTTAATTAAATTTTGCATTAAGTTTCAGATTTTTTCTGAGCGGCAACATGGCTTCATGAAAGGTAGAAATACAGAAACTGCTACTTTTGAGCAAACACAGCTGGTTTTGTCAGCTATTTAGAAAGGTGAGGTACCTGTGGGACTCTTCTTGGACCTAACTAAGGCCTTTGATAGCGTAGTTCACTTCATAACACTTCACAAATTAAATAATTATGGTATAAGAGACAATCAACTGAAACTAATTAAATCATATCTTTCAAATAGGAAGCAAAGGGTTTGTATAACTCAAGGAACCATCGATTATATATCGGATGATTTGTTGGTCAAGAGAGGTGTCCCACAGGGAAGCATTCTGGGACCACTTCTCTTTGTACTATATGTTAATAATCTACCGGATGCTTTCTTGGGAACAAAAGGGTCTGTTTCTATGTATGCTGATGACACCAGTGTAGTTGTGTTTTCCCATGGAAATGACTTCATTCATCATGTGTCGCATGCAATTGATGTTGTAGGGAAGTGGTGTACAGGGAACGGTCTAGTGTTAAATGCTACGAAAACTGAATGCGTGTTGTTTGAGACAGATAGGGTCACTGCAGAACGTGCTAAAGAATTTAATGTTGGAGAAAATAAAATAAAGTTTTTACATTATACTATGATTGGAGAAACATCTTAAATTCAACACTCATATAGCAAATCTGTACTAGAAATTAACATCTACTATATATGCAATAAAAGTACTGAGGTCCCAAGTTTCATTGGAAGTTCTCAGAGCAGTGTATTTTTCCAATTTTCAAGCAATTTTGAGTTATGGCCTGATATTTTGGGGAAACGCATCGGAAGTTAAAAGAATTTTCGTTCTACAAAAGTATGCAGGGAGGGATATTCTGGGGATGAGGTTTAAGGAGTCTTGTCGTCAAGTTTTCAGGGCAAATGATCTTATTACTGGTTTGTATATTTATAAAATTTTGGTTTTCTTCTTGCAAAATCGTCACTACTTTGAGGAATATAGGAATGTGAATAATACTCGTAAAGTCTTGCCATACAACTACCCAAGGCATAATTTATCTCTAACAGAAAAAGTTGTTTTATATATGGGTATCAAACTTTAAAACAGTCTAAATAGTTGATGGAATCCGTCGTTACTACGTGATAATTTAACATGATGAACAAAACTAAATTTGAATTTACTACGTTTATTATCACAAAATATTTTGAAAAATATAACACTGCGATTGCAATTTCGGTTACTAGACCATCATCGGGCAGATTGAGTTAAGAAGTTCTTAACTTAACTTAAATTTTGTTACGTATTTGCGGTGGCCTGGCCACAGTAATTCGCAAAAAAAAAGAGCGAGTTCTATGTAGCCATTGCCGCCCACTTTTCCGATTATGATATAAAAACAACACGTGCGTGTTTCTGTGTTCTGCGAATGTATTTGAGGTTATAACAAACAACGTTTTGCTTCATACTTGCGAGCTTCATTAGAACGCGTGCATTTTTACTTTTATAGTTCTTTATCCTCAGTGAAGCGATTTTCTCGCCGAGAGGTTGTATTGCATTATTAAATTTATTATATTTGAAAAACAAAGAATAAAATATGGTAAGATGGAACAATTTTATTTATAAATTTATTGTTAGTTTCAATAAATTATGCTAGTTTTCCTAGAATTCATTGCAATTACTCTACCACTTTGTCTATTAATATGAAATTTGTGATACAACTGAGATTCAGTTCTAGACTGAAATCATAGCTAATTATTGTATTGTTATTTGTTTTAGGCTGAAGAAGTGAACCCGAAGGCATATCCCCTTGCAGACGCAACATTAACTTCAAAAATTCTTAATCTTGTTCAACAAGCTTTGAATTACAAACAACTACGTAAAGGAGCTAATGAAGTAACAAAAACTTTGAACCGAGGTATTGCAGAGTTCATAGTTATGGCTGCAGATGCTGAGCCATTGGAAATTCTTCTACATTTGCCTCTCCTTTGCGAAGATAAAAATGTTCCATATGTATTTATTCGTTCTAAACAAGCTCTAGGTAGAGCATGTGGTGTTTCAAGGCCAGTTATAGCATGCAGTGTTACAATCAACGAAGGGTCACAATTAAAACCCCAAATCCAAACATTACAGCAGGAGATTGAACGCTTATTAGTTTAAGTATATAATTAAAATTTCCTAAATTAAAATTTTATTTTTGGATTTTTATCATCTTCGAACTAAAGATTATATGTCTGTTATAAAACGCAATGAAGTAAATGATTTTTCATTATAATGTGTTTTTTTGTGTGACAAATATAAGATACACTTCTCTTGTTCTTTGTAACTCTTATGTAATATATATGTCTTAAATTAATCAATTGTTAGTCAATTAGAGAATGTAATTTGTAAAATATAGTTTGACAATATTTTGAAAAATTCGAAAAATTATTTAAGTTTTATTAGGTGATATCAATTTAAATTTTTACTGCTAATTTGAGGAAGAAAATTATAGAGAACATTTTTCTTTTGTACAATGTGATTATTTCTTTGCCTTCACCTGAATAGAATCATTTTTTATTAATAATATATATATTTATAGTAAAAACACATGTTTACAAGAGATTGAAACAAAATTTATTAAAACTGAGTCACTTTATAATGATATGGTGTAAATCTCTTAAAAACAAGCATTTTTATTTCTAATAAGAATAGATTCGCATATTTCAAAGGCCTCATTTGGGCCTTTGAACAAAGGCTAAAAAGGAAACACACATGTTTCATTCCTCCCTGAAGTATGTCAGGGAGGCGGGCAGCTTGAGTTTGGGATTAACTCCTTCAGCCAGATCAGAGGATACACTTGTATGTACAAGTGCATTGAGGATAGGTGAGACGGGATATTTATGGAACATAGGAAGTGTGGGTAGGGGGGTTCAGAGGATTAGTACTGGCCCAGCATTCGCCTTATAAGTTTGCATGCAGTGACTTACATTACCATGAGGAAACCTCTGAAAAAAACTCATGGCAGACCAGTCGGCCCCGAGGTTTGAACCCGAGACCTCCCAAATACTAGACAGCGTACCTAACATACTCAACTAACTAGCTTGGTTAACAAAGGCTAAATGTGGTGGAAAATTTATGACAGTTTCGTCTCTGTGCCATTGGTAATTTCTTGGAACTAAAAGTTGGCAATCCTGGAATGGGCACCCAGTAATGTCATATTGAGTATTGAGACAATATTGGAAGAGTAGTTAGTTTCATTGAATGTGAATTTCTAGTTTGAATTTTTAATTCATTAACTTCATACAAATTTCATTAAGTGATGCACATATTTAATTGTATTTAAGAATTTATCGGATGTATTTACTTTGAACAACATGTATAGAACTGATAAACAATTTATGAAAAACCCGGCAACAGCGTCTCAGCGAATATACATTGGAGGTCTTCAAAGTACAGTAGTAGCTGATGATTTGGAACAAAAATTCAGACAACATGGTAAAATCCTTGGTTTAGTTCTCCAAAGAGGTTTTGCTTTTATTCAGTATGAAACAGATGAAGAAGCACTAACTGCTATTCGTGAAGAACAAGGTGCAATTTTACATGGTAAAAAAATTGTTGTAAAGCATGCTTTACCTGAGCGAAGCAGAAATGCTGCAAATTCAACAAGCAATAATATGAACACTTCAAATACTATTGTGAAATCTGTAGAGCAAAGTGTTCAACAAAAGCCTGTAGGTAACCAAAATATAGAAAAGGATAGTACTCTGAAACAAACTGAATCAGAGCCACTAAAAGTTAAAACATCTACAGAACGGGACTGTGCTACTTCACCACATATTGGAGATGAAGAAGAATTGGAAATGATAGCTGAAAAGTTCCAAGCAGTTGATGAACCAAATCAACTGGTTCCGCCAAAATCTCAAAGCATTGTGTCTTCAGAAAATTTTGATGATGATGATTCACGATCCCGAATGAAAAAACGTGGAGGTAGAGTAATCAGAAACAAACGTAGAGATGAAGATAGATTTCCACCACTTCCTCCTCTAATGGATAGGGATCGATTTAGAGGCCCATATTATTCTCCACATCAGGATAGATATCAAGATTATGGTAAGCCCCCACCAATCATGGATAGACCTGAAAGGAACGATTGTGAAATTATTGTAGTTTCAAAAATGTTGACAGAATATGCTGAGTATATAGAGTCTAGATTGAAAGCACTTGGCTTAATTGTAGATCTCTTATTTCCCAATGAAGATGTTCCTATAGGTCGTGTACTAGCTAATATTTCTAGTAGAGGTTGTTTGTATGCAATTCTTGTCATGCCTCAGAATAAGGAAAATCAGAGTTTGACTTTGAATGTTCTGCATGGTATTACCCAAGAACATAGAAATATGCCAATTGATGATGCTTTTCTGTTTATGACTAGAAACTTTGAAGCTTATATGCGGGGTGAAAATGTACCCTCTGCTGATGGTACTTCCCAAATGACACTTCATGATAAACATCCTAACTCTGTGCAGTTATTACTGAATATACTTGCTGAAAATCGATTATTGACATCTGTACAGTATGACAAAGTACTGAAATATTTAGAAGAAAGGCGAGAATTGCAGCTGCAGTTTGAAGTTTGTGAAGGTATAGAAGTAAGTGCTGAAAATTCTGTTGGAAAACAAGCTGAATTGCAAAATCGTATTATGAACATTTTGAATAAATCTGCTGATAATAACAGTCCAATGGACAGCGAGCCGGCTCCACCACCACCTTCTACTAGTTCTGGACCAACTCCACTTTTAAAGGATCCAACAGTACAAAAAGCATTAGACAGCTTATTACTTGGAGATATGTTTAAGAATATAGCTTCAGGCTAAACCTATAAGTTAATTATACTTATAAGAGAAATTTCATAGGATAACTTTTTATCTTTAGGTTACTATAAACTAATTTAAGTTAGTTGACAGAACTTTGTTGCATTCATTGTTCACTATACATTGAAATTTGTGATTGATTCCATTTTCGATAATAATACTAATCAATCAATACTTAATTACATCATTAATTATGTTATTATCAAGAATAACTTTGAGAAACTTGGAATCAAAAATGGCACCTTAATTGTCAGTGGGAATGTATGCATGTATTCAGTAGATTTTTAAAATCTCTTTATATATTCAGATTAATATTAGTTCATGAAGCTACTCTGTCAAAGTTAACTTGAGTAGATAAAATTTGTGTAACTTGTTTCTGTAACTGAGTATTATAAGTTTGCTTGAAATAAATGTCTGAAAAATTTTTTTACCTTCTAATATAGATACATTCATTCAAATGAATTGATGAGCGTATAGATGATTAGTATTTGGGAAGTCATAACTAAAATCCCTCATTTTAACATGTAATTTTTAGTTGCTTGTTTCAGTAATTATTATTCTTCAAATTTTTATTTATTCATTTGATTTTACCGGCCTTGTATATTTATTATTTTAATATATATATATATATTCTAACGTGAAAATGCTTACGCTACATAATTTATCAAATCCCGCTTTTTGATTATGCGTGTAGTTTCTCTTTCTAAAAATTGTCTTATCAATTCACATGTGCAAAAAAGTTTTTTAGATGGTGTATGATATCTACCAGATTTCCACATTGATGTCAATCAGTTAGAAGAGATGAAGTACTTTGATTGTTTCATTTTGAATCGTTCGTCTGATCTCCATCCGTTATATTTTTTCCTGTGGGGTCATCTGGAAAATTTGTATTTCGCAATATCACCCGGAACAATTGAAAAAGTGAAGAATAGAATACTCTCGAAATGTACAGAACATAAGAGTGGGCTTTGAATCGAGGCTTTATCGTTGCATGCAAGAAAACGGGAACCAATTCGAACATCTACTGCACTGAATACACTCATATATATATATGTGTGTGTGTGTGTGCAGTATCACCTTATGTTAACATAGTTTTTGCAAATTGAGTATTTTGGACGATGAAGTTGATCAACATTTGTATTGTTTCTTTTCTGGATGGAGATGTGGGAACTTGGCAGCTTAGACGGACGACGCCATTGTTTTTCAACATTCTAGGTAGTTTGACTGTTGTAAAGCATTAGGAGATTGATTTTATCATTGTAATCGATGTTATATGATATTAAAAAGATCAAAACAGTCTGTCTATTACTTCAATCCTTCGCAGTTGTCTGTTGATGTTTTTTTTAACATTCCCAACAAACACAACATACAGCAACTGTACAGATACTGCATTACAAGTGCCACCTGAATACAGCACATAAATTGATGTGTTAAAACTGCACAGTTTCTGTATTGATAATACTGCGTTTCAAAGAATGCAGTATTTAAAGTACAGTTGCTGTACAGTTTCTGCGCAACAAAAATGAAGGGTCTCATACGCAGCCAGTGAAGTTCAGTAAATGTGCAGCAACTGTGAAGCAATATCTGCAAACGCAAAACGGTCCGAATACTTGTACCAGGCACGCGGCATCGCATCGGTTTCCAACCTACCCCAAGATACCCCCGTCGTGGGGTAGGTCGGAGTCGTTGCTCTTCAGTACGGTACGGTATCTCTAGTTGGACGCCATTTTCCAATTCATTGCTGAGTAAGATTTGTGGTATTGTGGCTGTAAAGATCGTGGAAAGATAACAATTATTGCTCTTTAACATTTTAATTGAACATAGGTGCCTACTTCATTCTATTGTGCGGGACTAAGTGTGTATACAGTGTGTAATTTCCGCTCGAATTTATGGGCGGATTGCAATGATGCAGTCCCAACGAGATAAAATAAGGTACGTGAAAACACTGATATCTTCCTATGTTTTTATAACCTAAAGTAGTGGAATATTTGAAGACTTATACAGAGTGATATAGAACTTTTCCAAAAAGCGGAAGAATATGGAATTCAAACCAAAAAGCAAACGGCAATTGAACCGAATATTGGAAAGAAATGTTGAAAATGTCATAAAAATATCTGAAATTGAATCGAATTTATTGACTTACCATCAGACTATCAATGATAATTCATTACCTTCGACTTCCTTTATTGTTGCACCTAATTTAAGTAATCAGAATAATTTATTATCAGCTAATGATTCTTCAGATAGTGACAGTAGTAGTAATGGTGTCTCAAAAAGTGTTAGTTGTATTTATGAAGAAAACGTAAAATGCTTTTTATTACGTCATATTTCTCCTATTTTAGTAACCATACGAAGAAACAAGGGCTGCGAAAATGCTACACAGACGGAAGTAGAAACCACCATTCGAATATGGTTGAGTATGAGAGAGGAGTGAGGAGCAGCCAAAAGCAAAATATACCTTCAAATGAATAAACCTCTATAGAGAGGGATATTTTGTTTATTATTATCTTTTGTTCATTATTCTTTTTTTATATATATATTTTATTTTATATTTTAAATTCCAATTAATATTCCTGTTTTAGTTGTTTTTTGTAAGAAGTTTATATTTATATTGTATATCCGATTATTTTATGCTTAATATAGAATTTTCTCCAATTAAGCTAACTTTTCATTGGATTATACACCAAAACCGCAAATTATAGGATCAAAATTAATGATTTTTAGTAATTTTCAAAACTTTAATTGACATACTGAATTCCTTAATCAAATTTACAGTTGCTGTACAGTAAAAACTGCGTTTGGTATGCAACCATAGTATAGCGTTGCTGCATTTCACATGCAACGAGGCTGAACAGTTTTTGTACAGTTACTACAAAACCTCGCTGCATTTGAATTGCAGCAACGCTGCACAATGGCTGCATATGAGCATTCATATACAGCCATTGTGCAGCGCTGCTGCAATTCAAATGCAGTATGTACTGTACAGTAACTGTACAATTCAGCGGGACATATACGGTCCGCTTTGATACAGTTACTGCATTACCATCGCTGCAGTGAAGTGCAGCAACGCTGTACAGTTTTTGTACATTGCCTGCGTTTCAGTGTTTGCTGGGTTCCCCATTGAAGGTTTATCTAGATAGTTACCTATCTTTCTATCTATCTACATATCTATCTATCTGACCCGGCAAACGTTGTTCTGCCATATAAATTATTTTTATCTATCTAAATAGGGGTTGATCGTAGAGGGGTGAAAATTTAGGGTTGTATATATTTTTGAATGCTGTAACATAAAAGAAATAGAACAGAAAATGTTGTCAGAAAAATAAAGAAAAAAATTAAGGGGTGGACTACCCTTAACATTTAGGGGAATGAAAAATAGATTTGTCGGATTCTCAGACCTAACCGATATGCACACAAAATTCATGAGAATCGGTCGAGTCATTTCGAAGGAGTTTAAAAAATAAGGGTTGATCGTAGAAGGGTGAAAATTTAGGATTGTATGTATTTTTGTATGCTGTATCATAAAAGTGTCTCCGTAGTTCAGTGGTCAGTGCGTTGGGCTACTGAACAGAAGGTCGCTGGATCGAATCCCGGCCGAACCAACGAATTAATGCGGAGCCACATCTCGAAAGGCAATGGCTAACCACCGAGAAGTATTCTGCCTAGTAATGCCTCTCTATAAAGACGTTCGGAACCGTCGTAAAACTGTAGGTACCTTCTATTCGTGTATAACTGTATCACGCACAGCACGAATAGTTGTAGAGAGGTCGCCTACGCCCGAAACCGGGTAAGGCACCGGAAGAAGAAGAATCATAAAAAAATAAAAACAAAAAATTTTGTCTAAAAAATAAAAAAAAAAATTAGGGGTGGACTACCCTTAACATTTCTCAGACCTACTCAATATGCTCACAAAATTTCATGAGAATCGGTCAAGCCGTTTCGGAGGAGTATGGAAACGAACATTGTGACACGAGAATTTTATATATAAGATATATATATATATATATATATATATATATATATATAATATATATATATATATATATATATATATATATATATATATATAACTGAGATTGAATTCTCGCACATCACTTGGTGAAACATCATAAAGAATAAAGTATAAACTTTAAAATAAAAACACTTGGCTTATGTTTCACAATATAAAAAATATTTAGATACTGTATTTAGCAGTAACGAAAAGTCGACATGTTTCGACTTATGAACTCATTATCAAGACTGACTACAGGAGAGTATTACATCCTGTGAATTAAAGTATCTGTGAAGGTTGGTTTTCTATAAATGTTGCCTTCACAGATACTTTAATTCACAGCGACAGTAACCAACACATTAAAATTAAACTCAGTACTTTTCATTCGTTCATACATAGGTTGTTCATGATTCCATTATTGGAAACAAATTTTCAAACCGAAGTTAATACAATTAAATTATTAGCCACTAATAACGGTTACAATGAAAGTCTTATCGACAAGCTCATTGGGAAAAAACGAATAAAGTATTTGTTGCATTCAATATACCCCACGCAAACTATTAATGAACAAAAATACTTCCCAATAAATTATGTGCCTAATTTGAGTAGCAAAATTTGTAACAGACTATCGAAAAATAACGTTAAAACAATTTGTACAAATAAAAGAAACTTGAAGTCATTCTTGCTCAATAATATAGAAAAATCTAACATCGGAGAAAACAGTGGTGTTTACAAAATATTTTGCGAAGAATGTCCTGCTTTCTATATTGGACAGACAGGAAGGAATATAAATTTTCGTGTTGAAGAACATAAAAAGTCAATTTTACAAAACAAAAATACCACTGGCTTCTCTGAGCATTGTATAAAATTCAATCACCTGGATTTCAACAAAACCAAATTGTTACATTAAGGTAACAAAGGAAAGCGCCTTGACCTTCTTGAAATTCTCGAAATAAGTTCCGCCCATAATAGTCAATTACCTCTTGTAAACGAACAAATTGATTTTCAGGTATCACCTTTGCTTTTGTCTGTTTTATAAAATAGGATGTAATACTCTCCTGTAGTCAGTCTTGATAATGAGTTCATAAGTCGAAACATGTCGACTTTTCGTTATTGCTAAATACAGTATCTAAATATTTTTTATATTGTGAAACATAAGCCAAGTGTTTTTATTTTAAAGTTTATACTTTATTCCAAATAAATATTAGGTAGTTTATTTCCAGTTGTATATGATGAAATCGCAAACTGATAGATATCTTATTGCCTTCTTCCACTTGGGATATATATATATATATATATATATATATATTTATTTATTGACGGCAAAGCCAATTTACAAAACATATTCAACAAAGTGTGAATCAAATGCATCATTGAAAGCTTATGTCTAGTGTCTACATTACAAATTACAAAAAAAAAAGAAACACATATTACCGAATCGTCAAATGTTTAAATTACTAAAAGATGTAACAAATGTTGTTTCCACTTATAAAGAAAAGGACAAAATAAAGCAGAGCCTCGGAAACGCTATAGCCTCTTCAATTGATTTTTAAAGACCTGAGGTGATACATTAAAAAAATTTAATTTATTATGGTATTGGTTTCCCAGCTTCAGAAGACGAGGAATTGGACTGTTCAACGCATAATTGGTATGGAAAAATTCAATCCGAAAAATATCCGAACTTCTGGTATCTCTTTGTTTAATATAAAAAGTTATTAGTTGGAGTAGTTCTGGGCACTTTATTGTACTGTTTATTATTTTAAAAAGAAAACTCAAGTTACCAGAAACTCTTCTATCTTCCAATGATTTTAAATTTAATCTGGTCAAGATTTCACTGTACTCATATTCATCTCGTTGAAGACCTAAATGAAAAGCACAATTCCTCAAGAATTTCTTCTGTACACTCTCAATCAAATCGATATTTACATTATAATATGGATCCCATATAACCGAACAATATTCCAGATTAGATCTTACGAAAGCACAATATAGGACCCTTCGTGTTTCAATTGAAAAACCAGTAGAAACTCTTAACACAAAACCCAGCATTTTGAGACTTTTAGCCACAATTTCTGAAACTTGAAGATTAAAATTCATTTCGCTATCAAATTTAACTCCCAGATCACGTACACATTTTTCTCTTTTAAGAGCTATATTATTCAGTTTATATTCGAAAAATATTGGACTTCTAACTTTAGCGAACGTAATGATTAGGCACTTATCGATGTTAACATCTAATAAGTTATTTCTACACCATACGGAAAAAGCTTCAAGATCTCTTTGTACTAATTCGGCATCTTTCTGGCAAGTAATTGCTCGATAAAGTTTCAGGTCGTCCGCAAACATAAGAAACTTCGAATACTTGAAAACACGCTCCATATCCGAAACAAACAAGTTGAACAGCAGTGGGCCCACATGGGACCCCTGTGGTACCCCTGATGGAACCTGAATGGGCGCAGATGTTGCATCTCCATATTTGACCGACAGAGTTCTACCAGTCAAAAAGCTATTGATTACTTGCAAAACGTTCCCCCCCACACCAAGTGCTTGAATTTTAGCCATAAGTAGGCTATGGTTGACCCTGTCGAAGGCTTTAGAAAAGTCAGTATAGACAGAGTCAACCTGCAGTCTCTTTTCAAGATGCTCAGTTATGTAGTTGGTATACAGAGCAAGGTTCGTACAAGTGGATTTACCTTCCGTGAAACCATGCTGCTGGGGATTGAATAAAGACTTACAGTCCCATGAAAGTTTTTTCGTGAGCAGAGAATCAAACATCTTAGCCATCTATATATATATATATATATATATATATATATATATATATATATATATATATATATATATATATATATATAGATTTCATTGTAAATTCATTAATTTAGTCATTTTGTTAATGCAGCTAAACCTTCAGGAATGTACTACAGTAGAGTAGTTTGGAGTAGTGGCTCATCAACTTGAGAATAGGCTGAAACCCAAACTATAAAATTGGAACCAAATGCAAGAATGTGCTCAATAAGGATATCTTACAATACTATCTTCAACTTAATGATTAATTCTCCTTATTCCATATTCACTGAGTTACATAATAATTAAAAGTTTCATTGAATAAATCAGTCTTTTTATTGAAAAATTATATCTTTACATAAAAATATGAAAAATATTTGGAAATTTAAGATAGTTAATCCTTAATTATAATAGTTTAGAACTACAGAACAATATTTTAATCTTACTTATAAACAGATATTCCACTCAACTAAAAAATTGGTGAAGCAACACTATCCCAGCTTCTTCGCCATGTGAAACTTCTATAATTGAATAGATCTTCTCTAAATTCTTCTCTAGTTTTATTAACAGTTTCGTTGTTAGGAAATCCTTCAAACCACTCTTGTAGTAATCTAGAGAGTTCTTGATAACTAGAGAAAACATAGCCGTTCTTTCCATCGATGACCAGTTCATTTAACCTGTGAATATGTAAAAATATTTACTTAACAAGAGAGTATATCTTAAAATTCCTTTCAATTAGGTCAAAAAATGTATGTACCTTAACTTATATATAGAAATTTTTGATAACAAAGTATAAACTAATGTACTAATGGTTAAAAACAAATTTTTGATAACAAAGTATAAACTAATGTACTAATGGTTAAAAACAATTGGTTAATGAATATTAATCTTTTAGCAAGGTATTTTTATGCTTAAATAAGTAAGTCTGTAATATGAATAGATAATACAACATGACAAAATGAGAAAATTAATAATTAATTTTCTTAGATCAAATTCGCGACTTGCAACTTTTTATCAAAAACCTAATAATAATTATTAGGTTTTTGATAAAAAGTTGCAAGTCGCGAATTTTATCTAAGAAAAAAAGTGATGTTCTAAAAGTTTTGTGTAAATATGGAACACAACAGTTTCATTTTTAGTTGAATATACAGTCACTGTTATTTAATGAACCATGGTTATACTATATGAAATAATGACTTTTTCTTATATGTGCCAGTTCGTGTGTACAAATTTCAGAACTATCAATTATTTTGTTCTCTTTCTTTGCTTTTCGAAAAAAGAAAAAAATTAGACAATTTAATATTTTTATATGGCGATTTTGCATTTAATCGTTAAATAATTAGATCTAGGATAGCCACGATCGTATTTGACATTTAAAACCATCGTAATGGCACCCCGGTTAAATTATACAAACAAAGATTATTTAAACTTATTCATTATTTATAGACAATGTGAAAAAGTTATTTCAAAAACATGTGGATACATTTGCTACCCGATATCTTCATAAACAAAAATCATCACCAAATACTATTAAACGAATTATAGAAAACTTCTTTTTAAATGCTAAATACTACAAAATAAGAAAAATGGGGGGTTTCCATTTGAAAAAATCGATTTTTGTCAGTTTTCTCAATCTCATTTTAGATCTTATTTTATATATATATATATATATACTACTCGCAACAATCTTGATTTGAGGTTGCCTAATTTTAAATATAGAATAGGTTTAATGTCTCCTTCCTCACTTGGAATCAGAGTGTTCAACAAGTTGGATGAAAATATGAAGTGTTCAGAAAATCTAAATATTTTCAAAAAAAGACTGAAAGAATATTTAGTCGATAAAAGTTTTTACAGTCTCGAGGAGTTTTTTCTGTACTGAGATATAGTATTCTATATTAAGCATATGTACTGAGATGTTGTATTGTATATTAGGTATATATGTGTATTGACTTATTCCATAATGTAATGACATTCTTACGGAATAAAAACCTTTATTATTATTATTATATATATATATATATATATATATATATATATATATATATATATATATATATTATACATATATACTTGTTTGTATAATAAAATTTAAAAAATAACCAATAATAGAAATGATTACTATTAGTATAATTGAGAATAAGATTAATAACGTACGCTTTAAAATTGT
Organism: Cynegetis impunctata; assembly: GCA_030704885.1. Lineage (NCBI taxonomy): Eukaryota > Metazoa > Arthropoda > Insecta > Coleoptera > Coccinellidae > Cynegetis > Cynegetis impunctata. The sequence continues at coordinate 767,866 of JARQZK010003613.1, forward strand.
AAGCAAGCACCGGAACTAGAGCGCCAAATAGGTCAACTACTTTCATGGGTAAATCTAAGCCACTAGAACTTGTGTGCAAAGAGATTCCGATATCTGCTGATCCAATGAAATAAGGATATTCGACAATATCTAGCCATGGAGTGATTACACGAATATGTTCCCATTTCCTAGATTCAATGTCATTGCAATAATATTCTCTCAAAGGTCCTTTACCAGTAATACCCACAATCAAATTTGGTAGTTTCTTCTCATTTCCATTTTGCCAATGATCCTCGTAATCTGAATGATCAATATATAATAATATAATTACTGTAAATAGCCATTAACCCATTAAAACAAAAATAACTTGCAGCAATATATTCACACAAATAAAAAAATTAAAATGAAGCTACAACTGCAATAGAAATGATAACCATTGATGATACACAGAATGAATGATAAAACTAAACAGGTATTTTAAAAAACTGGAAATTTTCGTGAAAACAAACATATTAACAAGGCTATCTAATGATAAGGGGTTCACAGATGTCGTCCATAACCTATACCTTTTCAAAAAACCAAAAATTTAATAATAAAGTCGATCTTCTAGTTAGAATAAGTGAATAGAAATATTTGAACAGAAACTAGTTATTTCTTGAAAAAGACATTACCTAATATATATTTACTAAAATTAAGTGCTAGAACATTTATTAGAAAAATCAAAATTAATCAACCAAAAATTCTTAGTGGTAACTCGATGCCAACAATATTCTCATCCACCCTTGAGCAGTGAATGTTAGAAACTATTCACTTTTGTTTTGCTGTCAAACATATTTCACACACACACACACATATATATATATATATATATATATATATATATATATATATATATATATATATATATATATATATATATATATATATATATATATATATATATATACAGGGTGGCGCATCCTATACGCGTCGGTCTCTGTAGGGAAAACAACTTGAAATTTGAATTTTTTTTTTAATAGGGATATACAGGGCCATTAACACTACAAATTAAAAATAATTTGGATTATACAGGGTGGCCCAAAAATAGGAATTTATATCAAAGTTATGTTTTTTTGAAGGGAACACCCTATATTTGATGGCGTCTTTTGATTCCCCGAAAAAAATAAAGTGAAGTTTCAGTAATGTTCCCTATACCTATCTCTTTTCGTTTTTGAAATATTTAAAGGAATCTCAATTTATGAGCTTGAGCAACATAACCTAGTATGTCGCGGTTATTTAAAACACATCAACAGTCACCTGCGATATGCGTAGCCAAGATATCAGACTATCGAATAAAATGCAAATTTTTGCATTACATCATACAGGGTGTTCATTTAGTCTGATTGAATTCTACTTACATATGGAGTTGAATAATATTCTTATTTTAAATGGCACACCCTGTATTTAATAACTTTGACTGATAGACATTTGAATTATCTTTCATTCCATATGAGAGTTCCCTATAACTAAATTGGATGGATCTTTAGTAAAAAGCTGTTTTTTATTTTTAACATACGGATTTCATCATATTCTTTTCTAATCATAGTAACCATAGAGCAAATATCACTCAAAATATGGTATTGAACAAAATGAACATTCTTATCATTTTCCAATGTTAAACAGTTCCAATGTAAACCAAAACTATAATTTTTTTAATAAAAAATAAACATTTAATGACAAAAACATTTGAATTATTTGAAAACTACACACAAATGGAAAAGAGTAAGAAACAAATTGAAAACAAAAAATGAATCATAAAAAATGTTCAAAGTGACGCCCATCTTGTTCTAAACACAACTGAACTCGTTTTTCAAAGGATCGTTTCACTTTGAGAAGAATTTCGCCAGTTATGTCTGAAAAGCAGCTCTTATTCTAGCTTTCATATCTTCCAGAGTAGTTGGTGGGGTGTTATAAACTATACTTTGTATGTGTCCCCATAAAAAAAAATCCAACGACGTCAAGTCTGGAGATCTTGGAGGCCAATTATGTGGACCACCTCTTCCGATCCATTTATTAAGAAAACGCCGGTTTAAGTATCGCCGTACTCGAAGTTGAAAATGTGCGGGGGCTCCATCCAACTGCATCCACATGTTCTGCCTAGTATTTAGAGGTACATTATCAAGGAGCCCAGATAATTTTCTCCGCAAAAATCTTAGAAATTTTCTGCCATTGAGATGACCGGTAAAAAAATAAGGACCAATAACATGTAAACCTATTATTCCTCCCCACACATTCAAGGACCACCTATGCTGATGATCGAGAGTACATTTTCATCACTATAATAATGAAAGTTATGGCGATTAACGAGTCCATTATTATGAAACGTGCACTCGTCCGAAAACAGAACATTATCAAAAAAATCCGCATCTGATTCTACTTTATCCATAACCCATAAACAAAAATCGATTCTTTGTTGAAAGTCCCTTTGATACAGTTCTTGGTGCAGCTGTATCTTATAATGATGAAATTTATGTTTTTTTATTATTCGTCCAATACTTCTCCTACTTATTCCAGTTTCTCTACTAATAGCCCGATGGCTTGTGTGTGGGTTATCTATCAGTGAGCCAATAACCCAAAATTCATTATCATGATCTCCTACAATAGGTTGAGGCTGAATAATTTTTTCATAATCTACGTTTCCGCTACCTCTAAACTGTTTTTGTAATATTTCAAAAGCACATCTGTCAGGTTTCTCTCCATCTGGGTATTTTTGGCCGTAAACTCTAGAAGCCAATAAACAATTTTCCTGACACTCACCAAGAACAAGCACCATATCAATTCTTTCTGCTTTAGAATAAGTTTTCATGTTTTAAATTCGATTTTTCGTACGCTTGATATATAACTCACTAAATAGAAATGTCAAACTCGCATTCCACATTCAAATTCAATGGTCACTTTGACGGGAAAGAGTATTTACAAAAATTAGTTATGTTAAACATAAAAACAGATATTTACTAAAAACCATTGAATTTAGGTATAGGGAGATCTTATATGGAATGAAAGATAATTTAAATGTCTATCGTTTAAACTTCTTAAATACAGGGTGTGCCATTTAAAATAAGAATATTATTCAACTCCATATGTAAGTAGAATTCAATCAGAGTAAATGAACACCCTGTATGATGTAATGCAAAAATTTGCATTTTCTTCGAAAGTCTGATATCTTGGCTACGCATATCGCAGGTGACTGTTGATGTGTTTTAAATAACCGCGACATACTAGGTTATGTTGCTCAAGCTCATAAATTGAGATTCCTTTAAATATTTCAAAAACGAAAAGAGATAGGTATAGGGAACATTACTCAAACTTCACTTCATTTTTTCCGGGGAATCAAAAGACGCCATCAAATATAGGGTGTTCCCTTTGAAAAAACATAACTTTGATATAAATTCCTATTTTTGGGCCACCCTGTATAATCCAAATTATTTTTAATTTGTAGTGTTAATGGCCCTGTATATCCCTATTAAGAAAAAAAATTCAAATTTTAAGTCGTTTTCCCTACAGAGACCGACGCGTATAGGATGCGTCACCCTGTATATATATATATATATATATATATATATATATATATATATATATATATATATATATATATATATATATATTTGAATTATTGTTGCCTGTGAACTATTTTTAACTTTTTGATAATTATTAGCAATAACAGGCTTGGTGAATCTCAAAAAACCCGATTTTATTAAAAAGTTGACGTTTTGCCACGACATTCGTGGCTTTATCAAAAGTTTTATATATATATGTATATATATATATATATATATATATATATATATATATATATATATATATATATATATATATATATATATATATATATATATATAGATATATATATACAGTGTGTCCACTATAAGGACTTCCCAGCTAGCAAAAAGCTTCTATAAATTCAGAGTAAAAGAACTTTTCTGTTCTGTAAAGGTTTCATAGTTGTGTCTAGAACATTAAGTTGTTGTATAAGTGAAGCAGATGATACTATTTTGTCTTCGTAAGCTAAATTGTTCTTTAAGTTTATTGCAAGAACGTTCTTAGAACATAATTACAGAGCATTCAGAAGATAAGTGTAAATAATTGCTCGATAACTGTCTATAGTAGCACAATTTTACAGTAATGGTGCTTATAGAACTAAATGATTCCAAATCCGATGTAAAAAAGTATCTTATAGAACTACACCAACTCCTGTGAAGCTCCTATAGAATTGCTCCGTATAGTGGTTGATTATAGTTTTTTTATAGAAATATTGTATAAAGGGTGGCAAAGAGACAATTTTGCTACGAATAACAAATTATGCATATGGAAGCTGCTAACGAACTTAATAAAAAAAACCTCTATAACGTTGTTATAGAGAGTAATGTTATAGTTGTTATACAATAATTACAGAGTAATTAGGTTTAAATCTATGCCATTTTTGTTTCATAAAAAAGCACTACAGAACAACCATACCTTAATTGACGCCATTTTAAAAGTGAATTTCGTTTGTGTATAAGTTTTAGACGACATTTGTTATAAAAACCATGTCTTTAAGTAAATGGAAACAGATGAAAAAAAGTGAAGCATTCAGTAGGGAAACGAAAAGAATTTACGAAAGCTTGTTGTGTGATAGAATTTCCGTAAATAACAGCAATAACAGCAAAGCTACAAATAAGGATTTCCAGGTTACCGCATTAAAAACAGATAGTGTAGTTATTGAGTAAAACCAAGAAGATGACGAAGTTATAGTAAATGACTGGCTAATAGAGCTTCAGAACAATAATGATGAAGATTTTAAATGTAGACCAAATTAGGTATTCCTCTGTGTTGATAATGTTATTAAATACGTAGTTTGCATACAAAATTTTCCATAGGGTTTTTGGGGGCGAACAAGGTGACAGTTGGCTACGGAAATAAGTAGTTAATGTCACCCAGGCTATAATTACGGATCAATTGCCACCTCAATCTCCAAAATAGTACCAATAATTTGGCGATACCATAGAACATACATACCTATTATATATCCACATCCATAAATACACATATACATAGACTGCTAAAATCGTAATACTTCCTTTTAGTTTAGCCACAGTCGAGTAAAAACATTGTGAGCCATATTGGAAATATTTTTGACTCGTAAAAAAAGTCACTGGAAAATATTGTATGCAAATTTCCGCTTTAATAACGGTAATATCACCAGAGAAATCTTCTGTGAAAAAATCGTTTATGTATTTATATATTTTTTCTTTCAAAATGCAGCCTGCCTGTACTAATTTTAGTGCTTGGGGAAATCTTGTAAAACAAGACAACACTGTTAATTTTAGTAGGCACATTTGAGTTATAGTAGTTGCTTATGAAGTATATTAGCTCTGTAATCATTGCAATCGACACAAAAGATTCATATTAGTTGGCATCCATATTGGAAGTACGAGATAAGCTTTCCATTTCTTCGCCATTTTGTAAAGAAACAAGAAAAATTCAGATAACTAATATGAAACAAAAATGGGCCTAATATTATCAGTAATATGATGTATATTCACTTTCTAACTGTTTTTTATACATTTGGCGGCAAAATGCATCAATAATTTTTTTTTTAATACTTAATTAGTTTTTAACATTGTAGAAAAATGAGATAAAATGAGGACGCATTGAAAAATTACCATATATATACCACATATTTCACATTAATTTTTCTTCCGCATTAAAATTTATTCGTCTTTTGATTTCAAACTTACTAGAAAATTCAAATAAATGGTGAAGGTACTTTATATATTATGGCGTCCATATCATTTTTAACGCGTATCCATGATTTAAAGTGATACAGAAGCATTTTGTCTTCAAAAGATGTAAAAAAACCTATTAAAGTTTTGTAACTATAACGTCACGCAACAAAATAATTGTATAATGGAATACAATATGTACGGTTAACGAACAAAAATATAGAAGTTCTTTATACGCTCTATAATATAATTTTAAGACACCATTTTAGAACTATTATAGAATTCGTATGACATTGCTCTGTAACTATCGCATAGAAATTCTTTACGACTTGTAAGAACGTTTACACAACAATTTTATAAATGTTTTCTACATACCTTACAGAACAACTTAAAGAACTGAAAAGTTATTTAGCACGGGGCCCATTTCTTTTGTATAACTGCTGTAAGAACGTTTTGAGAATGTTCTTAGAACAAACATTGCTCTATAAAATTTGCTGAGAAAACGTTCTCTCAACTTTAATAGAACATAAAATTGTTAGCTGGGTTACCACCCCTGTAAAATCGTTATTATTTGATAGATTTTGAAAATTATTTTTTTGTTTTAAAGGTATGTGAAATGTTCATATAATAAGGGAGTAATTATATTTTTAGGCTTTTATCGTGGCCAACTGCGACCAATTTTATTGACCCATATTTCAAGAAGTAGTATTAGGGATTTTTTTGACAAAAAATAATGCTGGACTCTGAATCAGAATCATTGGAAACATACCCATACCGATTTTCATCATCATAAAATACAGGGTGTTCGAAAAAACGAATTTTTATATTTTTTTTCAATATGTTATCAAAAAATGTACTATTATGGTATTTTTGAAAAAACTAGTGACAAAATATTATTTAGGATTGCTTTGAACATATCTGTATCAATTTTTATCATTCAAATATACAATTTATCTGACGGAAAAAAAAATAAAAGAAGGATAAGTGGGCAATATTTTTTCTGTATGATACTTCTTTTAACAATAAGTGTTATTCTCAGTCAAAACTTACAACTCCATATAAGAGTATGAACCTAGATTATATTCAGTCCAAACACAGAAATTTGTGTGAAATTGAACTGGGTTTAGTTGATACTTAGTACCTATAACATATTTTCTGTTGTACATTATTGGATGTCCTATATCGACCTTGAGATTTTATGTTATAACGATTCTGTGTAGGAGAGAACAACTTGATAACTCTCCAAAAATATCTAGAATCAAAATCGTCTAGAAATTAAAATTATTCGTGTTAAATGATTGACCAGTAATTTAGGTTCTCACAGTAACAGCATCATGAACGGGTTACTCCACTAAGAGTGCTGTGAAAAATATTATATTATTTATTTACTGTCAATTAATTATAGTTTAGTAGTTTATACTGTTTCAAAGGCGTGGAAAACACGAAAAATGTCATATTCTTTACGGGAAAGAGTGGAATTAATAAGATTAGTTGGTGATAGAACGCGCACTTTTCGTAAAGCTGCTAATGAATTCAACAGACGTAATACAGAACGTAACATTAACCATGTAATAGGGATGTGAATAAATAATCGATTTTTATTTTAATCGATTATTTTTTTTTCATTGTCGATTTTTTATAATCGATTTTACTAATGGTAAACATCGATTTTTAATAAATCGATAGAAGAATTACACATTTTAAATCGATTTTTGTAAATGGTTCTATCTGTGCCTTAGATGAAAAAATGGATAAGTTTACTGAACAAGTCGATAAAAAAATCAACGCCATCTGTACGTAGGTACTAATATATAATAAGTTGTGATCAGTAGAACTCCTACTTAAAGTTGCTGGCGAAAGTATTTTCTAATAAATAACATTCACCAGCTAATTTCTTTTTTTAAAATGTTTAACTATGTGTTGATGATTTGTGATAATAACAATTAATATTCGTTTTTTTCATTGTCTAAACTTAAATTGTAGCGAGTGATGTGCTTTGTCTTTTAGTTTTGAGACTAAAAAATTGTTACATTTTTTACTATTATTGTGAAGTACACTTTTTCACTGTAATAAGATTATTAGAAGTATTAAAAATTTGTATGTGAAGAATTCGAATCTGAATTAATAAAATCTGAAAATCTTCCATTTGGCTATTTTTTGATACTTATTATCTTGAATAATTTTCACTTTAATTAAATTAAAATTAAATATTCATAACATATTTCCACTAATACATCGAATAGGCATTTTTCATATAGAAAGTCGAAGTATAAAGAAAAATCGATTATTTTCCTTTTAAATCGATTTTTCACAAATCAATTTATCTCTAAACAAAAAAAAATCGATTATTGACTAATCGATTTTTCCGAATCGAGGTCACATCCCTACCATGTAACAGATTTTTTTTCTCTTATTTTCTCAGTCTTGATTTTTATATATGATACTTAGGGAACTATGTCTATACCTTATGCAAGCAGCCAGACCGATCATATGGGCCAAACATCCCGTCATATACAAATAAAGTGTCCCTTTGAGTATGACTCAAGAAAGGATTACACCATTTCTTGTTATATACCTGTGATGTAGCCATACGCTGAATAAATACAAAATTACCTTTCTTATTTTTGTATAAAATGATTTTCACTACGATATTTACAGAGAATAACTTGTTGACATAATTATAAATTGATTTATCATCATTTTTATGTTATTTTTTCTCGGGCTCACTGTTCAGAGATAAGTTACCTTCAAAATCATGAATTCCGGTAGAGATATGTATAAAGTAATCTTTCAAAAGAAACAATAATAAATTGCTTATTCACAAAAATACTACAATAGTAAATTTTCTTAAGACATTAAAAAAAAATAATTATTCGTTTTTCGGATACCCTGTATACTATGATGGCAAAAATTGGTACAGGTATGTTTCAAGTGATCCCGATTTATGATCCATCATTATTTTTTGAGAAAAAAAAATCCCTAATAGTACTTTTTGAAATATAGGTCAGTAAAATTGATCGCAGTTGGCCACGATAACAGCCTAAAAATATAATTACTCCCTTATTAGATGGACATTTCACATACCTTTCCAACAAAAAAAGAATTTTCAAAATCGATCAAATAATAACGATTTTACAGGGGTGGTAAGTCCTTATAGTGGACACACTGTATATATATATATATATATATATATATATATATATATATATATATATATATCTATCTATATATATATATATATATATATATATATATATAATATATATATATATATATATATATATATATATATAATATATCTATTAATATATTATATATATATATATATATATATATATATATATATATATATATATATATTATATATATATATCTATATATCTATATTCTATATATATATATATATATATATATATATATATATATTATATATATATATATATAATATATATATATATATATTATATATATATATATATATATATATGTATTTGGATTGGTTTTGTATCTGTATATTATTGATTGTTGGGATTTTTCGTGGTATAACAGATATTAAATGACTAATTTTGGAGCCTTTTACAAGAGTTTCATCAAGAGTCTCACTACGGATTGTTTTGTTTTCTTTTCTTTGGCTGTGGTAAGTTCCAGAAAAGAAAACAAAACGATCCGTAGTGAGAGTCTTGATGAAACTCTTGTAAAAGTCTCCAAAAATAGAGCCGAAACGTCGAGTAAATTAAATCCAACTTTATTAGTTATTTAATATCTGTTCTACCACGAAAAATCCCAACAATATATATATATATATATATATATATATATATATATATATATATATATATATATATATATATTTATATTTATATATATATATATATATACATTATAATAATATTTATTATGCAACACAGTGTACACAGTTACAGAAAAGGTGTCTTCTATATATAAAACATTATACATATATTCATATATATATATATATATATATATATATATATATATATATATAAATATATATATATATATATATATATATATATATATATATATATATATATATATATATATATATATATATATATATATATAATATATACAGGGTGATTCACGGTGGATGGCACATTAGACGTTTCTGGTGAACCATACAAGGGATCACTTTGAAAATTCAATGGAGGGCATAATCGGACATTCTCTACCCAACTAAAATATTTTCGGTAATGCGGTGTTGCCACTTCTATAAGAAAGTAGTAGCAACTTTGATTTTTCAAATGGAACTACCTGTATATTATATTATTTTTAGAATCTCCAACAATTTCCTAACAACTTTCCATAATATTTTCCTATACCTATCTGTTACCGTTTTCGAAATAAAAATTATTTTCGTTTTTTTTCGTCGGAAATCAAGACCTCTAACCTGATATCTTTGAGCTAAGAAATACAATGATATCGAAATTTTGGATTAAGTTTGTTAATATCTAGGGGCTTCCTACACTCTAGCCCAATTTTCGTTATTCCAATGCAGGGTGGTCAAAAAATACAGTTATTTAGTTAGCTTGGAAAAGCTATAAGTTGGTTATTTCAAATGGAATACCCTGTATATTATTACAAATTCGGAAAGCTGCTAGAATTTTCTTTTTATCTATGTATATCATACCTATACCTAACTAGTTAAGTTTCGGACTTATGAGCACTTATTTGTGAAAATGTTCCTTGAACATGGTATCCCCGTGGTATTTGCTAAGCATGTCATGATTACCTATTATTTGACAGTAACGTTGTGACAATCTATTAATAATATCGAAACTTTCATCACTTCAGAAGTTGGAAATACCTTCAGAAACGATGGAAAAAATTTATTGAAATGAAGTTCTTATGAATTTGTTTATTATTTTTGGACAGTGTGATAAAATTATCAGCAGGACATAGAAAGTTCAATGAAATGTATCCGAATCTACCGCCAATGAACCTCAAGAAATTTATACGAATGATATCCGGCTTCTTTTGTGAAATTTTCACTGCACCAAAAATGACAATTTTTTCTATTGAAAATTCCTTCTCTTGAAAATTTTGATTCATCAGTCCAAATCATTTTATTTAAAAAATGGATCTTTTTGAATGCGTACCAACATAATTTCACAAAATTCAACTCTCTGTTGAGGGTATTGAGGCTTCATTGCTTTAATTTTGGTGAATTTGTAATCATGCATGTTATGTCTTTGCAAGATTCTTTGAACAGATGAATATTTCAAGCCAAAATGTACATTTCTTAGTGCTTTGAAATTGTTCTGAATTCGTATAAATTTCTTGAGGTTCATTGGCGGTAGATTCGGATACATTTCATTCAACTTTCTATGTCCTGCTGATAATTTTATCACACTGTCCAAAAATAATAAACAAATTCATAAGAACTTCATTTGAATAAATTTTTTCCATCGTTTCTGAAGGAATTTCCAACTTCTGAAGTGATGAAAGTTTCGATATTATTAGTAGATTGTCACAACGTTACTGTCAAATAGTAGGTAATCATGACATGCTTAGCTAATACCAAGGGGGTACCATGTTCAAGGAACATTTTCACAAATAAGTGCTCATAAGTCCGAAACTTGACTAGTTAGGTATAGGTATGATATACATAGATAAAAAGGAAATTCTAGCAGCTTTCCGAATTTGTAATAATATACAGGGTATTCCATTTGAAATAACCAACTTATAGTCACTCTTCCAAGCTAACTAAATAACTGTATTTTTTGACCACCCTGCATTGAAATAACGAAAATTGGGCTAAAGTGTAGGAAGCCCCTAGGTATTAACAAACTTAATCCGAAATTTCGATATCATTGTATTTCTTAGCTCAAAGATATCAGAGTTTTTAGAGGTCTTGATTTCCGACGAAAAAAAACGAAAATAATTTTTATTTCGAAAACGGTAACAGATAGGTATAGGGAAATATTATGAAAAGTTGTTAGGAAATTGTTAGAGATTCTAAAAATAATATAATATACAGGTGGTTCCATTTGAAAAATCAAAGTTGCTACTACTTTCTTATAGAAGTGGCAACACCGCATTTTAGTTGGGTAGAGAATGTCCGATTATGCCCTCCATTGAATTTTCAAAGGGATCTGTTGTATGGTTCACCAGAAACGTCTAATGTGCCATCCACCGTGAATCACCCTGTATATATATATATATATATATATATATACATATATATATATATATATATATATATATATATATATATATATATATATATATATATATATATATATATATATATATATATATATATATATATATATATATATATATATATATATATATATATATATATATATATATATATATATATATATATATATATATATTCTCACCTTGCAAAGCATTAATGAGAATTGAGAAATCCTCATCCTCGGTCCAACTAGTACTTGAAACCAAAAATGCCGGGCGGTCTTCTTTCAAATAAACACCTCCGGTGGGAGGTATGTGGGTGAAAACACTGAAATATGGATTTGCTTTGTCTCCAAAAATTTCAAAACCTTTTTTTTTACTCAGTCTCACAAAGAAGTCATGTTTTTCACCATTTGAAACTGAAGCGAAATCTTCTGATGGCCGATCATAAAGCACCTCTGTTCTGAAAAGTTTAATGGAATTATTAAAAGAAAGTAAGCTAAAAATGTGGATTGAAGTAATTATAGGACTGTTTTTTCATAAGATAATAACTTCACAAAGGTTGTATATTTCCATCCTTTTTGTTGTTAATTATATAAAAAATTTTAACCCCATGTGAATTACCTAAATGTAATATCAAAATTGCTTTTGAACCTGAAGCAAAACTTTCAGCATTTCCATTCAACGTCCAAGATGTTAATTCAAAATTTTAAATTTCAAGAGTATACAAGTTATTTTGTCCTGTAAGTAAAGGAGAGCATATAGGTCAAACTGCCCGATTGCTTGGAATAAGATTCAAAGAACACCAAACCAATTCAGTGAAAACCACCACCTGTTTTCACAAATTCCCAATTATAAACAAATTGCCGAAAGGACTCAAATTAAAACTATTCAGAATCAATAGAAAATTACAACATTGACTTGATGTATTCCAAGAACTTTTGAATCATCAAGTCAATAACCTGCCCTTAATGTATTTTTTTGAATGGCATTATCTCTAATAACCCTTCCAGAATTTCCTGGAAAGGTACTACCTGCATAAATGACAAATTTTTTCCTGTATTTAGTTCTAAACTCATTCCGTCCGATGATTATATATATATATATATATATATATATATATATATATATATATATATATATATATATATATATATATATATATATATATATATATATACATATATATATATATATATATATATATATATATATATATATATATATATATATTATATATATATATATATATATATATATATATATATATATATATATATATATATATATATATATATATATATATATATATAATATATATATATATATATATATGTATATATATATATATATATATATATGTATATATATGTATATATATATGTATATATATAAATATATATATATATATATATATATATATATATATATATATATATATATATCATTCTATCATTTCACTAAAAACTAGCTCGCTAACCTCTAAAAAAACATTAAGTTGTTTCAATTTAATTTAAATCCGAAAACCTTAAGTAAAGTTTGACTATTTTCTGTGAAAAAATATTATACCAGACAGAATCAGCAAATCATCTTAAAAACTAGCCTATTTAATGCTCTTTCGAAAGCGGTATAACATTTGTGGTTTTTTTCTTTCAAAAGTCTAAAAATTCCAATATTTGTCATTGAAGTCGTGCTACTTGCGAAATACACTGCGCCGCAAATTTAACGTATAGCTTATATATTTCCTAAGTTTTGACTGAATATTTTCTCAGGCGGTGATCCGATTTGAATGAATTTTTCACCAAATAGTAGCTCCGTTCTTTGAGAAAATGTAATGGTTATAAGATGATAAAAAAAAATGAATAAACTTATTGTACAGGGTGTTTGAATAGCGACATGTTTTCTTCGTCCAAGTTTACATCCTTCTGCGGGCAATATCGGGTAGCTCAGACTTGTAGTATGGAGAGATATACAAAACCAAATAAACACAGTTTCTACTTGTAAAGAAATTTTGAATACACAGCCTTCTTCGCAAATTAACAAAAAAGTTTTAGAAAATTTCGTTTGAAAAGTGTGAGAATTATAAAACATGAATATCTTTCGAGTGGCTCAAGATAAACAGAAGATTGAAAAAACAATTTACTCAGAAGTCATGCGACTATAATACCGTCTATTTTTTTTCTGCCTGAGCTACCCGATATTGCCCGCAGAAGGATTTAAACTTGGACAAAGAAAACAGATCGCTATTCAAACACCCTGTACAATAAGTTTATTCATTTTTGTTGATCATCTTATAACTATTGCTTTTTCTCAAAGAACGGAGCTACAATTTGGTGAAAAATTTATTCATATCGGATCACCGCCTGAGAAAATATTCAGTCAAAACTTAGGAAATATTTAAGCTATGCGTTAAATTTGCGGCGCAGTGTATTTCGTAAGTAGCACGACTTCAATGACAAAAATTGGAATTTTAAGACTTTCGAAAGAAAAAAACCACAAATGTTATACCGTTTTCGAAAGAGCATTGAAAAGGCTAGTTTTTAAGATGATTTGCTGATTCTGCCTGGTACAATATTTTTTCACAGTAAATAGTCAAACTTTACTCAACGTTTTCGGATTTAAATTAAATTGACACAACTTGATTTTTTTTTTAGGTTAGCGAGCTAGTTTTTAATGAAATGATAGGTCGATTGTCTCAACCAAATATTGATGATAGCATAAGAAGAAAAAAAAACAGGAGTTAGAACTTATTTATGTTTATGAGTCGAGAAAATGACCAAAAAGTATAGATTTTTGAAAAAAGCATGAGTGACAATATCTCGAAAACCAGAAAACTTTTACTGAGGTAATGTTGATGTTATCTGATTGACCTGAAGCCAATCTACCTCCAGTGTCACTCTGGCGTGTTATTTACGGGACACCCTGTATATACTGAAATTATAAAGGATGCTATATAAAATAAGTGACTTCAACTACAAATTTTTTGTTTCAATGAATACAGAATGCAGAGAAAGTATCAAAGTGGAAATTGAATTAAATAATCCATGCAAATTACAAGTTTGTGGTATTCTTCTCTAAAGATAAAGTAATTTCTTCTTTCAATGTTAACAGGTGGTATATAATATTTCTTTTTAGTTCTTGTCTTGTAATTTTATTGGATATATTGGACCAGGGGCCCCCAATGGAATCTATAGCTACCTCCTGTGGGGTCGATGATCATCAAAAAGTCCATTGCAGAAAAAGCACTGGCGATTCACTCACATTTCATTGAAGCAAATCTGTTTCACATACATTTCAATAAACATTTTAGGAGTTTTCATTCCACTATAAGAAATATATAATGATGACGTATTGTAGCCTTTTATTATATTTCAGTTTGCAGCCTTTCTACTTAGTAATTAATTCAGTATAGAATTTTGAATGAAATCGAACCTCACCTCACAACCCTCTTCTATAAATAATATGATCACACCCATCCTTAAGACATTATTACCTTATGATCGGGCTGAAGGACAAGGACAATATTTAAAACCCACCATTCAGGAAAAGATAAAAACATTATTTCATATTAAGTCATTTAAGTATTTTTTAAATAAGTTCAACTCATAAGCCTGCAGTAACGGGTAATCTAAAGTTTTTCCTCAATTTAAAAGCAAACAATTAGAATACTCACCTTATCTGCCAATTTGCATATAAATCTTTTTTCATGGCCCTCGAAACACAAAAATTATAGTCAGCTCTTCTCCCAATAGCAACTTCTATATTTTTAGTAATTGACACAAGAGGACTTCTTTCTCCAACACTCAATGCCATTATTGTATGTGCATAATTATGCCAGTCTACTACCAATTCAGCTCCAATAACTTTGCAATAAATCCAACATACATAAAGAGCTGGAATAGCTGGGGGATTTTGAACTAAAACCATATCAGATTTCCGAGTAATAAATATGAGGAAAAAGAGATTGATTGTAGTCCATATTGTTTTCCAAATATAGTTCAGTAATTTCCAACTTATTTTAGGGCAGTGTGTTAAATAATGATAATAAATCTTTGTTGACAACTTCAGTGTATTAATCGGATCCGAGTCTCCATAGCCTATAATGTCTACAGTATGCCCTTTTTCTGCGAGAGATAGAGCATGATTAGTCATTCTAGGACTATGTCCTATATCGCCTAAAACCACGATTTTTATATTTTTCTTCTTTTCAACCATTGTCTATCGTTTTATCAATTCACTATTATCTATAGGTAAACGAAGTATACTCAATTGACTTTGGAATGCTATGCTGTGGTTGTTTTCATTCTTTACATTCCACTGTTTTGCTTTATCAACATCTACTGAATTTGAAACAATTGTTGCTACGCGGCAAACAGGAAAATAAACTTGAACTACTTGTTTAGTACCAAAAAGAAAAAGGTCCCTTTATTTTCATAAGTTTCATTCAACCACAGAGGTTTAGAGAAATGGCGCACACAAGCGCGATTTGCGATTTTTGGACGATCGTCTACAAGTCCGACCAAATTCTTGATCAATTCAACAAAAAAGAGTTTATGATTTTCATTTTATACATATTATATATATATATATATATATATATATATATATAACTTTCGTAATATAAAAAGAAAAACTTCGCTAAAATTCTCTAAACTGAAAATCACAAATAAACGTTCGTTTCATTCTTACGATGAATTTTTACCAATTATCAAGTTTTATTAGATCAAAGAAATTTTAGATAGTTTATAAATACTTCTTGTAAATACTAAGGCTGAAGAAAACGAATAGCAATAAAATACTTTATCATTATCAAAAAAAATGAAACAACTACATTAAAACGGCGGCCATCAAGGAAAATATTTGAAAGCAGTACAGTGTACTTTTTTAACATCAACCGGATGAGCTGTAGAAATTCATAAAAACTCAAAAAGCATTAGAAATCTCTACGTGAAAATTACAAAGAATAAAAAAATTATGCGTCCCATATTGGATCATATAATAAAAATAAGCTCCTTAATAAAAGCTTATTAGATATATGATACAGTATCAATATAAATATTGTCATTTAATTATTGGAACTCATAATTATGGTTTTTGTTTTTGTAGTTTTAATTAGAATTAATAAGAAATTGTTTTCATTTATGATAAGTAATGCACACACACTTTCATTGAACCTATAGTGCATTCTGAAAGAGATTTTAGGATGTACAATTTATTTAAAATAAATATTATTATTATGATTATATATATATATATATATATATATATATATATATATATATATATATATATATATATATATATATATATATATATATATACTAATATATATATATATATATATATATATATATATAAATAAACTACAACAAAGAAATTAGTCGCGGGAAAATATTTAAACAAGTAGAGCAGAAATATCGGGTATAGCCCGCTCTATATGGAAGCAGCCGTTGACACGCGTGTTTCGGAACTCTTTGGTCCTCATCAGAACGCGCGTAGCCAAGCATTGGATTTGAAAACTTGGAGATGAAAAATACGCACAACAAACGAAAATCCCCTGCTACGGAAGACAATCACACATTTGTGCTTATATGTTTGAACTCTCCGGTTGGGAGATTTGGTCAACTTTGCCACGGAGGCGATTAAAATGCCAATCCGCGAGATCTCAGACCGAGTAAACTAAACTACAACAAAGAAACATTAGTCGCGGGAAAATATTAACAAGTAGAGGCAGAAATATCGGTATAGCCCGCTTTATATGGAAGCAGCCGTTGACAAGCCACCAGTGTTTCGGACTCTTTGGTCCCTCATCAGAACGGCCACAGCGTAGCCAAGCATTGGATTGAAAACTTGGAGATGAAATAGCACAACACAAACGAAATCCCCCTGCTACGTGAAGACAATCACACATTTGTGGCTTATTGGT
Organism: Cynegetis impunctata; assembly: GCA_030704885.1. Classification (NCBI taxonomy): domain Eukaryota; kingdom Metazoa; phylum Arthropoda; class Insecta; order Coleoptera; family Coccinellidae; genus Cynegetis; species Cynegetis impunctata. Next base: position 785,677 of record JARQZK010003613.1, read on the forward strand.
TGTGAAACTCTCCGGTTTGGGAGATTTGGTCAAACCTTTGCCACGGAGGCGATTAATCGCCATCCGCGAGATCTCAGACCGAGTAAATAAACTACAACAAAGAAATTAGTCGCGGAAAATATTAAACAAGTATAGAGCCAGAAATATCGGTATAGGTGCCCCGCTTATATGGAAGCAGCCGTTGACACGTGTTTCGGACTCTTTGGTCCTCATCAGAACGGCGTAGCCAAGGCATTGGATTGCAAACTTGGAGATGAAAAATAGCACAACAAACGAAATCCCCTGCTACGGAAGACAATCACACATTTGTGGCTTATTGTTTGAACTCTCCGGTTTGGGAGATTTGGTCAAACTTTTGGCCACGGAGGCGATTAATGGCCATACCGATCATTTCTGCTCTATCTTGTTCAATATTTTCCCGCGACTCAATTTCTTTGTTGTAGTTTATTTACTCGGTCTGAGATCTCTCAGGATGGTCGATGGCATTAATCGCCTCCGTGGCAAAGTTTGACCAAATCTCCCAAACCGGAGAGTTCAAACAATAAGCCACAAATGTGTGATTGTCTTCCGTAGCAGGGGATTTTCGTTTTGTTGTGCTATTTTTCATCTCCAAGTTTTCAATCCAATGCTTGGCTACGCCGTTCTGATGAGGACCAAAGAGTCCGAAACACGTGTCAACGGCTGCTTCCATATAAGCGGGCTATACCGATATTTCTAGTATATATATATATATATATATATATATATATATATATATATATATATATATATATATATATATATATATATATATATATATATATATTTATATATATATATATATATATATATATATATATATATATATATATATATATATATATATTGTCAAATATATATCTAATAAGCCAACAAATTATTTTAATTCAAATTATTCTATTAAAGCGAATGGAATAATTCGCGAGGTAAATTCAGCTTTGGCGTCTGGCTCACTTCCGCTCTGGAAGCAAGTCAGCATTTTCTTTGATCAAATAGTTACGTACGCCAAACAGATAAATATTGCGTCAAATTCAAAATCAAATCAGTTTTCAGTTTTCGGCTTTCAGTTCAGTTCTTCAAACTCTAGTTTTTTCCAAATTTCCATCGTTGTTGAAAACTCACAGTAACAACGATGTAGACAAATTGATATTTGCCCCGGCTCAGTTGTAAGGTATGTAATATAAAAATGTAATGATGGTATGTGGTATAAAAATGTAATCATAATTGTGAACACTCCTTTTTATATGATTGAATCGACTTAAATAATTATTCAATTAAAATATGGTATTAACCAACCTCGTATACTTTATTGAATCCCCTTAGCAGCTTAAAGATTATTTAGCAGCATTAAGAAAACGTGACAAGATGGTAAAGGCAGTTGATATTATTTTATTCACCCCCATTTAGATTAAGGAAACCCCAATATATATATATATATATAATTATTCGAATATATATATATATATATATATATATATAAATATATATATATATATATATATATATATATATATATATATATATATATATATATATATATATATATTTATATATATATATTCTTGTTTTAGAATTATTTTTATTTTTCAACTACTAGCAAGAGGCATGTTTTTGTGGATTTTGAATCAAGTTATTTATATAGACTTGAGTTGTAGAATTAAAGTTTTGCCATTCACCTTACATCAATAGATTTTATTCCAATTTGATTATTGTGAAAATTTTAGAAACCTATATCAGATCTTTTTCAAGAACAGCAAGTTTATGTGTATATTATAAATGCATATAGTAACAGGGAAAATATTCTTATTTCCTTTTCTTGGAACCAGAGCCTCACTCACTTGAGCTTCTGTCAAATAGAAGGAGTAGGTAGCTGGTAGATGATATGTAAATGCTAAATGTAACGCGTAGATGATATGTAAATGTCTAATTTTAGGTTATGTCGTTTGTATTTCCCTTTGAATTATATGAAACAACAAAACAATCAAATCAATTCAGTTCATTAGTGTTCCTTGAAATTCCTGAGAAACATCGAATATTCACTGGAATATTAAAACCTTCAACTAATACTCTTTTTTGAAAGACAAATATTCGCAGGGTTAAATAAAAAATATATATTGCTATAGTGAACGAAATGCAACCAAAGAGAACAGTTTATGTTGGTGGTTTAGCAGAAGAGGTAGATGAAAAAGTATTGAATGCAGCATTTATTCCATTTGGAGATATTGTAGATATACAGATCCCATTAGACTATGAAAGCGAAAAACACAGAGGTTTTGCTTTTATTGAATTCGAAAGCCCAGAGGATGCAGCTGCAGCTATTGATAATATGGTATTGTATAGTTTTACATTATTATTATAACACAAATGTAATATCTTCATTTTGTATAGAATGATTCTGAATTATTTGGAAGGACTATAAGGGTCAATTTAGCTAAACCACAAAGAATTAAGGAAGGTTCAACTAGGCCTGTGTGGTCAGAAGATACTTGGTTACAAGCACACGCTGGTGAGACTATACAGAAAAAGGAAGATAGTCAAGTTAGTGAAAGTACAGATAATGTAAGTTCATGAAGACATTATTTTGATTGAATATGAATATCTTTTTTGAATTGAAATTATTACATTGTGATTTAAGTTGAAGTTAAATTCTTTTTTTCCTTGTAAGCTTCTGAATATGTCTTGAAGAAAGAAGAAAGCTTAAGCAGTTAGACTAGACTCTTTTCTTTTATTAGCCCACATCACGGCCATCCCACTAATTGTACAATTAAGCTTAATTGGTGACTAAAATAATACATTGTAATATATATATAAATAAATATAAATATATACATATATATATATATATATATATATAAATATAAATATATATATATATATATTATATATATATAAATATATATATATATATATATATAAAAATATATATATATATATATATATATATATATATATATATATATATATATATATTATTTTATATAATGTTTATTTTATTTTTGTTTTTCCTATTTCTATCTACACAATTTCATTTTTTCCAGGTAACTAGTGATAAGACTGAAGCGCCAAAGATAAAGAATCCTCAGGTGTATTTTGATATAAAAATTGGCAAGACAGAAGTTGGTAGAATAACCATTATGTTGAGACCAGATATAGTTCCCAAAACTGCTGAGAATTTCAGGTGCCTGTGTACTCATGAGAAGGGATTTGGGTATCAGGGCTGTATATTTCACAGAATTATTCCAGGCTTTGTATCCTCTTTCAGATTGTTTTTATTTAGTTTGTTTTGAAATATACTAATAATTGAAATACTACAGTATAAAATCAGTTGCACTTATACAAATATGATTTTATATATATATATATATATATATATATATATATATATATATATATATATATATATATATATATATATATATATATATATATATATATATATATATATATATATATATATATATATATATATATATATATATATATATATATATATACATATATATATATATATATATATATATATAATCTCTTGATAATTATTAGCAATAACAGGCTGGTTGAATCTTAAAAAACTCGATTTTATTAAAAAGTTGACGTTTCACTACGACATTCGTAGTTTTTCAAAACTTTTGAAAAAATTGAAATTTCTTTGATATTTATTGATTTGAAAAAATTTGAATAGACAAAGACTACTTTGCCTCGCTAAAATTTTTTTCCGAATGTGGTTGTTCTTTGTTATTTATTACGTGCTATTCATTCTAATATAACATTCAAAATTGTTATCATTAGATGGCAAGGGAAACCACAGAAACCTTTACCTACGTAATGTTCGAAAATAAAAATAATAGGGTACTATTTATCTAACAACAAAGAAATTAGTCGCAGGAAAATATTAAAAAAGTAGAGCAGAATTATCGGTATAGAACGTTTATATGGAAGCAGCCGTTGAAACGTGTTTCGGACTCTTTGGTCCTCATCAGAACGGCGTAGCAAAGCATTGGATTGAAAATTTGGAGATGAAAATAGTACAACAAATAAAAACCTCTGCTACGGAAGACAATCACACCTTTGTGGCCTATTGTTTGAACTCTCCGGTTTGGGAGATTTGGTCAAACTCTGCCACGGAGGCGATTAATGCCATCCGCGAGATCTCAGAACGAGTAAATAAACAATAATAAAGAAATTAGTCGCGGGAAAATATTAACCAAGTAGAGCAAAATTATCGGTATAGCCCGTTTATATGGAAGTAGCCGTTTTTAATGAAATTTTTATTTAGAATTTCAAATCTTTTAAAAAGGTACTCACAATCTAGAACAATGTTTGAAACTCTCAGCTTAAGTTTGGGATCATTGCCATATTTTCAGTTTGCAATATTTAATTATTTATTCGAATTGTTGTTGCCTGTGATCTATTTTTAATCTCTTGATAATTATTAGCAATAACAGGCTGGTTGAATCTTAAAAAACTTGATTTTATTAAAAAGTTGACGTTTCACTACGACATTCTTAGTTTTTCAAAACTTTTGAAAAAATTGAAATTTCTTTGACATTTATTGATTTGAAATATATATATATATATATATATATATATATATATATATATATATATATATATATATATATTTATATAAATATATATATAATATTACTATTTTTATTAATTTCATGAAACTCTTCAGTATTTATTACATTTGAATTCTTCTTAACTAAAAAGTTAGATGTGCCAAAGTGGAGATTTCACCCACCATAACGGCACAGGTGGGAAATCTATATATGGTAGGAAATTTGAAGATGAAAATTTTGAATTGAAACATGTGGGGCCTGGAACATTGTCAATGGCTAACTCTGGTCCAAATACTAATGGCTCACAGTTTTTTATTTGTACAGAGAAAACAGATTGGCTGGATGGTAAACATGTTGTTTTTGGCCATGTTATCAGTGGAATGGATGTGGTGAAGAGAATGGAGAAGTGTGGCTCGAAATCTGGAAAACCTAGTGAAAAAATTGAAATCTCTGGGTGTGGTGAAGTATCTTAAGTTGTAACTTAATGAAATATATTTTGTATTTTTTTGATACCATGCTTTTATGTATCAAAAATATTTTGTCTTCATTTTCATAAACTCTCTCTTAATTTATCATCGTTGTATGAGATACTAGGCGCTTTTTTGTTAAGTGAAAAATTGTTGTTAGAACTCTTGCTCAACTACTTTATGAAATATAGAGCTGTCATTACTCATTTAGTATAATTTTCAAGAAATTCTATTATTGTTTATTTCATCATACACATGGTGGAAATATAAGTCATGATATGTGATTATTGTTACAGGATTTTAAAATAAAACCTATTCAGCAACAGCCTAAGCCTTATTTCAGAATATACACACATTCAAGTTTGCTTGTAGGTACCTACAACCTGTAAGAGAATACTCATTAATGAAAATATGATTATTGTGTTATAAGATTTAAAGTATTCCTGCTATCATCTTAAAGTCATAATCATCATGGCCGTCATTACTCAATGGAATTTCATTTGCAACTGTTGTTCGCTTTCAGATGCTGCAAACACCGAATGTGCAGATGGGGAAAGAGAAAATCTTTATCTGCAATTTCTGAAATGAACATTATTCTAGGAATAATGAATTAACTTTTTTTGTGATTTCTAATGTAATTACCTATTCTTCATATAATAAATTTTTCAGCTTTCTTCTAAATTCCCTTAACCCTTTCAGGGCAACTGGTTAGCTAGGAAGACCACAGTTTGTTAGTCATGGGTAAAACTGCTCGTTGGCTATTTCCACGGTTTGTAGAATAATATCTACAAACCGTGGGCTATTTCAGTATACCAGTGTGTTTTGTGGGCTGTCTAACATAGCAAAATTTGACGTGTTCATCGAAGACAGACCGAAATAAGTCGAAGCGCGTATAACGTGCATTTGTTTACTATAGTTGGACACTACTTAGAGCAGGGGTGCTCAAACGGTCGATCGCGATCGACCGGTCGATCGCGGAAACTTTCAGAGTCGATCTCGAGGGCGTGGTAACACCGCCAAAGACCCTCCTTCCCCCTACCGAGAACGTGTCAGCACAGTGTTTTTAAAGTGCAAAATAAATCATATTCTTGCAAATGTATTTGTTTCTTTTTTAGTAACATTAAGTTGGTCGATCGCTTTTCATCTAAATATTTTGTGGTAGATCGGCAGCACTCTAAGTCTGAGCACCCCTGACTTAGAGGATCTGCTGAAACTGTGTGAATTTATTATTTTTATTTATGAATGGTGGAAAAATGGCTCCAACGTTATGTACTTATATCTTACTTATGCATTTTCATGAATATATTGAACGTAAATGTTTCCTTTCTTTCGAAATTACTAATTTTGTTGGGGTCTCCTGAAGTGACCACTGGGCACTTACGTAATCGTGTTATCTTATTTTATTTCTGAGGAAGCAAGTTTGGAGTACCTACCTAATGAATAGGGTTGCCAATTTTCGAAAGGACCAACCCGGGAGATTTTTTTAAGGAGTTTAGTAGGGAGGGGGTTGAAGAAAATGTCAATCACATTCATTTATTTTCATTTTATATATACTCTGGTTCTAATATTTGACAGTTTTTTACCACAAAATCATAATCATTAAAAATCGAAGTTTGATTAGTAGAGCGCGGTTGCGTATAATTTTAAAAAAATGGGGAAATTTTTCACCCCGGGAAGTCGGGAGGTTGACCAGATGACCGGAGTCATCCGGGCAATCCGGGAGGGTTGGGAACCCAATAACTGAATATTTAGAAAATCTTCCTGCAGATGACTTGTATGATTTGTAAGAAATGTTCAGCGTGCAAAGTAGAATTGTGTTTGAAACATGACAAAAACTGTTTCATGTTATATTACGCAAAATAGGTTATATTGTTTGGTTATATGTTCCTACTGGTTATGTGGAGTGACCACATCCTGCAGGATATTCCTGGGGTTTTTTTTCTTGAAATTTGTTTCATTTTCTTCTAGTATCTCTAATAAACCATTATCAAACCATACATAATATTTTTTCTGCAAAAAAATAATTTGGGCCGGAAAGGGTTAAGGGACTGTACTTCACTCTACCCTAACCTCTACAGGCAATCAATGCTTGAAACGACGTACCTACACATTGAATTACATACTTACAAATTCTGATGTTGGTTTTAAAATGCCTAGTGTTTGATAATGATCTGAACGATGTATTCCAAATAAATAAAATTCAGAAGGCTCGTTGGTCGAGCGGTATGGTTTGGGCGGTATGGTTTAGGTTACCGTTAATCGTGGGTTCGATTCCCTCCGTGCTCTTGGATGTTGTATATATCCCTAACATTTAGCGGTTTCCCTTTATTATTACAGATTACGACCGAAATTGACTATATTGTACCGAGGTCGGTCGATCATGTGACAAAGCGGCACTCGTCCCAACTCTTTAAAAACAAAAAACTATTTGTTAATTTGGAATTTCTTCGTTATAAAACCCTTTGTTCTCTCAACATTTTCTTTCTTCGAGATAATTTCAAAATGTCATCATAAGTCTCTCTATCGTGAATCTCTCCATAAAAATTGAGCCAAAGATCTGTTGAATATTTCTAGTAGAAGCGTTATTCATAGAAATCCTTTCAGTCCAGTCAATGACGGTAAAAAAAGTATAAACTGTGTATTTATCCCATACAGCACCGATTTGTATGAAAATTTGGATTAAGGTTCTACTTACCATTTAATTCAAAGTCTACCCTGTGTCGGGGGTTGCTTTTTCTCTGGGGGTGGATGCCACTCCTTATTGGGGATGAAAAATTTTCCATTAAAAATAAGTACGGAAATCGATGAACTTGATAATTCTAAGCAACTTTTGTTTCATGAAGTTTTTTCTGAAAGTCAATACTTTCCGACTTATTCGTGACTGAAATTGTCGGTTTTCAGGCAAAAAAATCACGTTTTCAGATTCTTTTTCGCGAATAACTGCAAAAATATGCATTCTATCGAAACACCTATAGAGAGCAAAATTATAACTTATAAAAAAACAAAGAAAATCGTGTATTTATGATGTATTCTGACCCAATACAAACGGAATTATTGATTGTCGAAAGTTGATTGGCATTTACCACTATGTGTACTCATCAATGTTCTAATACATATTCTAATTTCTACAAAAATGTGCTTTTGGTTTTTCCCCATACCTCGCTTAGTTTTCAAGCAATCAAGTCATTCAAATAAGCATTTTGTAGATTTTTTAAAGAGCTATAAGCTTATCTAAATAAAATTTTTTTTCAGATCTTATTTTCAAAAAGGTTCATGCTAAAAGGGCTTAAAAAGGTACTTTGCGCGAACACACGCAAGCTTTAAATGGCCATATCTTACTTAATTTTTATCATATAAAAAAAACTGTAACGCTAACATTTTCAAATAAGAAAAACATATAATTTCGTACTCCACAAAATTTTGCGTATCATTATTAGCTTTTGAGTTATTTTGAAGAAAAGACGATTTTTCGCTAAATTACGAAAATGATTTTCTCTCTTCAAACTCAATTTATTTCAAAGAGAAGTACTTTAAACTGGTCAAACACTCAGAACGTATTATAAAAACATAAATGAACTGAATTGTAAAGTGGCAACGATTTTTTTCAAATAGGGTGGAAGAAAGCGTGAGATTTTCACTATTTTTTTCCAACGAAAAATAGGAATCGACATTATTCTCTTCATAGCACGGTTAGTTTTGATGCTAGGATCTTTCATAAAAAATGAAAATAAAGGTTTTCTAAAGGACTTTAAAAAAAGTTTTATGAGTTTTGGAAAAATGCATTGTTTTTTGGTTATTGTACGTAGAAACTTTCCATTTTGGCGATTGAAAATACCAGTCAACTTTCAACAAGCAATAGTTCCGTTTGTATTGGATCTGCATACATCACAAATACACAATTTTCTCTGTTTTTTTATAAGCTATAAATTTGCTTTCTACATTTTTTTTCGATAGAATGCATATTTTTCCAGTTATTCGCGAAAAAGAATCTGAAAACGTGTTTTTTTGCATGAAAACCGAAAATTTCACCCGCGTGTGGAAAAGTATTGACTTTCGGAAAAAACTTCATAGAACAAAGGATGCTTAGAATTAGTCGATTTATCGATTTCCGTACTTATTTTCAATGTAAAAATTTTCATCCCCAAGAAGGGGTGGCATCGACCCCCAGGGAGAAAGCAACCCCTGCCACAGGGTAGACTTTGAGATAGATGGTAAGTAGAACCTAAATCCAATTTTTTATGAACATCGGTGCTGTATGGGATAAATACACGGGAAAATGGTCATTGACTGGACTATTTGGTAAAAAAGACTTTCAAACTACAGTTTTTGAACTGTTTCGACAATCACATCTGAATTCAATCAAAGAAATAAATTGTACATCTCGTTGCTAGGATACGCATATCAAGCGGATACAAACAAATTTGTATCCAATGTGTTAATAGTTGAAACTTTGTTTTGAAAATACCCGTGGAAACTTTTGATTACGATAGCCAGAAGGTTCAGTTTGTGTTACTTAACTGTTTATAGTAATAAGTTGAAATGCAGGTGAGGTTTAATTTTTTGAGATTCTACTTCTATATCTGGAATTTTATAGAGTACCTAATGAGTTTTTCCAAATTTCCTTTTGTTCAACTATTTCAGGATGAAATCGAACTATTGGAAATCAAGTCTCCCTCTAATTCTTCCAAATCAGCAACAAAGAAAGATAACAGAATAAGGTCACCACCCCAAACTTCCAAAATTACTGGAAAAGGCGATAGCAACAGTGATGTCACAAATTTATTTATTGCTAAGGCGGAAAAAAATGTCAAATCTCATGGAGATTTTTCCTCAGCTAGTACAAGTAAAATTAATGCTAAGAGATTTGAAAAATTTTCTCCCCGAATCTCCGACACAATTTCCGAAATCCACGAAGTATCTCAATTATCCGATGATGTATTTTTCACCGACAGAAAAGCTTCAATTGATAGTCCGAGTAAAACAGATTCGAAATGTTATAAAGATAGAATCAGGAATAGATTTCTCATGATAAAGGAAAATGCCGGAAAATCAACACATAGAACTACTTTCAAAGATTCAACGAAGAAATTAGTTATGGATAAAATCAGACAGGAAAATGATGATATTGAAACTGAAATTCAGTTGAAAAGAAAGTGTTTTAAGGAAAGAATTATAAGTAGGCAGAAAATGATCGATTTTTTCATTGGAGAGAATATTCCACTTGAGGTAAATGCATATTATTTGAGTATTATTTTTTAACAGATTTAATTTTGTTGACTAAAATCTATTGAAACTTGTCATTTGTTACAATAACTTACAAAATTAAATAAACCTAAGGGCGTCGCCAGCCGGTGGTTCAGGGAGGGGCTGCTGATGTATGGAGGAAGGGAAGAGTATGAATGTTGAATACAGTTAAAAGCAAAGTTATTAATAATAGAACAAAAAGAATTTGGGACAAAATATAGGATAAAATAATAATACAATTAAAAGAATTTGGAGGCAATCAAATTGTCCATTGACAGCTACAAGATTACAATAATAAAGTAGAGAAAGATCTTTTTTTTATTAGTTAATTAAAACACAATCTTCGTGGTTTTACTTATGGAGGGTTACCTCTACCCTCCATAGTTTTACTGTAAACTTTTCGAACACTTTATTATGAAACACTTCATTATGAAAATCTTGTTTTTCTAATATGTTTTCTGTGCACACTCATTATGGCCAGACCATCGAGGCGATATTCCCCCATAGTGCTTCTTAACCAGGTTTTTAGTCTCCTGAGGCTGCTAAACGATCGCTCTACCATACACGTTGTGCACGGTAGAGGGATCAAAATTATAAACGCTTTTCCTGTTTCAGGAAAGAAGGGTTTTGCCTCTTTAAGGACATCAATAACAGTTAAATCAACTTTCTTCTCAATACTGATTCCCGAAAAAATCTAATGATATTTTTCTTGGTTTCCATGGCATTTCGAATGAAAGAACAAAGCTTTCGTGTATTTTTTGCGTAGAATTGCTTGTACCCCAGAGTCTTTTCCGGACATTGTCGAACAACCGTCAAATCCAAAACTGGCGCATTTATTTGGATTAGGGTCTTCTTTTGTCAGAAAATCATCAATGCTATATGCAATAGATTTCGCAACCAGACCTTTCAGCTCAACAAATCCGACAAACATTTCTTGGTCTTCGTTGGTTTCCTCATCAACATATCACAGCCCTATCGATAATTGTTCAGTTCCAGAAATGTCAGCTGTTTGGTCCGCTAACACATTATATGCTTCTGAAGCTTTTACTTTCTTCATAATATCTGCCCTAATGACCTATCCACAAATGCCGATAAGTTCATTTTGAATATCAACCGATCGATAGCTTGCATTCTTTTTCCCATGCTCAATGTGTTTCTTCAAGACCAAATCTCCCGCGTCAATTCGCAGCTTGTATAAGTCCTCGAGAATACCTTCACCATAATGTTTACCTTTCAGAGCTGAATCATGCGACCCGCAAATGTAATGCAGCAAATGATAGATGTTATAATTTTTCGATTTTCTTTAATAATAGCCTGAGAGTATTTGTTGAGTTGCACATCTACAGGTACACTTCCGAGAACTGCTCGTGAACATCTTTGAACTTACAAAATGGTCATAGGATAAACGATCCCAATAGGCCTCTGAAAGTGATTGAATTTGGCTGAAACAACGTACAATATTTACAGAAGGATCCTTTTTGGAGCCTGGAATAAGCCAACCATGGAGAGTACATTTCCAACCAGGAATAATTAAATTTTCTCTTTCAATGTTTGGCGTATTCCGCAAAATTGTATGTGCAGAAGGGGGCCAACAGTTTTCCAGCAGTTCCTTCTTCTTTTCAATTGATAACAACGATGCTCGTCTAATAAATTGACTGAAGTCATTTTCATTGCAGTCATCTATTGAAGAATCGGAATCCAAGTCCAGATCTTTGGATGAGTAAGGTGTCGGCAGGTCAGCCTCGGAATCATCATAAGGATTTCCGCCTATATAAGAGTCCGGAACGAGTTTCTGAGACTGAGTATCTCCTATTGATGTAACCGATCTAGAATCATGCGAATTTGTTTCCATTATGTTCTCTTTTTCCTTTTGAACTTTTTCATCCTGTTTATCGCTGTCAGTGCTTCTTACACTAGGCTTTTTTCTTTTTGAATTCACTGTGAAACAATATATTTCATATAGGTAGTAGAATGATAACTGAAAAATCTATTCCTTTTTATATACAATACGAAGATTTTTGAATCACTATCCAAACAAACTCCACTGGGTGCAAATCAAACTAACTTCAAAGTTGAAAAATCTGTACTAAAACCGGTTCATTTTGATGGGAATCAAAGCAAACAACTTTTAGTATAGGTTTTTTAACTTTTACATTCTCTCAAAAAAAAACATAGACTAACAACACAGTTTATAGCAATGCTGGCCATAACGATATCCAACAATATAGAGAATAATTCGACAAAAGATTACAATTATGTACACCGCAAACGCTCGCGTCGGATTTAGTCTTAACTCCGACTTAGGACTTTTATTTCTTTGCATTTGACTACTTGAATCTCTAGGGGGGGCAACTGCCCCTATCTGCCCCCCCTTGGCGACGACCTTGTGGATTCGATTTAAAAAAATGCGTGAACAGCCGAACTCTCTCTCCGCAGTTTGGTTATTTTCTACATACAGATGAATAATATCTAAGTCAATTTGGATTGGAGTGGCTGAAAAGACGCACAAAGCTTGGAAACACAGAAACGCATACAATTTCTACATAAAATTGCAGAGTTTAAAGAAAACATTTGGAAACCCCAAAGAGCACCTTTCTATAGTCAACCAAATTCACGTAAAAATGTTTTTAACTGAATGTGGAGTTGATGTTGAAATGCGCAATGCTCGAAAATCCTTGAGGTTTCAAAATAAAACCACGAAAATAATGAAATCGCTACATAAAAATGGCGGCTGTTGAGTTTGTTAACAACACTCAAATTTTCAACCTTCGTAACACTCTTTCAAGTGGTTTGGGGTTGCAAGAACGCTCGAAAAACCGTTCCATGCACCTGCTGAAAATCACTAGAAAGGTGAATTTCGGAATTTTTTTCATAGCCAATTTCCGCTCATGCACCTTACCGCGACTCCTTCGCCCGAAGTTTAATGATGCAAAAATTTGACTGAATTTATCAAAATTTTGAAAGTGTTGTCCTGCTTTAAAAAACACCCCAGATATCAAATTTGAACTGATTTCGTCTAATGGAGGCCGCTGGAGATGCCAATATGTACCGGAGAATATATATATATATATATATATATATATATATATATATATATATATATATATATATATATATATATATATATATATGTATATATGAACTATGACTTTGGTTTTTGATGTTTTGGAATGAAGAATTTATATTTATTCTTTTCAGCTGCTTATATAACTTTTCATTTTCTACTTATTAGCGTTTAGCAATTCTTTGTAAATATTTTTAGATGCTTAATTTTACTGAATCAGCTAGATATTTTCGAGACACTAGATTGTAAATTCTTCCTTCAAAGCGTCCACTGTTCAGCAAATATACACTTTGTATTAGACGAACCTCTGCAGATGTACGTATGTTTAAAACTGCAGTCATGTAATTTTTAATGATTGAAACGACGTATATTACGCTTTTTAGTTAGTAACATATGAATCGATAATAGTGAAATAATTGCTATTCACGATAATCCGATGAATAGGTTTGATATTATTTCACTGTTGCAACGTTTTCATTGAAGCAGAATCACTGGTTCATTTCGATTTTTAGGAGAACGTGATATCTGAAGCAGACAATGAAGATGATACTGTAGATAAGCGCAACGTGAACAAATCCACAGAAGAATTAATCAGCGATTCTCCAATTGATGACGAAAGGCTGGTAGAATTTAAGCTTCCGGAATATCTGGGATCTCAAGAGGAAGAGTCGGAACATGAATGCTATTTCATACCTAGCGGGTAATGTATATGAAACTCTTACAAATTATGAATCTGAAATCGTAGATTTGGAAAAAATAATTAAATTTCGCCAATTCAATCAGATTTTGTTTGCTAGTAATAAAAATATGACCACTTTTAGTTTAGTTGGTGATAAAAAATTGAATGAATAATATTCAGCATTTAATAGGTGAAGTTGTTGCAAAAAAATTCCAATCAAAAATATTTATATTTCAAAACCCATCTCGAACTCGCTTTATATGAAGTACTGAATTTATAACAGCACTCAATCTAAAATATGCTTGTAATCTCCCTGAAACTATGTTTGCAAATTTATTTATAGATGATTTCGATAAGGTTGCAATATTATCGAAATTTGCAGACAAATATAAGATTCTACACAAATTTTTAGATAGCTGACTCTACTTCAAACTCGAAGAGACAATTTCTCTTAGGTCTAGAGGAAAATTTTACAGAATGGTATAATTCTTTAATTTAGCATTTGATGCGTAAAAATTCATATGAACTTATAAAGTCCTATCAAGTAGATGCGTTTTGTCAACACAGTAACTTAATCTCTTACTGAATTGTGATATGAAAGATGATGCTGTATACTTACATAGATAACATGAGATATATTTTTATTCCAAAGTAGGACAGCTTTCAAAATAATTTGAGTGTTCCAGTGAGGGAGTTGATAGAGAGGTAAGCGGAGAGAAAATAAATGACAACGAAACTATTTTCGAATATTTTATTATTTTATTTTAAAGGGTAAAACGTATTAGGTTAATATAGGCGCTTACTGTTCTTCATCTTCTTCAGCCTGTATTCATTCACTGATGGATATAGACCTCTTCCATCTGATTCTATTTAGTTATGTCCTTTGCTATTCTTTTCCACTCTACGCTTTTCAGATTAAGGATCTATCTATTTCCCGGTCTCCCTAATCCTCGTTTAGTCCATCGTGGCCTCCAATTTGTTATTGTCTGAGTCCATTCATCTATGCTTCCTCTTACAACATGCCCGACCCATTTTAGCTCTGCTGCACGCTTGTTCTATAGCTCTTCAAGTTAACCTAAGTTATTCTATGTTCTTTTTTGTCCAGTCCATCATTTCTATACCATATATGTCCACTGAGAGTCTGTCTGTAAGCCTTACATTTTAGGCTTACCGAATGTCCATTCAACTTTTGCCTGACGCTTTTAAGTTCTGCCATGTCTTCACTAATCAGTACTATGTTGTCTGCGAATCTCAGGTAATTCAAGCGTACCTACACCATCTATATAGAGTCCAATATTCTCCCAATCAATTTGCCTAAACACGTTTTCCAGGCGGACCAAGGTAAATAGCTTTGGTGAAATGATATAACCCTGCCCTACGGCTCTGCCGAGTGGGACTTTCTCTGCTTCGTGTGCTCATTATTTTGATATGAAACGTCGCTTATTCATAGATGTTTTTGATGATGGCGGTATATCGTGAATCTGTTCTAGCATCTTTCATTGCCGTATATGAATTCGAGGTGTAAGGTGACAATCTTACTCAACTTTCAGTAATATACACATTAAGAGCTTTCTTTGCTCTGGACGTTGCTTTAAGAAAACGGAGAAATAGATGCTTGGTTAGAAGCCGCGTGTAATTATATATATATATATATATATATATATATATATATATATATATATATATATATATATATATATATATATATATATATATATATATATATATATATATATATATATAAGCGGGGGTCCTACAGCTTGTGCCGCTTCCCGCATTTCGATCGCCATTTCTTCCTATCCTTCCAGTCATCCTCTTCGATAGCTCGATCTCTCATATTTTTCCTAATTCCTTCTATCCATTGTGTTGTCGGTCTTCCTCTCCTTCTCCTGTTATGTGGTATGCACCCAAGTGTTTCCTTTGGCCACCTTGTTTCCTTCATCCTCATTACATGACCGTACCATAATAATTGCCAGGATTCTACTCTCTCTGCTGCTGTACATATGCGCCTTGTTTTCCTTCTGATGTATTCGTTTCTGACATGTTTCAATCTGTAAATATTACATGATCTCCTTAAGAAATCCATTTCTACTGTTTCTATCATCTTTTTTACTTTCTCTGAAAGTTGCCAGCATTCACATCCGTAAGTTAAAATAGGCTCTACAATAGATGTGTAGATTGTCATTTTTGTTTGAAGTTTCATTTTGTTGGACCAGAGTAACGAGTTTGATAATCGGATGGCTTTTTCCCCTTGCTGTGTCCTACTATCGATATCTTTTTTTGATGTTCCGTCTGTTGAAATAATGCTTCCCAGGTATTTGAATTCAGTACAATTTTTCACTTTATGTAAATGTAGATCTGGGTCTACTTCCTGTTTTTCTCCTACTTTCAAATATTCAGTTTTATCTATGTTTATAGTAAGACCCCATGCCTCGTATTCCTCTTTTAGTTTTCTGAACATGTAATCTGCGTCGTGCTCGTCACTCGCTATAATTACTTGGTCGTCAGCGAATAAGAGAATTGTTAAGCACTTTTCATAGATTTGGATTCCTATTCCTGCTGTTTTTCTTTTTCAGTTATAGTTGGCTTCTTGTATGTATATTTTGAACAAGGTTGGTGATAAGCTGCACCCCTGTTTAAGTAATGAAATATAATTGATAAAATAAAGTTTCAACTACTGGGAATCTCTCCATAACAATAAATATAAGAATAATAGACACCTGGTTAATGAATAGATAGATTTAAATTTTTGTCAGCTTCTAAGTATGGTTAATATGTTTACAAATTTGTCTGACCCTTTGGTGGTTTCTCACAAACGCCTGATTTGTTCAAGTATTCGATAATTGAGATTAGAAAAATCGCTGTCTTTTATACCACAATCCAGTATGAGATGAAGTCACTGTGGAGACGAAACGCTATCGAATTGATTTTTATAAACCATGTTTTATTCAAATTCTTTTTCTGAAATTATAATTTTATATTATCACTCATAATCCGTATATTTTTATTCTTTGTTGACTGGCCTATGTTTAATAAAGTTACTTGACGCTATAGAAACAATAAGTATTTGTGTAATAAGTCTCTCGAATAATGTTGTCCTCACGTTCAATCTCCTAGAAGAAGAATGTCTCAAAATTAATTGAAATCAGATCTCTACAGCCGAACTTGAATAATATTTCAATGGTTTGCTAAGACATAATACGTACACACACTTTAAGTTAGTGTCGTAATTTTTATAATTATAATTTTATAATTTTTAAAAATTGAATATTCATATTGTTGTTTTTAGGAATCCTGTTGAATTGTCGAAAAAGATTTTTGGTGAAGAACCCAGATATTTAGAAGACGAAGGATTCTTCGTTCCTGTTAAAGCAAATTTGTCTGAAAGACACTGGAATATTATTGAAGAACGTCTGCTTGGCCTTGATGATAAGTAAGTAAGGAACATATATATATATATATATATATATATATATATATATATATATATATATATATATATATATATATATATATATATATATATATATATATATATATATATATATATATATATATATATATATATATATATATATATATATATATATATATATATATATATATATATATATATATATATATATATATATATATATATATATATATATATATATATATCAGTGGCGGCTCGTGAGGTTTTGGTTTGAGGAGGCTACAAGAGGTGTTAAAAATACACCATAGCCGAAAATTTTTAGGATTTCAAGGTCAATATAATTTAAAGAAAATCAAAGTAAAACAAGCACCCTAAGCTATTAATTTGTTTTCACTTTCGAGTGTCTACCTTGAGACCTACAACTCCTATTTACAATATTCACAAAAATTCTTCTCAGCCAATTAATCAATTCATCAATTCATCAAATTTTTTCTTTCACATAATAGGTACCTACCTACCTACTTAACGAATTTTTTAACAGCTGGTGAGAGCAAATAAAAAGTTATTATATATTTTTGAAGATTAGCGGGATTCTGCGATCTTTAACGTTAGCAAAATGATCTATAATATCCTCATAAAAATTTTTTGTCTTTCGCCAGAAGTTTTACCAATTCCTTTTCAATAGACAACAAACTAATATTTTTCAAACGATCCTGGCTCATTGAATTTCGTAAATAAGTTTTAATTCTCTTAAGAGTGGAAAACGAGCGCTCTACGGAAGCCGATGTCACCGGGATAGAAACAATTAGACATAAGAGTTTATAAACTTGGGGTAATTCTTGATTCAAATCATTATCAAAAAGATATTTAATAGTCCTCACATGATTTTCATTGTGCCCCAAATATTCATTGTCATTATAAACAACACACAGTTCACTTTTTATGGCCACCTTATCAAAAAAAGTGTATTTTGACATAAATTTTCCAAAAGGTTATCTGGAAAATTAGCCGAAAATCCGGTGAACAAATTTTTATTGAGTAAGTCGAAGAAATGCAGTTCTTTCAAATCAGAGAACCTTATTTCTATTTGACCCCTAATAGTATCCAAAATTTCATAAAATATTTGCTTATAGTGAAGCTCCATATCTGCGTAACTGAATTTCTTTCGTTTTGGGCTAAATTGAGTCGTATCATCAGTAGTTTGAAATACAGAAAATAGTTTTTTAAAATAAACTTCTGCACGAAATTCTGAAATTTTTTCCAAAAGAAACTTGAGCCGATTTCGTGAGTAAATTACATCTGAAAACTTGTGCTGTAAGATTTGAAAAAAACTATTTCTGTTTGTTCAAAAATTAATTTAAAGATGTTTAAAAAATATATAAATTCCTTATCTTGTAAGTAAGATATTAATCCGCGTGCTGTATTTAAAGTTACTTTATCGGTGAAAAATTCCTCACTTTCAACTAGGTATAGAATTAAATCCTCAAATCCTAAGCGGCCCCAAACAGAGACATTTTCACTAGTAAAAAGTAAACACTGCCAACAAAATAATTTATTTTTTACCTGTGATCCGGTTAGGCAAGGATTTCTCTCATAATTCCGTGTATTAAAACCGCGGTTTTGTTTTCTGTTACGCTGCACCAAATTGTTTAATTCAGGGGTAGGTTTTTTTTGTTTTTATCAAAACTTTATCCTCATAACTTAGGGCACTAAAGTTATGGGATAACAAATATTCCACTAAGTCACCATTGAAATTTTTGAAATTAATTTCAGTAATCACTCATTTTAAAACAATACGCGTAACGCGAGTTGATTCCGGCGTCCATTATTCAGACAGTACGAATACGAATTACGATCATACTACGATTCAATCAACGACTTTACTCGATGTCAGGGAGATTCTATAGTTGTGATTGGTCGACATTGTATGAGGCTGGAGTTTATCGGTGTTGCCATGTACATGTGTTTTGGTTTTCTATTTCAATGAAGTATTCATTCGGAGTATTTGTTTTTAAGTGGTGTGAGTTTGCTTTTCTGTGGCAGGCATAATGAACGTTGAGAATATACCTTTCTAAGCTTTCCGCAGCGTTGCCACAAATCTTGAAATGAATGAAATGCAGTAAATGTAAATACCTTCTATCTTAATTAATAAATTATATTATATAATGTAGGTTGAAAGGAAGGTAGGTGCATAAAATAATATGATTTTGATTAATATGAATATGCTGAATGCTGACTATTCAATATAATATATATATTAGTGATACACGGAATATTATTGAGGAGGCTTAGCCTCCTTAGCCTCCTTTGACTAGCCGCCCCTGATATATATATATATATATATATATATATATATATATATATATATATATATATATATATATATATATATATATATATATATATATATATATATATATATATATATATATATATATATATATATATATATATATATATATATTATAAGGATGGAAGAAACTCGGTGAATCATTGAATTATAGGCTGCTAGTTTGTGATTTATATGATTGAAAGTTGTAAGATGTAACCATTATAGATGGAACTCTTTCCTCTTTCAACCATATAAATCACAAACTAGCAGCCTATCATTCAATGATTCACCGAGCTTTTTCCATCCCTCCATCTGTCATCAGATAAAGATTTCAATATAGAAATTAGTAAAATAAAACAAATGGCTTGTAATATATTGTAAAGAGCAGAAACAAACTTCCCGGTTACTATACTCCATAATGGAAAAGCCAGAAAGAAGATATGTTAGTATAAGTTATATTGACCAATTATCGAGTAATATTTCCAACTACTTTTCAGATTTAATATATCAACATCCTTTCCAAGTGGGTTGAACTTAAGCAATCTATTATTTAAAGCCAAACAAAAAATAGACAAATATAAAAAATCTGAGGTTTATAGAATCAAATAATTCTATAAACCTCAGATTTTTTATATTTGTCTGTTTTTTGTGAATGCCCAACATATAAATACTACAAGGCATAAAATCACAATGAAATATCTCAAAATTCTTCTCATATTTGCAATAAAGGAACCACAATGAATCTGTTGGAAAGTTTGGAAACTAACAAGCTTAGAAAAAAACCAGAATTCCAAACTATAAATAACCAATTAGACCCAAACTCCTCTTCACTCCAAAATCTTTAAGGGTTAGATATAAATAGTTTTTACCTGATATGTCTACATTTACTTGACAATTATGTGATAGTCGAAACCGGTTGTACCAATATTTTAAATATATTATGTGGAAATTGACGAAAAGGATTTTTATTTATAATTATTTGAAATTAATTTCCATAAAATAAATAGTTCATCAATATCGCTAATTTGAAATATTCTCGTTCTGTGTTCGATATATACTTAAAAAGTACATAAAGGGCAATCACACCACTAAATAAACGGCCTAGGTTTGTGTACTCGCCAACGTTGTGTCTTCTTCAGTACTCTAAAACAGAAGAATACAATATTGGATAAAATTAATCAAGAAAAAACACAGGCTACCTCAATAATTGAGGTTACAAAAAAAGTACTACTGTGTCGAAACTCACTCGTCTCTCTCAATTAAATATCAGTAAGGTATCCTGTATTTTTTCTTCTTAAGATTAATTTAATCCAATATTGTATTCCTATTTTTTATAGTCCAAAAAAAGACACTAAATGTATCGAAACGTTGACACAAAATTAAATGAGTACACACATCTATGCTGTTGTTGCTCTATATATATATATATATATATATATATATATATATATATATATATATATATATATATATATATATATATATAGGGCAACAACAGCATAGATGTGTGTACTCATTTAAATTTGTGTCAACGTTTCGATACATTTAGTGTCTTTTTCTGGACTATAAAAAAGAGGAATACAATATTGGATATATATATATATATATATATATATATATATATATATATATATATATATATATATATATATATATATATATATTGAACTTTTTCAGGAAATGGTTCAATTTGGATGGCGAACTTAATATTCTGGAAAATCCGACAAATGGCACATCAATAAGGCCGCCAGAGCATCAGAATAAATATGATAGTCTAACTGTTCTCACTAAGCCAGTTTCAGACATAACTGACTGTCAAGAGGTATTGATCATCAGAGAAAATATTCTTAAGGTCAACTTGAAAAAGCTAAAATTTCATCACCATCCTTTATTCAGTATGGAACATGTCTTACAAAGGCAGCTCATACAAGTTTGCGAAAAATATGAAAAATATATGGAAAACAATACTTTCAAAAAATTCAGCAATCGATTGGAAGCATCCAGGCATATTTTAAAGAATGAAGTAAAAACTAGTGATGATAACATAGAAAAATTGCGTAAATATAAGGCTGAAGTAAAGGAGTTGCGAGAATCACTGTTTGTTCAAGGAAAAGAAGAAAGGCAACTTTTAAAATTAACATTAGCTTTGTGGAAAAATATTAAAAAGTTGAGAACCAGCAACGGATATTCTAGTACATCTATAAAACTAATAATCAATAAAGTGTCACCTGATGTAGAGATGGAGAGGAAAAAATACGAGGAAAATTTACAGAAAGCTTTCCAGGAAATTTTGAACGAATACAGAGATGAATTCAAAAACAAGATGAGAGCCTATAAGAAAATTTTAACAGAATTACAGAAAAGTCCCAGATCTGATAGCGATACAACAACTGTTGATTTGCCGAAGAAACCAACGTATAATGTTGATGAAGAATCCGTGTTCAGGCTATTGAAGACAAGATTTGAAGAATGCTTTAGAAGTCCATGGGAGCCCTTAATAAGGTTCACAATAAATAACGATAATGAAATAACAAAAGATATTGAAAATACCCATGAAGCTTCAAGAAGAAATTTTGTGTGTTCTACAAAAGTATACATGAAGGTTATTTGTAACAAGTTAATTGTTTGCAAGACAAAACTTGTCTCTCTTAACGATGACTTTGAGTGTTATTTCAACGAAAATATTTCTATTTTACTTACTAACTTTCCTAAATTTATCACTGTAGTTGTGATTGAACAAAGTAATAATAATCTGCAGAAGAGGCGTATTCTATCAGAAGTTAATTTGTCAGTTCCCGCTCAGTCAGTTACAGGTGACAACTTCAAAGGATGTTTAGAAATCTTTGAGAAAATCGAAACAGTTCAATACAAGTACGGTGTTGGAACTGGTATTCGCCTACAGAAAGAAATGGAAAGCAATGATCTACATATTGCAGTACCTATGGATGACATTGAGTTGAACCTTTCTGGATCGGTTTTTTATGAACTGTTCTGGGAACATTCAGATAGCGAAAAGAATGTAAATAATATAGAGGTGACTAATATATTGGAATCTATCGTTGATAAAAATGGCGTTATTCATGTAGACAGGTTGGCTGAATGGATAAGTCAGCATAAACCTGATCCAGAGAATCCTAATAATTGTGTACTATACGAGTATATTCAAGGATTTGATGAGAATATATCGGTTTTAAACAAAAGGAACTATTTTAGGTATGTAAATTTCATTATTTCATGTCGAACATCGGTTCCATGAATAAAAAATACATGTAAATAATAAAAATCGAAAAAAAGTTAATGAAAAAAACTAAACTTTTCAAAAATTGTTGAGTGGCCAATATTACCTCTCAAATTGGCGGCTAATACCGGTTGCACAAATATTACTCCTATTAAAGTGATCTGCTCATTTAAAAATACCCACCTCTAGTAAGATTCAAATAAACTGAGCGAAAGCAGTGTTGCCAACTCTACATGTCAAAAAGTCGTTAACGTACCCTTGAAAAGTCGCTAGATGTCGCTAGCTATGGACAAATATCAAAAGTCGCTAGAAGTCGCTAAATGGTCCCAGTAGACTGAGCGCTAGGGATGGAAACTGAGTTGTATTCTCTCACGTACCTCTAATAATTTTATATTATTTTAAGCACGGTAGTTTCTTGGTTTGTTGGACCAATAATAGAAAATAATTTGATTTACTTATGGATAATAATATTTGTGATCGATATAAAACAATTGAAAATTATAAAAACAATTACTTACCAAACGAAAAGTCCAGAAATTAATGATAAAAATAAAATTTAAAATAAAATAATTTGTTGCCAGCAAATGAAAAAATTTTTTTGCATCCATCATCAGAACTATCACTAATAATCTGAAAATCTGAAATGGTTAATGTATCCGTTCTGGAAGTGGAATTAATACCTGAAGTTGATGGCTGACGCTGCGAATAACGTTTAGAAAATGAATATGATTTATTGGTCCCAATATTATTTAGCACATCAATTGGTACTTCGTAATCATATCAGCTTGTATTGGTTCTTCTTAAAGAGTATTTAATCATTAAAATAGAGTTTAATGACTTCAGGCTCATTCGATTTGGAAGCTCCGATTCTGTAATGCTCATGGCACTAAATATCCTTCCAATGGCTACAAGTGGTAAAAAGACATCAGACTTGTCAGAATGATATCCGATTTCGGAACGCCGTTCCGAATATGGAGAATATAGAATTTTGGGCTGAGATCTTGCCATATTTTATAAAGATAGTAAAATACTTATTCATTGTTTTATTTAAACTCTAGAAGTCGTTAGAAAAGTCGCTAGATTTTTTTTGTCGCTAGACACATATGTAATTCAAGTTGCTGTAGAAAACGAAATGTCGCTAGATCTAGCGACAAAGTCGCTAAACTGGCAACATTGAGTGAAAGATAATTAGCCCCTAACAAGTCCCTTTCTTATGGTTAACTACTATTATTATTCCTGTAATTTCTTTATAAATTCAGCTCGCTATTGAATCGTTTAGGATTGCCTAAACGATACTAACCGTTGGAATTTTTGATATGTGTAAACGCTATACGGGCACATGATTGCACTCTGAAATTTGTATTTTGTATTAGGGTTGGAGAACCTTGACGGCCGGGATTCCCCTAGGTCTGGCATTCCCCCATTTTACCCTATAGCATTCTAAGTATGAAGTTTAAAAAATATTTTAATGTAAACTTTTCAATTGCAGGTTGAATCCGCATCAAACAAGTCTTCAAATCTGTGATATCTCTGAGATCGACAACAATATTCGAATGAATCTTCTTCAATTACGCAATAGAAACGAGCCCGAATTTGATGGAATCGTAGTACCTAACAGAGTTAAGGAAATTCCTCTGAACATTTTCAAAGATTACAAGCGACGGATAGCTCATGAGAGAGAAGGATTTTTCGCAGAAGACGAGGAGGAGGAGGATTATGATTCGAGACGAAAGAATGGGATAAAGAATTTGAGTCAAATTCATATCAAAGTTTTTCAAAAATGTAAAAGCGCTGCCAATAATTTGGAAATTGAGGATGTATTGGATGAAAAATATTTGGTTTATTTTGAGTGAGTATTTGTGATGAACTTTTTTTAATTGTACGTTTCTTGCGGTGCTTTGTTATACCTACTTGTAAGAAATTTAAATTTACTATTCGAACCTCTCGGATTGATTAAATATATTGTTGTTATTTTACATCCAACAGTAAATAAAACATAATTGTTGTACGAAGTAGACTTCACTGTTTTTGTCGAAACCAAAGACCTTACAACGTTGTAAGGTCTTTGGTCGAAACGGTCCGTAGAGTACCACATTTTATAATATTCAACCTCAAAGTCTAGGCTAATTACTTTTTCGTTGTTGGTTTTTATTTGGATGTGGCTGGTTTTGTTTTGTCCTTGTGTAGATTGTGTAAAATTGCCACTATTTCTGGGAGACAGCTCATTATGGCTACCAAATTTCTCCTGTTGTTTTTGCACCTGATAAGGATGTGGGGTGTTTTCTGAACTGCACTATGAGTTTTTCCGTATTGATTCCAGCTTCATTAACTGGGACAAGTTGCCGGAGGTTTCTTTGAACCTTCTCTAATCTATGATTGGTTGTTATTGCGGGTATAGTGGTTGGTGCAGCAGCTTTCGCGTATCTCAGGTCGGGTACGAGTTTTGTTGATCATTGTGGGGCGTTTGAGATGAATACCAATTTGGAAACAGTTACTTAAAAATACTAACTATGAGAGACTGAGCGAATAAATTAAGTTTTTCTATTCAAATTCTAGTCCCTAAAGTAAATTTTGAGTTTGAAAAAATTGGGACCACTTAACTGCACATGGAAAATGTTTAGTAAAAAACAGGGAGGCCCTTTCTGATGTCCTACTAGTTAACCGTTCTGTAAACCACAATGGTCGAACACTCGTATAAGCATGTAGGTACATAGTGTCCACAACCACATGTGCTTCCATTAAGGTACCTTAATAATTAAGGTACAATATTTCTACAAACGGATTACCTACTAAGATCAGATGAAATATATTTAGATGATAGATACTCAGATCAAAAGAAAATGGCATTAAAAAAACCAAATAAATCACACGGTTTTAGACGGTGTTCGACAGACTATAAAATTAGATAATGTTAAATTACAACGGAAAGAAAAGAAAGCTCAGAAGAAAAAGTTAATTTAAATTATCGAACTGAGTTTTATGATTATATAAAATTAAGAATGAAGTTTAAACTTTAAAATAAAACACTTATTTTATAGTTTAAACTTTATTCTTTACGATGTTTCACCAAGTGATGTGCGAGAAGTCAATCTCGTTATATAAAATCATTCTATCTATTTATATATACATATATATATATATATATATATATATATATATATATATATATATATATATATATATATATATATATTTGAATTATTGTTGCCTGTGAACTATTTTTAACTTTTTGATAATTATTAGCAATAACAGGCTTGTTGAATCTCAAAAAACTCGATTTTATTAAAAAGTTGACGTTTCGTCACGACATTCGTGGCTTTTTCAAAACTTTTGAAAAATTGAAATTTCTTTGACATTTATTGATTTGAAAAAATTTGAATAGTTAAAAAAGACTACTATGTTTCATCAAATTTTTCGGCTGTGGCTCTTCTCTGTTATTTATTACGTGCTATTCAGTCCAATATTAACACTCAAATCTGTTATTATTAGATGGTAAGGGAAACCACAGAAACCTTTACCCACGTAATGTTCGAAATAGGTTCAAATTATTTTGATTTTGAAAAGTCAAAGAATAGGGTACTATTTATCTTTTTTTCAAAAAATTTTTATTACAGCTGTGGCCGTCTTTAGTTATTAATTACGTGCTATTTAGTCCAATATTAGATTGAAAAAGCCACGACTGTCGTGGCGAAACGTCAACTTTTTAATAAAATAGAGTTTTTTGAGATTCAACAAGCTTGTTTTTGCTGATAATTATCAAAAAGTTAAAAATAGTTCACAGGCAACAACATTTCAAATGAATAATATATATATATATATATATATATATATATATATAGAGGTATATCTATATAGGTATATATATATATATATATATATATATATATATATATATATATATATATATATATATATATATATATATATATATATATATATATATATATATATATATAGGATATATATATATATATATATATATATATATATATATATATATATATATATATATATATATATATATATAAATATATATAAATATATATACACATATATACATATTGATCTTTTTTCAGGCAACTAATCAAAACACTGAGCAGAAATTTTTTCAATTGGTTTCGATGGAAACCACATATAAGTCGACCCCTTCCAGAACTAAAGAAAAATAATGTAGAAAACATCAGACCCAATAATCAAGAGTTAACAAGCTTGGTTAAAATTACTATCAGAGTTTTGAATGGGATTAATATTCCTGATCGAGATTCGTCCGTGCAGAAAATTCAAAATTCACTGAACGATCCGACATCCACAAATTCAACGGCGAAGCCCTATGTAGAGGCTAGATATAACGATATATTTGATAGAACATCGGCCGTTGAGGGCACTCAGCCAATGTGGAATGAGGATTTATCTTTAGTACTTAGGTAAGGTGATTCTTATATACTAAGCACTAATTTTGTTTGTCGAGCTGGTTTATTCGTACCATGTTCAAAAATCTTTAAACTCATCGTATTTCGTAGTGGTGTTTTTTATGGTTGTGACTGGTTTCGTTTTGGTCTCTGAATATTGATGAGATAATTATTGGCACGATTTCTGGTAGGCTGCTGAGGAGTACTGCCGTGATTTCTGTTGCTGATTTAGATCAAGTAATTGATGTGTCGATGATATTGACTGTTACTTTGAGTTTTTTCATGTTTATTATTGAAATCCTTCTGTGATGAGAAGTGCTGGAGGTTTCCTCTCTGTCTTCTGCTAGGTGGCGGGGCCTGTGACTTATTAGTAGAAGTTGTGACGTTGCATAACTCATTTTACTTGACTGGTTGGTTGATTCTTGCTGAGTTGTGATAATGGATAATCTAGCCGGCGCAGAATTTGGTCTTCTTCTTAGTGGCTACAAAATGGCTGTAGGAGGTGAAAGCTTTGCTGGTTCTTTTTTTATCTCAGTGCAATTGGCGCTATGGTGAGCTTCTCTTCACTGAACATTCAGCCTCAGCATAACATTGAAATTTTTCCTTGACCGAGCCGTTGAAGAAGGTAGCATTATCTCGTTCTTATTCTGAATTTGATGATTCCACGCTTAAGAGTTGCTTGGTGGTGTGCGACATCTGTAAGATGCGCTTTGCCTCCGCTGCCATTGAGAGGACCATCAACAGGGACGTTGTTTTCTTCATTTATTCTTAAGACAGACTTGGGAAACTCTGGTGTTGGAGATCTCTGAGCACGGCATTTTCATGAGCATATTTAGAAAAACTTCCTTGAGTAGCTTATGTGTTAGGTAATGCGAAAATATGGTATGGTATCTTCCATTCGTTCAACAGACTCATAATTCCTCTGTAATGTTCTTTGGAAACAGGTTAATTACGGATGCTGTCTCATATGTTTTTGGTTTGTGTAAATTCAAAACGTTCTACAATTTAATTTTTACGGACAGTTTTGTCCACGCTGATTTGTCTCAAATGATAATTGGCGACGAAGCTTTGTTTCCGCTATCTTAATGTTTTCCATGTCTTCTAGAATCTGGTATTATTTTCTGACTTCGATTTTTATAGAAATTTCTTTCTTGTTCTCTCAAGTCCCAGATGTACTCGACAACGCTGCAACCTGCGTAAAGGTTCGAAATTTCCTCGCTCTTAACGCCGATGGAATCGGCCAATTTTCCTTCATTATTTTTAATTGTATATATGTAATATATATATATATATATATATATATATATTTATATATATATATATATATATATATATATATATATTTATATATATAAATATATATAGATATGTGCAGAAAGATGTCCGCGGTCTAAAGTATTTGTAAAACGTGGTTCTCGGGATGAAACGCGTAAAAGATTAGAAAAATCTCGACGTTTCGGCTCCTTTTGCGAAGCCATCTTCAGGAGAATTACACGGGAAAATAATTCATATACGTGGTCTCAATCTGCCTACTCCACGAATCGAATTATTATACATATATATATATATATATATATATATATATATATATTTATATATATATATATATATATATTTATATATATTTATTATATATATATATTTATATATTTTTATATATTTATATATTTATTTATATATATTTATATATATATATATTTTTATATATATTTTTATATATATTATATATATATATATATATATTATATATATATGTATGTATATATATATATATATATATATATATATATAAATATGGTAGTCTATTTATCAATTATTTCAAGCTCCACTCACTTCGACTATCTCAATCCAAACTCCCTGAGCGGAAGTATTACGATAAACATTTTCGATGAAGTTGATGAAAATATAACTACGAGAAACATCAAAACTAAAAATTGGTTGGGTTGTTTTGATGCACCTCTGTCGGCAATCTGCTCGAGCAATGGCGTGAGTAAAATTGGTAATTTATACATCAGGTGATGTAAAAATAATGCATTCTTGCTGCAGACCAGATACCTAATTCATGAAGTGAAATCATTTTTCAGTCGAGAGGATTTTCCTTAAAAAAAGACTCGCGTTGAAGTTGCAAAATGGGCACTCTCTTCGTCATCAAAAATAGTTGACATATTATTATTTCAACGTCATAAGTACTGAAGTAGACTGCATTGAAATAGTTAGACCCTGATCCCAGAGCCCCCAGACATTACTTATTTTCTCAGCAATAATATATGTGGGATAAATTAGTTTTCGTACGTATTTTACAATATTGGACAATTTCCAGGTATCAGGTGCTAAAGGTGGACAAAAACTAAACTTAAATTCTCATGGCTGACTTTTACATATGCTTCAAAGAATACTGTGGAAATTAATTATTATTACTGCCAGGCACTTCCCGTCGGTGGAAGCAGTTGCCAGACGCTTTGAACGTCCCAAAGATATAATGGAATTTCACTCATATTCTCAGTCTTGATTTTTATATATGTTACTCAGGCACTCAGGGTACTATTTCAATACCTTCTGTAAAAAGCCAGATCGGTCGTAAGGCCAAAACATCCCCCCAGACACACGTGAAGTGTTCCTATGAGTATGAGCGCAAGGACATGATTCGCACGAGAGTGATTATTTATGCGCGTCGATCTCCCTTCTATACTTACTGTATACTTTAGCCTGCTGTATGTTTTAGTATACGTACTTTTGTGTTTAATATATATTTTACACGAACATGTTACACTCTGCATTGAATAGACTCGATAAAATACTATACACTAAACACAAAACTACGTAAACATACGAACACTCCTTATTGTATATATTATACATTAAACACAAAACTTCGTATACATACGAACACTCCTTATTATTACTGAGAATTAGGTAATGTCTGGGGGTTCTCGGATCTTAATCTGATTGTTTAATTTCTTGATTTTCAAAATGAAAAGACATAGATTTTAATCGAAACCACTAAGCAATTAACATCTCAGGCATAGCAAACATGAAACACCTATGAGGTTAGAGCGTTCCATACGTTTGCAGTTCGGTTCAAAAACGCCCTCTGGTAGACCGATGTTCTGGCTGTTGGGATGTTCATACCTAATCTACCTCTGAAGATGGCAAAATAATCTAAAACGTTGAAAAAATAAGACAAATCAGGGATCTGTGATCTGTGGCAACAAGCATTATTTCGACGTCATTATATTAATCTTAAGAAAATTATCATCTCTTTTCATTGTTTGGTCAGTGAGTAACATCAAGTATCTTTACAGATGGAAGGTTATTTCAAAGTGAAATTGCCTAGCATCACTTTTGGCTATATTCAGGAAGAAGCGACGCAGACCTATCTAAATTTACAATTCAGAGTGCAGCCAAATTTTCCTAAGCTGTCACCTAGTATAGTAAGTATGTTGACTTTGTTGTATTATAATGATTTTATATGGCATAAAACAGCTTTTCATTATTTTTGTTGCGTAAGCTATAGTCTGTCCAGCGAGAGTGCACGTCACAGTCATGCGCAAATAACGACCCAATGCTGCCTACACAAATAAATAAAATTCAAAACTATCAAAATTCATATAGTAAACATTTTCAGTATAATATGCTCCCTAATAGACAGAATAGGTCTTAAACTCAATGTAGCTTACTGTCCCTCCAGTTACACATAATATCTTGTACTAAGATATTTGTAAATATCCAGGCTTCCTAATGAAGGAGGGTTGATTTAAATGATAATCTATTTGTGAAATGAATTCCTCAACGTATATATATATATATATATATATATATATATATATATATATATATATATATATATATATATATATATATATATATATAATTTTTGGTTTTCAAACACTAAGAATTACTTTTAAAAAAAAAACAATTTATTCAATATGAAGTTTACAAGATGGAAGTTACTTAATTAATCTTATGGTTCTATGTTAGTGAGGGCTTATATAGGCAGGCAGCGATGAATCAGCACAAGGTTACGATTGACGTCATTAAAAATGGATAAGCTGTACTTTGACTACATAACTCCTCCCCATTTAAAGAAAGTTCGTTACCCTTAATTTTAAGGTGACGAATCTTCAAGAAAATTCTATAAAAATTTATAAGCACTACAATAATAATAAAGATTACAAATACAATTGTTATGAAACTTATAGTTGTAGGATGTGGAGCCCATTGGTATAGGTCGTCCAGTTTGGGGATGTCTTCTTCTTGGATATTCTTCCAATTTGTTGTATAGGTCCAATTCGCTTCCAGTGGCGCAAGATAGACCTGAGCATAGGTGTTGAAAACTTCTCGGGGGTGTATTCTCTTGAATCCATCAGTAATTATACATTCTGACGTAATTTGAGATAATTTAGGGATTTTATGAGAGAATGAACCACTTTCGCATTCTTCTTGTATCATTTCATTGTTAATGGAAATGATATTTCCATTTTCCATTTCGAATAAATCTTCTTGAGGCTCAACCGAACTGCGATTACAATGTTCTTGCAGGGTTTTTAGAACCATTCGGACACATTCAGGGGGTTTCTTCAGGTATTCTTGTTTACAGATGTAGAAGTCTTCGACTTGTTGAATGACCTCGGTATTCCATACAATCTCTTCGTTGCGTGTTAACCCATAGGAATTAAGGTTAGGAATTCTGGTATTTCGGAAAGGCATGTTATACAATCTAAACAGGTCATATTTATCATTCTTAAAAATTGGTATGGTTATGCTAAATAAAATATTGAAACCCTTAATAAAAACTTTTGTTACGCATACAGCATAATAGTCTGTTAAATGAGAGAATGGTAACATTTTTTCTTTCTTTATTACTTCATTAAATTTCGACAGAGGTAGAATATTTTCATGTAAGAGGTGCAAACGTGCAAAACTGATGGCATTTTCAATTTCTGATAATATTATTGCTATCTCGTGTGAATGGAGAATTATTAGATTAAGTTTCAAACTTAAATCGTTAGCTACCTTTAACTGTTCAGTTTTCTTAATTAAAAAATTAATATTATTCACATATTTCGTTTGAGTATCGGATACTATTCGCAGTATTTTCTGCTGATTAGCTTTCAAAATGTTCTCATTCCTTTTAATTGCTTCAAAATTTTTTTTTGATATATTAATTCATCGTCCGCGTCTAAAGTACCAAATAAAAATTTAAAAGTGGATGCTCCAATATTCAATAAGCCTTTTCGCGAACGTATTTTCTGTGTGATTATATTATTAAAAGTTTGCTCATTTCTATTGACCGAAGTATTAGCCATAACCAGATATTGGTACACAGGAACAGTATACGTCGTGTTGATGCTTTCTTTAATTATCTCTTTTTGGATTTTAATTAATTCGGGTATTCCCGATATATCATAATGAAACAGTAAATATTTAGCATGATCCGCTACATAAATTTTGCCTAAATGTATAGGTATTAAATTCTGCGAAATCTCTTGAACAGAGAATGTATGAACTTTAACCAATATAAATAAAAGGATGAAGGATGCAGGGGTCATCTGAAAATTATGAAAACTAATTAGTGTTTTCTTTGTTTTATTCGATTTCTATGATAGAAATGTTTGCTTTGAGGATTTCTGATCCTAATGTCTGTAATAACATTTTTAGATTTTTTCTTGTAAGGTTTTTCAAATTTGGATTGACATTTTTGTTTTAAATGAACAACTTCCTTTTTATGAAAGTCATTTTGACTTTGTCGCTTTTCAATTAATTTTCCAATGTTTGATGCGTTTTTGTCTGTGGGAGTATTAATTACTTGCAATATATTTTTCAAGGTTTTACGATTTGCCTGTACATGATTTGAAACTGAAACAGTTTCATGCGATGTTTTATCTGAAGGAATAGTTACATCCGAATCTAGGTCATTTGTTTTTATGTATGGAGATAACGAATTAATGTCGTCTTCTAAGATATTAATTTCGCTAGAGACAATAGATTGGTCTATAATATTACATACACTGTTGCAATCTCTAGATGTTGATAGCTCATTGCTTATCTTAAGTGCTTCCTTTCGTTTATTGTTGTCCTTCAAATATAATGATTCATCTTCATCTATTTTTAATCGGGACAAGTAGTCCACATCATTGTACGTGCCTGGTTTGAATTTTATCTCGCAATTAAACTCTATGGGATAAGAATGTCGTCTTGCAATTACTTCTTGGAAATTAATAGGAATTTCAGAGTTTTCGATCTTTGTAATTCGTACATTTGATATTTTAGGATTTGGAATTTTAATTTCTCTTTGATGAGAGTCTGTGAAATTTTCAAAAATAATTTCCTCTTTATTTAATTGATTATTTACGTTTTCCGGAATTTGTGGATTCGTATAAATTTTTATCTGTATATCGCAATTTGAGAATACATATTTAATCATTTCATAAATTTGATTCCAGTCTAATTTATCAAGTCCTGTCGATAGTTTTGGAAGGGCAATACGTTTATCTCTGTTTTTCAAGCATAAAAGTTTTAGAGACAATAAGGTGGAAAATACATTTTCGTATGTTGGTTTATCAAAAAATTTATTTTTAGTGATGAGGTAGTAAAGCATTCTGTCTTGATTGCGTATACAAGCAACTTGACCAACATTTTTATTTTGCGAAATTAGTTCCGTAACATTGTTATATTTATTTTTGAAATGAAGGGCGATGCCTTTATTCATATGGAAATCTTTACTCACACAGTGACACAGGGAAAAATCTGCTGGCGCATTGAATAAATTATCGTTCTCTTCTGTTACATTATCGCTAGTTATTTGTTTCCGTTGAAATTGAATAAGGAATTTTTCGTATGATAATTGATTTTCCTTACGTTTAATCTTTTCAGTTTTTTCTGGATGTTTTTCCGAATATTTATAAATTTTATACTGAATTGGAATCTCATTTTTCGTTTTACCATTATGTTTAATTTCTGATTTAAAATTAAATGGTGGTTCTGGTAGCTGAAAAGCTTTTTCCGCATTATTTAGTGCATCTAAGTTAACGGTGTTTCTGAGGCACTTATCTGAAAATTTTCATGATCTACTTCCTCAATTTCTTCAATAACATCTGAATAATTTTCGTAATTGAAATCAGTATTTTCTTCGAATTGATTTTCATCGTTATTCCCTATATCGAAATTAGTAATTTCTTCCGATATATAATTAGGAGTTATTTGTCTTGTATTTTGGAAATGATTATATCCCTGCGCATTTCTATTATATGGCGCTCTGTTGGGTATTTGATTATTATTTTGCACTTGCCTTTGTTGTGCTATCGGGTTAGCCGTTGTCGTAGACATAGGGGATGGTCTATATTTTGGTATATAATTACTATTAGGTTTAAACACATTTGTTTTTGATATTTCTGACCTATTATTTCCGAAAACTTGTCTGTTAGTGGGAAATTGTCTTTGCGTAATTATTTTAGGTTGTACATTAATTGGTCGAGAAGGAAATACCTTTTGTTGGCTATCAGTCGTATGCTTCCAAGTTCGCATTAAATCTAACTGAGATTTTTGAGAAATATAATTTTCGACCATTGTAATAGCTAAATCGAATGTTATATTCGGTGTCGTAAGTAAGGAGGTTTGCAATTCTATTGCAACATTACTAATTAAAACATTTTTGGCTAAGTCCGAGACCAATTGTTTGTGTAATAATTTTAATGCAGCATCTAATGTAGGTTCCGCATCTATTCTGTAATTAATTCTAATTTTATGAGTTTTGATTTCTTCAATGAAATCTAAAATATCTTGATTTGGTTTTCTGCGTAAAAATTGTAATTTATTCTTTAATACATCTAAATTCGCATGATCACCAAATTTCTGTAATAAAAATTGTCTAAATGCGTGCCATGTATTTGGTACGTTAGAGGAACGATATTCCGCGTTCGCTTTATCTATTAATTTACTTTTAATAACTGCAACGCAATACGTCTTTACGATTGCTTCCGTCGCTGAGAATTGTGCGATATATTCTTCGCAAGCACTTAAAAATGAATTTAACTCTGCTTGTATACCGGAAAATTTCGGTAATAATGCTCCAAATTCACGAGCTAACATTAAATTATGGTTCTCTGCCATATTAATTATTTTATTTGATTTAGTTCGTCGCTGAGAATCTAAATTCAAATTTTGGATTGATTCTATCAGGGAATCAATATTGAAAAATTTTCAATTTTATGAAATATTTCGTTGGGAAAAATATTTATTATATTTTTAACCCTTGACTTAATATAAAATGACCTGCTATAACGGTAAGCTATAGGGAGTCTAGGTTTTGGGGCTGGAAACCGTAGGAAAAACAGGAAGATAATTAACACTTGCAACTTACATTGATTGTTTCTTCCAAGGTGGAGTCGTCGGCGCTACCCTTGCTTTGCACCCTGTTTGAATTCTTGTCTGGTCAGTAGAACTCGGGACTGGTACTACCAAATTCGCAATCACTATGAGATAAAACTGAGCTTGTGTTGTAGTTCGGATTGTGCTCAAGAATTAAAATTCACTTAAACTTTTCTTCTTACTTTTTAAGTTAACGCATTGATTAATCTTCTTACAAGATTCGGAAGATTTATCTTGTTTGTTGAACTTATTTTATTCGGAAGGGTTTAATGCAACAATCCCATCCTCGTCGCCAATTTTTGGTTTTCAACACTAAGAATTACTTTTAAAAAAAAACAATTTATTCAAATGTGAAGTTTACAAGATGGAAGTTACTTAATTAATCTTATGGTTCTATGTTAGTGAGGGCTTATATAGGCAAGCAGCGATGAATCAGCACAAGGTTACTATTGACGTCATTAAAATGGATAAGCTGTACTTTGACTACATAACTATATATATATATATATATATATATATATATATATATATATATATATATATATATATATATATATATATATATATATATATATATATAATCATCATCATAATCACGTAGCGATATAAACCTGGGGGGGTCTTGTCTGACTGTACATCTTTTTTCCAATTTGTGCGGTCTTCCATCACCCGCGGGTCACATGTAATGATTATTTTCATAGATTTATATATATATATATATATATATATATATATATATATATATATAT
Organism: Cynegetis impunctata; assembly: GCA_030704885.1. Classification (NCBI taxonomy): domain Eukaryota; kingdom Metazoa; phylum Arthropoda; class Insecta; order Coleoptera; family Coccinellidae; genus Cynegetis; species Cynegetis impunctata. Next base: position 822,221 of record JARQZK010003613.1, read on the forward strand.
ATATATATGTATATAATTATTTATTCGAATTGTTGTTGCCTGTGATCTATTTTTAAACTCTTGATAATTATTAGCAATAACAGGCTGGTTGAATCTTGAAAAACTCGATTTTAATAAAAAATTGACGTTCCACTATGATATTCGTAATTGAAATTTCTTTGACATTTATTGATTTAAAAAATTGAAAAAAACAGGGCTGCTTAGTATATGCTATTCAGTTCAATATTAACATTCAAAATTGTTATCACCAGATGGCAAGGGAAACCAAAGAAACCCTCACCTACGCAATGTTTGAAAAATAATAATAAAAGGGTACTATTTATCTAACAACAAAGAAATGAGTCATGGGAAAACATTAAAGAAGTGGAGTAGAATTATCGGTATAGACGCTTATATGGAAGCAGCCGTTGACACGTGTTTCGGACTCTTTGGTCCTCATCAGAACGGCGTAGCCAAGTATTGGATTGAAAATTTGAAGATGAAAAAAGTACAACAAACAAAATCCTTAGATACGGAAGATAATCACACAATTGTGGTTTATTGTCTGAACTCTCCGGTATGGGAGATTTGGTCAAACTTTGCCACGGAGGCGATTAATGCTATCCGCGAGATCTAAGAACGAGTAAATAAACAATAACAATGAAATTAGTTGCTGGAAAATATTAAATAGGTAGAGCAAAATTATCGGAATAGTTCGTTTATATGAAAGTAGCCGTTTTCAATGAAATTTTTTATTTATTTAGAATTTCAAATCTTTTAAAAAGGGGTACTTACAGTTTATAACAAAGTTTAAAACCCTCAGCTTAAGTTTAGGATCATTGCCATATTTTCAGCTTGCAATATTTAATTATTTATTCGAATTGTTGTTGCCTGTGATCTATTTTTAAACTCTTGATAATTATTAGCAATAACAGGCTGGTTGAATCTTGAAAAACTCGATTTTAATAAAAAATTTGACGTTTCACTATGATATTCGTAATTGAAATTTCTTTGACATTTATTGATTTAAAAAATTGAAAAAAACAGGGCTGCTTAGTATATGCTATTCAGTTCAATATTAACATTCAAAATTGTTATCACCAGATGGTAAGGGAAACCAAAGAAACCCTCACCTACGCAATGTTTGAAAATAATAATAAAAGGGTACTATTTATCTAACAACAAAGAAATGAGTCATGGGAAAACATTAAAGAAGTGGAGTAGAATTATCGGTATAGACGCTTATATGGAAGCAGCCGTTGACACGTGTTTCGGACTCTTTGGTCCTCATCAGAACGGCGTAGCCAAGTATTGGATTGAAAATTTGAAGATGAAAAAAGTACAACAAACAAAATCCTTAGATACGGAAGATAATCACACAATTGTGGTTTATTGTCTGAACTCTCCGGTATGGGAGATTTGGTCAAACTTTGCCACGGAGGCGATTAATGCTATCCGCGAGATCTAAGAACGAGTAAATAAACAATAACAATGAAATTAGTTGCTGGAAAATATTAAATAGGTAGAGCAAAATTATCAATAAATGTCAAAGAAATTTCAATTACGAATATCATAGTGGAACGTCAATTTTTTATTAAAATCGAGTTTTTCAAGATTCAACCAGCCTGTTATTGCTAATAATTATCAAGAGTTTATATATATATATATATATATATATATATATATGTATATATATATATATATATATGTATATATATATATATATATATATATATATATATATATATATATATATATATATATATATATACACACACGGACAAAATTAATATTTTATTTTAGGTCTAAATTTTTTTTCCCTTCAACACTTTTGTGATTTCGGTTGCTAAATCTGTTACATTGGAGTGTTCTACGTATATTGCAATTTATTGCAGATAAAATAATGGTGACATAGCTTTTATAACTGAATTAGCGATAACTTGAAATTATAACTGAATAAGCGGAAAGCTATAATCGTAACTTAGTGTTCCTTGATGACTAAATTAATTTTCATAATGACATTGTCAGTTCATTATTTCTTCAATCTGTAGTTTCAGTTAGTGAGATGCCACGTTTGAATGAGTTAGTTGCGATTAAAATTGTTTGTTTAATCAATGAGGGGTACAGACAAGAAGACATTGCACAGAGATTGAATGTCCATCAATCGACTGTTTCTCGCGTACTAAAACATTACAATGAGACTGGAGGATACAAAAGGCGGCCTGGTCAAGGACGTAAGAGAATTACAACGCCAAGAGATAAACAATATTTAAGAATTCAATCTTTGCGAAATTGTACACTTAGTGCTCCGCATCTAAAAAATTAATTACTAAATGCAAGACAAGTCAATGTTTCCACCAAAACAATAATAAGGAGACTTAAGGAGGTCGATTTAAAGCCAAGGCGTCCTGCTAGAGTTCCTCGGCTTCTTCCACGCCATAAAATCGGAGGGTTACAATTTGCAAGAGAACATGCTGACTGGAATGAACATCAATGGGGAAAATTTCTTTTTACAGACGAAACAAGAATATAATTATGGAAGCCTGATGGACCTAGTCTAGTATACAGAGAGTCAGGAGAACGTTTCGCAGAATGTAATCTTGTACATAATCTTAGCTTTGGTGGTGGTTCCGTTATGCTATGAGCTGGCTTTAGTTGGGAGAGTCGCACGGAGCTCATTGAAGTGAATTTAAGAATGAATGCTGACTGGTACATACTTAACATCCTTGCAGAACATGTTATACCATATGCCGGCTTTATTTGATATAATAACTTTGTGCTAACGCACGACAATGCCCGTGTCCATGCCGCAAGAACAGTAAACCAGTACATTGAGGATGTCGGGGTTGCAAAACTAGAGTGGCCACCATAAAGTCCTGACGCAAATCCCATAGAACATGTATGGGATAACCTAAAAAAATATTCGAACACGAAATCCAGCTCCTAACTCAATTGCAGAATTAAAGATTGCTGCACAGGAAGAATGGAATCGAATACCACAAGAAACCATCAAAGATCTTTTGCGCAGTATGCCTAGGAGGATACAGGCTATCGTTCGAGCTAAAAGAGGAAATACTTAGTACTAAATTGTTATCATTTTGCCTTAAACTAATGTATCATGTCGATGTTGTTGCTCTTTCCTAATTAAACGCTATTATCAAAAACAGACCATTCCACTAATTTCTCTACGAATCTGTTCTAAAGCTTCAATATGTAATTAATTCGATTATTAATAACGTAGAACACTCCAATGTAACAGATTTAGTGACCGAAATCACAAAGGTGTTAAAGGAAAAATCAGTGGCGGCTCGAGAGGTGTTGCTTTAAAGAGGCTACAAGAGGTGTTAAAAAATACAAAAAAAACAGACAAACATTTCTAGGATTTCAAGGTCAACCGCCTCATAATTTAAAGAAAATCAAAGTAAAAAAAGCACCCTGAAATATTTATTTTTTTGGGAAAAAAATTGTTTTCACTTTCGAGTGTCTACCTTGATCCGCGACACGACATGTTCCTGGTATTTTTCGTGCCTTTCCAGAGAACGTGATAAAATTTTCAAATCGTCAAATCCTAAGCGGCCCCAAACAGAGACATTTTTCCTAATAAAAAGTAAACACTGCCAAAAAAATAATTTATTTTTTACCTGTGATCCGGTTAGCCAAGGATGTCTCTCATAATTTCTGATATTAAAACCGCAATTCTGTTGTTTGTTACGCTGCACCAAATTGTTTAATTCCGGGGTAGGTTTTTATTAAAACTTCATCGTTTTAACTTAGTGCACTAAAGTTATATGGGATAACAAATATTCCACTAAGTCACCATTGAAATTTTTGAAATTAACTTCAGTAACCGAACTCATTTTAAAATCAGTAAGCCATCAAAATAAATTAAAACCAAATCAAACTGTTTTCGTCCACGACTAGTGACAACGTCCAACGGTCCATGTCCAACGAATTCACTCTATTTTACCCGAAAGCCTATATAGTTGTGATTGGTCGAAATTGTGTGTGAAATATTAATGTAGGTATCCTCTTCGAACCGAGCAGCTAGCTTCAATCGGTGTTGCATTTACCCGTCTTTTCTCTGTCAATAAAATGAATAAGGTATATTCATTCGCAGCGTTTCCTTGCCTCTGCAGCATTGCCACTGTTGATATGAAATCTTGAAATGAATGAAATGCAGTAAGCAGTAAATGTAAATATCTTCTATCGTAATTGATAAATTATATTGTATAATGTAGGTTGAAAGGAAGGTAGGTGCATAAAATACTATGATTTTGATTAATATGAATATGCTGCATGCTGACTATTCAATATAATATAGTAGTGATACACGGATTATTATTGATAGCCGCCCCTGATGTATCCATATATAAATGTTTATCAGTATACTGTTAATTTCAGAATGAATTGTCATCTAGTGATCTTCCTGATGTATCCATATATAAATGTTTATCAGTATACTGTTAATTTCAGAATGAATTGTCATCTAGTGATCTTCCTTACATACGAGATTATATCATTAAATGGAATGAAAATTATAATCACAGTTTTCCTGCGAGGAAGTTTTCAGCGATGGCGATAAATTCCAGTGGTAAAACAGCTTGTCTTGTCAGATACATAAAGGCACTGGAGCCACCGCAGCTTAATAATGAAGGCTTTGATGTGGATCCTGAACAGTGTGCAAAATTTGTATCTCTTATTCCGTTTACTAATTGCAACCATTTCTACCAAAACGTCTGGTTATCAACAGATGTAAGTTTTTCAATTTGCACTTTTCTGTTATTAGAGTTATTACAAAGAAGTCGAATCCTCTTAAATCTGAAATTGTTTTCTATTATATCTAATAAATCTACTATACTTATTTTCTTCACACCTTAGGGGGACAATAGCTACCTGTACAAGAGACAAACATTTTCTATATTTAGTTTTGAAGTAATTCTGTCCAATTTTTGTTTGTTTTGTATTTTTTTCAGTTATTTAAACTCTATAAAATTGATATAATTCAACATCCTTACTCGTAAAATTTATTGCCTATTCAGCATGAAACAATGCTCAAAAGGGGAAATTATAGAAATAGCATAATTTTTTGCCTTGAAACCTTAAATGAACATAGTTCTTTCGATCACAAAAAAAAGGTATTATTTGACGTTATTTTTTTTTCAGCAACTTCTTCATTTGTTAACTGGCTCCGTTGTTGATCATGCAGTGGCACTAACTTGTTTTTTATTGGCATTGAAACTTGACGTGTGGTTATTATTGGGTTTTGGTTTGCCACATGGTTCAACTGGATATGTCTTACTTCAAGAACGTTCCAAAGAAACAGACATACCAATGTATTTTATTTATGACGTTGTGAATGCAGAAAAAATCAGTGTTTTGGACCCGTATTGCCCACTGCAAAGGATATACTGTGTCATCCAAAATCAAAATGTGAGAATAAATAGGTATATGTATATATACATATATACAGGGCCGGATTTAGGCATGGGCCACATGGGCCCGGGCCCAGGGCGGCAAATGTTTAGGGGCGGCAAATTGTGAAGGCCAGTTAAATTTTGCTAAAAATATCAAGAGCGTTTTATGCAGAATTTTTGTTTTCACTCAGATTTATATACTAATCACTCAACGGACATTGAAGCTCTTTTTTTGTTGTTGTTGAATGTCATCATTTGAAAGGTCTGTGCAAAGAAAAGACATCCAGTACAGAAGAAATGTCGCTGTCACAATTGAACAGATATATTCTGTCAAAAGATCTCTAGGACTTATATCCCATTGTAAGTAGGGTAGCTCTAAAGATGTTTTTGTGTACGCCAGCCAGCAACTGTGCAGCAGAAAGTTCATTTTCTACTCTTTCACGACTACATAATTATTTAAGAGCAACTGTTGGCCAGAAAAGATAAGTTAACTCTGCTGTTTTAGCATAGAAAAAGACTTGATGTGTAAGCTTGACTGATGTCATTGATACGTTCGCTAATATTAAAGCTATAGGCCAGTCAGTTTAGATAATCAATTGACAATAATTCCAAAAGTTTTCAAACTTTGACGTAGGGTCGGGAAAGAAATAAAAACAAACTATGAAATTTTGCAACCTTTTCCGAAGTCCGGAACATTGTTAAAATTGCAATAACAATGAATTTTGCCTTATGCTTGTGAAAAAAATTCCAAAAGTTCTGCAAACTTGGAGTAGTAAGTATTAAATATATTATTTCATATCCCGTATCAAATTTGCAACCAATTTAAGGGTACGAAAAATATTTTTTATTTAAATTAACGTTTTTCTTTAATAAACTGACCCAAAAAAATTTCTAAAGCTCTGTAAACTTGACAGATACTTCGGAAAAATATACTGAACAGTTGTATAAATTTGCAACTTCTTACGTTGACCGGAACATGTTTATTTATATTTTTTTTTTTTCGTGGTAATTTTTTCGAGCAAGATGGGCTCGGTATAATTACAAAAGTTTTGAAACTTGGTTGAAAATTTCGAAAACATCTATTCTGATGCATTTGCAAATTTGCAACCTTGTACGCGGTTCGGAACATTATGCAATTTGCAAAAATATAAAAATCCAAAAATCATATTTTTGCAAATTGCATAAAGTTCCGGACCGGATACAAGGTTGCAAATTTGCAAATGCATTAAAATAGATATTTTCTGAGTTTGCCACCAAGTTTCAAAACTTTTTTAATTATTTCCCGAAAAAATGACCACGAATTAAAAAAATTATAAATAAACATGTTCCGGTCAACGTAAAAGGTTGCAAATTTATACAACTGTTCGGTATATTTTTCCGAAGTATCTGTCAAGTTTGCAAAATATTTGGAATTTTTTTTGGTCAGTTTATCAAAGAAAAACAAAAACTAATTTTGAATAAAAAAATGTTCCGTTCCCTTAAATTGGTTGCAAATTTGATACATGATATGAAATAATATATTTAATATTACTCCAAGTTTGCAAAAGTTTTGGAATTTTTTTCACAAGCATAAGGCAAAATTCATTATTATTGCAATTTTAACAATGTTCCAGATTTCGGAAAAAGCTGCAAAATGAGATTTGTTCCTTTCTCTATGTAGCATTCGCTTGACCAAAGTTCAAATACTTTTGGAATTATTGTTAAATTTTCGATTTTCAATGTCTAAACTGACTGGCCTACTAGGCGTAAAAATCTGAAAACTTGAGATTAAACTTTTCGAAAAGTTTTACTATGAATTGAATGTTTTAGCTCTCAATAAACAATTTTATCATTGAATCGTTTTTGATTTCTTAATTTCCTGATGTTACAATCCACGTTGAAATGAAACGAAATTGATTTTTTCTTAAAACCTCATCGGCAACAAGTGACGAAACATGTAATTTTTTCTCTAATCCATATTTTTTCGTTAATTATGATAACAGTAATTGTACTATGTTTAGTTCAGCAGTTAAAACGATATCTTGAGGTGTAAATGGAAATCATAGATTCTCTGCAAATATTCCACATAACAAAGTAGTAATTAGCATTATTCTTAGATCATAGTTAGTTAGGTTATATAAAGCTATGACATTATTAAGATGTTATTCAAATTTAATTTTAAGATATTGATGTTCAAATAGTTTTATTTTAGGTCTGGCAAATTGTCGCGTTTGGGAGGCGGGGGCGGCGAAATGCTTTGGGCCCATGGGCGGCAAATTCGTAAATCCGGCCCTGCATAAATATATATATATATATATATATATATATATATATATATATATATATATATATATATATATATATATATATATATATATATATATATATATTTATATATATATATATAGCGTGTCCACGGATAAATCGCCCAAGAGGATAAACTTTCTTATTTTCAGAGCGAAAAATGCTATTCTTGATAAAACGTTTTGCTTTTCAAAAACACCATTAAATGAAATAAAACTCAAGTTGTTCAAAACCTGTTTCATTTTATATTCGATTTCATGTGAAACCCTATGAATTTTTTTACTAAGTTGGGAAATATAATAATAATCTAGTGAGTATCTAATTTCTTTATCATTTTTTTAAATCCATTCCTGGTAACTGGAACATATGGATATTTTTCATTAAATAAATTAATTGCGTTCTTGTACGAAACAGCTCCAATACCAAAACACTTCACAAGATATATTCTTTATTGAAGAGTTAGCACAGATGAAGAAGTATGACAATTTGAAAATTATTTACCGGGGTCGGCAGTTACTTAGGAATATCGCAAAAGTCACTCGCAAGATTATTCTTACGTTTCCGAACAGTATAGGGTTTTATATAAAATTGAATATAAAATGAAGCAGGTTCTGAAAAACATGAATTTTATTTCATTTTATGGGGTTTTTTGACAAGCAAAAATTTGTATCAAGAATTGTAGCATTTTTTCCTGAAATTGAGAGTTAAAAAGTTTTTCCTCTTGGCACCTCATCCGTGGACACGCTGTATATATATATATATATATATATATATATATATATATATATATATATATATATATATATATATATATAGGATTCTTTTTTCTTTAGATATGGGCTAACATCCAAAGAAATGATAATATAGCATCTACAAGATTCGATTTTTCACGTAGATCAGATTGGCAGCCTTTATTCAATACCGATATATCTGCTCCAACCAATTCAGTTCACAGCCAAATTGCATATATGCCAAAAAAAAATGGAGACTATATAGAAATACACCTTGAGAGGAAAATCAGGAAAATGATATCAAATGCACGACCTTTGAATAGGACTTTATGGAATAAAAGAGTCTCAAGTATTATAAAAAATAATATTCATCTTCTAGATTACGTTTTCATGCATGGAAGATCGAATCTAGAAATATACAATGAATTATGTAGAAATATTTCTGATTATGATGTGAGTAATATACTAACCAGTTTTGAAGTAAAATTCAATTCTTGTTTGTTTTTCTAGGTTTATGGTTATCTCTTACATCTTCCTTACACTACTTTTTCCAATATTCTTAAGAAGTTAAAAAATTGTGGAGCCTATTTTCAAGAAAAGGCAGATGCAGAATTTTCGTTAGCGGTTCAATTTCAGCCACTGCCTGGATGCATCGCTTCAGTTTGGATATTTTTAGCAACTGTTAGAGAAAAATAATCTTAAATAAATATTAGTCTTTTCTACTTCTCATACATATAATTGTTTGATTCTATTTATCATAAAATAACTTTGTTGGGGTTGTCTATTCAAGTTGTGACTACTTGACGCTTATATTCATCTTTAGAGTGGCGAACTGTAGCAACATGGTTATCACAGAATATCTCGACAGTATTGTTCATTAACAGATTGTGAATAAAACACAAGCATCTACAACGTAAACGACAAGGACTATTCAATTGGCATAGCAGTGTCTTAAGAGAACATTAATTAAGGTAGGTATTCATAAAAAAATACTGCGAGAGTAAGGCTACCTATTATCTCTGTTAATAGATATTATATTTTATAAGTGAAGCAGAAATTGTTTGTATAAAAGTAAACTGCGGTTCGGTTCAGATGCGTTCTCTGGTAGATCGATGTTCTGACTATTGAGATGTGCAATTTGGTGTGTATTATCTTCATACCTTCTTTGACGAGTGAGTTGTTCTCCTGGTGGAATAATGGAGTCAATGGCTGCAGAGCACCTGCAACGATAATATCTGTAAAAAAGACACAAGACGGAAACCTTTCTCCGCTGTTGGAGTGAATTAAGCTGAGCGGTCACTGATGAGTCATCTTAACACTGATCATTGCTGAATGGAGTCAAGCAGATGCAATGAGTGTTTAGGTGCTGAATTACAAGTACCTAAGGGAGCAGTATTCCAATATTGGATGAACTTTTGCTAAGGCTTATAAGTAAATCAACAATAGCTGCTTATACGTAAGTAGATTTTTAGCACAAATAAGATAATCAAGCTTCTGTGCAGCTGACTTGGCAATAGTGGAGATATCTTCGTGCCTAGGATTGCCAGGCGTCCGGATAAAGCCGGACATACTTAGGCTTTTTGATTGAGTGTCCGGCCAAAATAAACGGTGTCCGGCCTGTCCGGCTTTTTACATTATAGTAAAAAAATGTACATTATTGCAGTACAAATATTTACGATCTTGTACTGAAAATTTATACAAAGACACAAAAAAATTTCCCATGGATGACTTTGAAAGATGTTCTGGAATGGAATCAAGTTTCTGATACAATAAGTATCCTATCACAAAACAACGCTAAAGTTAACTATAGCAAATATTTTGACCAACTGCAAAACCTTAAAAGTTTTCTGATCAATAACAAAGAGAATTTAATTTCAAGAAGCTGTTAGCACACAAGAAATAGGTAGTCTATTTTAAATCGATGAGTAGTCAAGATTGCTTTTCAGAATTCCTAACTATTTGTCAGTATTACTTTGCGATCCCAGGACATAACGCAAATGTTGAAAGAGTGTGATAGGTCAGCAATGGTCAAAAGAACGCAACAGATTGCATGTTGACACTGTAGCTAAAATGTTGGTCGAAGAATTTAATTTGAAAACATTTGACGTGTAAGGATTTTTACGACTGCATTCTGAAAGAAACTGAGCTTTTAAGCAGGTTTCAGCCCACCAAAAATATGAATTACTTTTTTGTTTAACTTCAAGAGAAGCAGTTTTATTTTGTTCAGATTGTTTTTTATTTCGTTTTGCTTTGACTTGTCTGTGCAATTGCCTTTCATTAGAATTTGAGAAGAATTTTGGATTGATTGGGCCGATACATGGTGTAAATTAATAAACATATTAAAACAATGGTTAAGAATAACAATTTACACATTTATTAAAAGAAATAACTCATGACGCACGTTTTGGTGGAACTTCACCTTCTTCAGATGCTAATGGCAAACTGTTTGTCATTACCATCTGAAGAAGGAGAAGTAAGTACTGGGTTTAAGCGGCTGACTTGGATGTAGGGTTGCCAACCGTACTATAATATATAGTATATTGTACTATATTTCACGTCTGCGTACTATATACTGTTGAAGAAATGAAAATACTATATTTTGCACATAAAAATCTAACAATTATATCCTTCAAATTAAAAATTTATTGAAGCTCCTTTACTTAACTCTTGCTGATGCCATCTTCATAAATGGTTTGATTTAGGTGAAAGCAACTGGTTATGCAAAATCCAAAATTTAAATTTAAGACGGTACGTTTCATTTAATGATTGTGAGACAATATTAGAACTTCTGAGTTTACAAGAAAATTTGAGTATCGAAATGAACGACCTTTACTGTGAAATAACAATATTAAATGAAATCTCTGCAAAAGTAAGATATTGTAGGGAGGGTATTGACAAAACTACTGGCCAAAATGGCAGCATATTTCAAAAAATACAGAAAATTTATTTTAAGTGATTCCATTCACAGAACGGATATTTTCGATACCTAATGAATTCGAAATGGCGAAAATAAAGAAATAGATGTAGAAAATTTGCTTTTGATTCACATTAATTTAAAAATTGGATGTAATAAAGCATACCAGATAAAAATTGTAAAAAATGCAAGAAATTTTGTTTTATGAAAATTAATAAGTAAAAAACATATGTCCATTTTTTGTTCTTCAATAAAATACTATAGTTTTTTGAAGTGTACTATATTTTTTCATAGCTCATTTTGTAGATTACTATATTTCGCCGAAGAAATGTTGGCAACCCTACTTGGATGGCTCCATAGCTCAGCTGAACAAGTGAAACCAACATTACCTTCTGATTTTAACTAACTTTAAACTTGAGTTTAAAGTCTACGCTTACAGTCCGTCAAACTATAAATCCAGCTTTAATGTACAACTGGGCCTTAAATGCACAAATATATTTTTTTAGACAGTTGGCAATAATTTCTATGCTCACAAAATTATAGATAAGATATTTTCTCTGTGTTCTCTGACAAGAAATAGGATGTCAAAACCCAAAATTCCGTCAGTTTCACGAACAATTTTCCGGCAGTTTAGAAGGGTCAGCGACTTTTGGAAAAGTCAATCCTCTAAAAATGGGTTGTAAAATGTCCAGATACAGCTAGCTTATAGCTAAAAAGTCGTATTTTTATTGAAAGTGTGTTTTTTTTTAATAAGTCCTGTATAAATGTTGCGCTCAGGTTAATACAAAATGGTTCGGTTGTGATGTAGGGAAAGTGTGATATTTTAATTTTTAGCGGCTATGGCTGTTCATTAGAATTAACTTCTTAATTAATTTGATTTAATTAAATTCATAATAGGTTCGTTAAGTTATATTCGCTAGTGATAACCCAAAATGGTCAAGGAGAAGCCGAATTCCATACGTATTTATGACGAAGAAGGGTTTAGACGCCGTGCTGCATGCATCTGCGTCCGTTCTGAAGACGAAACGGAGGTAATATATGATAAATGATATGTCCAATATGTTGGTTGAAGTAGGTTTACCCATATTTTGGATACTGTATGTAGTGCAGTTACACCAATGGCTGTTTCTACTTATGTTTGGAATATTTTCATCTGTGAGGAGAATCTGAAGATCATTTGATCAATTCTTCTATTTCAGGCTTCGAGTAGTTTTCATAACCTTTCTTGTTTATGATGATTTAGTTCAATCTCTATTCACAAAACAATGCAATAATCCATATGGATTCATCATAGATTTTATCATCTTAAAATATCCTTGATGTTCTAGTTGATTTTATGAATTTAATTGACACCTGTAAGATAGACGACATATGAAACCGTGTTATAAAATGTTGACTCTTCCATCCAAAATTCATGCTGGATGTGTGTGATTGCTTCTGTATTCCTTTCTATTTGTTGAAGGTCCTGTTGGTTACTTCTAGCCGTAGACCTGAGAAGTGGATAGTTCCTGGGGGAGGAGTTGAACCAGAAGAAGAATCCAGTGTAACAGCTACCCGTGAAGTTTTAGAAGAGGCTGGAGTAATTGGAAAATTAGGCCGAAGTCTAGGAGTTTTTGAGGTATGAAACTAGTTAAGCATTTTCAGTATAAATTTGGAATGAAAACCTTGATAGAACTGTTGTACCCTGTTATTGCAGAACTTGATTCATAGTATATTCAGTATATTTCTTTATGATTATAATGAATAATATGAAAACATATTACAGAACTAATTCATATCATTCAATATTTTACAGTGTGATTTTTCTGTAAATGGATTTCATTGAAATGAAATCGTTTAATATAATATATTGTTAATACCTAAATAGTGTTCACTCATCAGGTGTATTAAGTATATCATAAGTAATTATATATTCTACTGCATATTAATTTCAAGAAGTTTCATGAAATGTTATACAGTATGTGTGGTATTTTTTCCTATTTTCAAGATTCATGTTTTCTGATTACTAGAATAATTTTCGTTAAACTGGTTACCATTCCATTTAGTGATGCATTCTGGAATTAAAATACTTGGAAGTTACAATTAACTTATTAATCCAGCACACATCCTGTTTGTGCATTGCTGGAATATTCAAGGAGCATAAACTATCAGACACAAAACTAAAACTTGATAGTAAGAAGACTAATCATAGAACATACTACTTCTTAAGAATCTGTACCTGTTTTATTTTCAGCTAGGTGTCAAGTTGCTCAAATTTAGATTTACTGTGACTCTAATTTCGCATAAAAATTCTGTTCTTTTTACTTGGGATGTTTCCTTCTAGTTGTAAAATGTTGAATCAAGTTCTTATAATTAGAAATAGCGAATAAGCTGTTTGTCACATGACTTAAATTGTTCAACAATCCAGAGGAGATGAGCTTACCTAATTACCAAAATGTTCAAGCGATTAAGTAATAACATACATTGCTTATATCTGCTTGATCAGTATGATGGAGTAAAACCTCATTAATATTTTAATATTCCCCTTGTACTCATGTTTTTAATTCTAACAGCATTAACTGTTTTGTTTTTCTCAACTAAATTCATAACTATTCATTAGGGAATATACTCTCTTTTTTCTTCCAATGTTTCACTGTATTTTCAGGAAATAGTGTTTTAATTTTTCATAGGGATAACCCAGATAACTACATATATTTTGTTTTAACAATTTCCAATGACAGTCTAAGTATATTCAAAGGAAACATCTCTTGTAACTATCACATTTCATTCATTAAAGCGTCGTTTCAGAAACTATTTAGAGTGAATAATTTTACACAGTTGCATCTTTTCTTGCCAGAGTCGTCTTCCAGTGACTCAAATTTACAAAGAGTTATTAATATATCAACAAGTATATTATTGTCTGTATCTATTATTATACTTTTTTTTCGAGCATTATCTAATATTTGACGTTTTTTCTCCTCAAAATCATTAAAGATCGAAGTTTTATTAGAGTGACGGTTGGGTATGATTTCAGAAAACCCGGGAGGTTGGTAGGATAACCATCATTACCGGAGTCTCCCGGGCAATCCGGGAGAGTTGGCAACCCTATCTGTATCACAGCTGATATTCGGGAGAGTCCAATGAATTGTTTCCTGAAATTATTCCACAAAATTATTAACTTGGAGAAATAGTAATAGTGACCTAATCTGTGCATTTTCCAAGAGACAAAATTTTCATCTACAGTACTAAATTTCAGTTAGTTTTCACTCAAGAGTGAAGCAAAAATCAATGAAGTAAATATTCATTTAAAACTAAATAATCGCCCTTTGCCTGGGTAACTCATTTTGTTGCAATTAATGTTATTATAATTTCGAGATTTTGAGTATATTAAGTTGGTTGTTGATGAATATTGAGCTCCTCATGTTAGTCCTTTATGATCGAGCCCTTTTCTGCAGAATCTAATGCAAAAGTTACTTTTTCATTAACTTGAATCATCGAAAATTCAGGGTAGTTAAAAACAAAACTATTCATTTTTACATTTCATACTAAGACATATTATGTCCTTAAGCTTCAATGAATCCTAAATTCTCTAAGGCTAATGCCTAATTTTGTTTGCTGAAATTTTTTATATACCACTTAATTTTTTTTTCAATGCATTGACCTATTTAACGCGTTAATTATATAATTGATCCAATTTTATCTTGTTTATCAGAATATATCTGTTTGCATTGTTCGAATTTCACATATTCTGAAAGCAGTTTCCACTGTGATAATCTTAATAACTTGACATGAGTGCTTGAGTTTCAGGTTACCTATTTTTAAGAGTAATTAAATACTACAGTATTGCATTACTCTTGATAAGTAGTAACCACATTAAGCACATCAAGAATATAATAGTTAATCCTATTGGAAGTGTGTATCTGTATGAACTTCATAAATTGGAAAAACGGCTTACTTTGCGTTATAATGCACGCGTCGTCACTGCAAGATATGAATCAGCTGTTGTAATACTTGTAATGTGAAATAAATCTTGCAACTTTGTTGCAATTTCTCAAGGTCTCACTGAGTAGCAATATGAGAATGAATAAGTCATTTCATTTTAACTTCTATGTAGAATTTATTTTGAATTAAATCCATATTTTAATTTCCGTTTTCTAAAAATGAAATATATCTCTCGTGAAATCAAATAATTATTTCCTGATTTGATTGATAACATAACTTTGTAGGTTAGGACTTTAGCGTTGAAGAACGAAATTCCATGTTAACTTCATTAATTTTAAACACTAATTAATTCGAATTGCATAGAAGACTTTGCATGCATCAAAACCGCTAATATGATATTTGAATCTTTTAATTTAATGCAATGCAAATTGAGAGAGTATTGAATAGTTATTAACATTACATTATGGCATACCCTCCATCAAAAATATACACAAACTTGTTACCTGTCCACCTATGAATACATTTTGAAAGGATTTGTCCGTTACTTTGGGATAATACATTTTAACTATAAATGAGAACTAATCTTATTTAAATGTTTGCAACTGCAGTTTCGTGGTACTACTACATTACGATGCCAAAAATGTTCATTTGCTTGAAAATGTAGTATTATGAAACTGCAGTCTTGCTGACATTTGAATCAATATGTTTATAAAAAAACCAAGTATATTGTTTCTCATTTATATATATGAATATGTATTAAAATTATACATGTGACTAACGTCTCTGGTAGAGCGAATATCGAAAATAATTCTTTTTTCGTTTTGTATTTGTACTAATGCTGTATAACAGTGAGATCAATGGGCCTTCAAAGCTACTATACTTACTTTGATGCAGATCTAAACAACCAAATTGGAATATTATTTTTTCTAATAGGATATAAACAATATAATTATCTTGTGAAATGTAGACAAAATTGAATTGTCATGTTGAGAATTCAGGGTCATATAAATCATAATTTTATTTTTGGTACAAAACCAATGACTATAAAATTCAAGATAGCAACTTAAATTTCAGAATCTTGAACATAAAGACAGGACAGAAGTGTACGTTATGACAGTAACTGAGGAATTGGATGAATGGGAAGACTCGAAGAACATAGGCAGAAAGAGGCAGTGGTTCACTATTGAGAAGGCTCTCGAGCAGCTCGCGCTGCATAAACCTGTGCAGCGCAATTACATCCAACAGCTACGTCGCTCTAAGCTGACATGAAAATTAAAAACTATCTAATCGCTGTCTATCTCGTGCTTAAAAGGTTTTATGGGTTTTTATTTACCTAGAATTTTTAATGTGACGATAATGTGAGATATTTCAATCCTAAGGTCTTTATCTTTAATTTCTCTCAAAATCTGAATCATATTCTAATATAATTTATTTTTAAGGCCAATTTACTTTGAAATATGTGTTGTTGTCCCTTTTGTTATAATCAAAGTTACTATTGAAATATCTGATACAATAAAATGTTATTAGTATAATATTCTTTTACTGTAAATCTACTCTTTCATTGAAGGAATTGCAACATGCTATTTGATGGTGGCTCAACAAATTGACAGCTCATGGTGATACATTCCATAAGTTGAGAATGTATGACTGCTAGTTTATAGTACTAATTAACTCCTTTCATTTCGATTTTTTACTTGTAAACCTGTTTGAACAATTATGCTATGAGTGTGTGTGTGTGTGTGTGTGTGAAGAAAAATCACTTTGGTAATGAATAAAGACTGAGAGTTAATAAGAACCATATGCAATGACCTCACTTTTACTCTTTTCACACATGTTAGACAAATTTTTTACTGATATTTATTGGCGATACTTTGATGAACTGCCATATGGTTCAGTGATTTCAAATTTATTTGGATAACTTGTTTTTACCAAACTGTAATGCTTTCAAAATAAACAACGTAAAAATAAGAATTATTTTTAGAAAACTTAATTCAGCCCATGAAAGAGAATACCAACCTGTTGAAGATAGTTGAAATATTCATACAAATCTTACAATGAAAGAATAGTATATTGTATAATTAGTGGGAAAAGCATAATATTCCCAAACGACTGTGATAATTAACAGACGAGGAGCGTAGCGACGAGTCTGGTAACACAGGAGTTTGGGAATATGCTTTTCCCACGAATTATACATACTATTTTTTCTCCGATCGTTGATTTACATTTAAAAAATTAATTAAAAAATATTTCATCCAAGATGTAATCAAGTACGTTTAAAT
The DNA here is from genome assembly GCA_030704885.1 of Cynegetis impunctata. NCBI lineage: Eukaryota > Metazoa > Arthropoda > Insecta > Coleoptera > Coccinellidae > Cynegetis > Cynegetis impunctata. The sequence goes on from JARQZK010003613.1 coordinate 839,742, forward strand.
AGGTTTCTCTATGTTCATATTGAAATATAGAAGTGGTAACCATGGAAATTACTCTGTTATGACAAAAGTAAAATAATTTTTAAGTCGGTTTTGTTTGATTCGTTATATTTTATAAGGAATTAAAAAAGAATTAGTGAACATGAACACTGATAGTGATTATTTGTTGTCTTGCACGGCTCCTGAACTAGTAGAAGCCGCGAACGTGGCTTCACTAAATTTACTTCCGGCGAAATCCAGAGAGAAGTATGAACTTGCGTACCAACGCTTCATGAATTTTTGTAGAAAAAACAACAGTGTATCCTTTTCTTGATGGCGTATGTTGCTGAATTGGCTAAAACAATGAAATCTTCGACGTTGTGGGCACATTATTCCATGCTTCGATCAACTTTGTCTGTTAAAAATAATATTAATATTGCCCAGTACCAAAAACTGAGAGCAGTTTTAAAACGTCAAGCTACAGGATACAAAAAATGTAAATATTAATAACAATTATAAAAATTGAAACCATACTTTGTTTCATTTTAATGTAATAATCCATTTGTTACATTACCGTACGCTACAGCAGTGCGGTAAGAATATTACCGCACTGTTATTTTCTAATTGCTTAGCAACTGACCACTATTCTGGAATGTTGAGCTTTGCGCATAGAAAACAGGTCAAAATAGTGTCACTTTTCCCACGATCGGAGAAAAATAAAGTAGTTCATCAATCAAATCCATCTGTTTACCCATGAAGAAAGGAAATGTGACAACAATTAGTGGAAGTAGTATTTCAACTCATTTATTTACTAACTATTACAAGTTATATTTTAGTTTTACGAAGTCTAGTATCTTTAAGTATACATTCATTAGCGAAAATTGAAGTAATTGTTTCGGAGAATATGAGAAAAAAACATATTTTACAATTAGAACAATAAAAGATCAAACCTTAGGTATGTGCTATTTCTCTTCATAAAATTCTTGAATTTATGAATGAAGTTAATGCTGATGTTAAATGAATCAGTTTAGTTTATCAATTAACTAAAATATTACGCTGTTATGGTCTTAGATACTTTACAATTGCAGAAACAGTTTGTTAATGGGAAAGTTTATTTAATATAAACAATATCCTACAGTTAATTTCTTAAAAATACATCAACATAAAAACCATTCAGAAGAATCCATTAATATATGGAAAAATTTACTTCAAATGAGAACTATTGGCAGAGAGAAAGAACGTCTAAATGAGTAATTATTTTGTTTTTACAGTATGTGCAGTTATAATAATTTTGTATCAAAGTTAGCACAATTTGTTATCAAACTACCAGTTTCAACGTAACATTAAAATTAATAGCTTTTCAGTATATTCAGAGAAGATTTTTATATTCAACCATATCGACAAAAAAAATCACGTTTTATTAATACTAAATTTTAAAAAAATTGTGTACTTTTGAAATATTTTTAGCAAAACAATTGGTATTTCAGAAAATTATCAAAACTTGTGGGGTATGTAGATGCAACAAAATATCTTCATTCAAAACTATTTTATTTATAGTTCAAAGAAAAAACAATTATCTGTTTATGGTACTTCAGAGTTAACACTACTTCCAATGAGTTTATCTATTGCAGGATACTTCCATTCTGTTTCTCTCAAGTACTTTAGCTGTTCCCTTAAGAAAAACATTCTATCTTGATGCATTTCAACGATACTCTGCTTAGCTTCGTTTTGTATTATTTCATTAAGTTCAGCAGATTTCAATATACTATCTACTAACTTGTTTGCACTAGTTTCCGCGCCATCACTGGTTTTAATTGGTAATGTCAATACATCTTCGGATATAGGTGGAATGGGAATTTGGATGGGTAAAGACATGAAAGGTTGTAAAAATATACCTTCCTTACACTTCTTGTGATGGAAACTGAACTGACTGTTTTGGTTATGACATTTGACATTTCTTACTTTGTGGTTATACCAACCCAACAACAAGGAATAAGAATTTTTGACATTTTTCTGTATAACCACAGAATGTCCAGAATAGAATATTCATTATCCTCTCTGGTAGTGATCTGAAAATACTTATGCCGTCTCTTTGTTTTCTAGACGCTTCGAAGATCTATGATCAAATAGCCCTCTGTATTCGTGGAATAGAACCCTCTCGAAGGATGATAATCGAAAACTCTTTATTTTGAGAGATATAATGTAAACTGATATACTACTACATGGCAATAATTATTTTTTAGCAAAGGTGAGTGGAGCAAACTAACATCTATCGATAGATAAATTATTTCTTTTCCTCCTCGTTTTGATATGTCTAGCCGGGCCCGAGATGAATCTAAAGTTTTCTTCTATGTTTTTTTTCCTGAAGATTCGATAAACCACATACTTGGTGTTGGTGTAGTTTCTTTTGACTTTTCAGTATTAGTCAATGATAAGTCAGAGGGGCTATAAGGATATCCAACTATGTGCGCTCTGAGGTTATATATAATAAATGATGAAATAACCGGAAGCATAAATCAGCCATATGCAACGTCCATCCCGGTTGCGCTCGGATCTTATGGTGCTTCCTGTTCGTTTCATATTCAAAGCGATTCATTCTTTTTGTAGGAATAAACCATCACATTTTAAGTTCTGTGAAACATCGTTAAGGTGCTATTCCGGAAGACGCGGTAGACGGCAAATGGCATGCGCCGCGATGGCATACTGCATTACTTTGCATTATTAATTTGTATGAGACCAATTTCGATATACGATTCGACTGCTGTGACGCGCAGCGGCAGATGCCGTCTGTCGCTGCCGTTTTCCGCCTGTCGCGTCCTGCGGAATCGCACCTTTAGTCTTAAATTTAAATCAAAATGCATTGCAATTAAGTAATTCTGCTTTAAGAATAGAAGTTCGGTAGAATTTCGAATAAAAAGTTGAAACTTAATCGAATTCCAATTGCAACTTGAAAAAAATTTAAGTAGGATAACAAAAAAAATTTTGAAAGTTAAATTTACAGTTTTAAATCAATAACTAATGCAATTACTAGTAACAAGTAGGAATTTAGTGAAATTTTGACCCTTTTACTTTTCGGAGGAGAATGTATTTGAAACGTAACATAATATAATGTTTATGCCCATGTTGAAAAATGGATGTTCCAGACGATGTTAATATAGTATGAAATTTACTTGGTCCATAGATTCTTATTATGTGAATAAGTAATCTATTATATATATATATATATATATATATATATATATATATATATATATATATATATATATATATATATATATATATATATATATATATATAAACAGGGTGATTCATTAATATGTGTAAATATTTTAACGGGAGAATTTTGAGCTCAAAATATGAACCCAATTGGCTTATGCAAAATATTTCTCCTTACTGATTTACAGGGTGTTTTATTTAGATTATTAAAAATGAATTTTGTTCATTACTTTAATGCTGCTTGATATTTCTCTATGATATTTGGCAGTAAGTTAAAGTAGTTTGGGACTTATCAAATAATAGTAAAGAAGACTTTCTCGTTATCACCAGTGGCGTACGGCAGGGGCACGGGAAGAGTTCTCGTTTCCTAAATTCTACGCCACTGGCAGAATTGTCATTTTAGTATAATTTTTCGATTCTCCAATATTTTCTCTGTAAATAAGGCACTTTCTTTTCGTTACGCTAGAGCCACTATTTTTCGAGATATTTAACGTTGAATATATGACTGCACAATTCTTTCGATTTTTATGTTCGAGTCATGTCGGTGTTTTTTGTCATACGATTGCATGTATTACGTAAAATAAACATTATTAGGTATTTTTTTCAATTTATTATAATATTAACAAACAATTTAAAACAGAACAACTACAAAAATAACCAGCGCTACATAAAAAAAGTTCAAAATAAATACTTATTTATCAAGATCTTCTTTACAATTTTTGGAAGAATATCAAATTCATGTACAAAACTTAAAAACAATTTACAACAAATGTTCAATGTGATCTCCGTTTACCTCAATAAGTTTATCCATTCTTTCGCTAAACGATCTTCCAACTTAAAAAAATTAGTTTGGCTGATTCGCAATAAAACTAGTGGAATATATAATTTGCTGCCATTGTTCCTGGCGAGTATTTATCGTTTGGGATATTTTTGTAGTTGTTCTGTTTTAAATTGTTTGTTAATATTATTATAAATTGAAAAAAAATACCTAACATAAAAATCTAAAGAATTGTGCAGTCATATATTCAACGTTAAATATCTCCAAAAATAGTGGCTCTAGCGTTACGAAAAGAAAGTGCCTTATTTACAGAGAAAATATTGGAGATTCTAAAAATTATACTAAAATGACAATTCTGCCAGTGGCGTAGAATTTAGGAAACGAGAACTCTTCCCGTACCCCTGCCGTACGCCACTGGTGATAGCGAGAAAGTCTTCTTTACTATTATTTGATGTGTCCCAAACTACTTTAACTTACTGCCAAATATCATAAAGAAATATCAAGCAGCATTAAAGTAATGAACAAAACTAATTTTTAATAATCTAAATAAAACACCCTGTAAATCAGTAGTGAGAAATATTTTGTATAAGCAAATTAAGATAGATCTTCATATTTTGAGCTCAAAATTCTCCCGTTAAAATATTTACACATATTAATGAATCACCCTGTACATATATATATATATATATATATATATATATATATATATATATATATATATATATATATATATATATATATATGTATATAATTATATATATATATATATATATATATATATATATATATATATATATATATTTATATATATGTATATATATATATATATTATATATATATATATATAATATATATATATATATATATATATATATATATATTATATATAATATATATATATATATATATATATATATATATATATATATATATATATAAATATATATATATATATATATATATATATATGTCATGGAAGTGCAGAAATGGTTCATTTTACCGCCGCAATTTAAATGTTGAAATTTCAGGAGTTTTGGAGGATTTTCACCCATTGAGCATTTCTTCAGTCACTCCAAATTTAGTGGAAACGCAAAAAAATTTGGACGTGAATTTAATTGATGCTATGGAGTTGCTATTCGAGGTTCTTAAAATTTTTCCCTCTCTGCCGCAATTTTCATGTAGTAATTTCAATCGTTTTGCAGATTTTCAAACTTCGTGCATCCCTTCGTTCCTTGCAAATTGACTTAGCGGTTAATAATTTGTATGTAAAAAAGATCAAAAATGAGGACAAATACGACCTTGGTGACGGAGCTCTACTACTCACGCGTTTCTTTTTTTGATTACACTGTTTAGAATGAAAGCTTTTTCATAAATCTGATAAGATACATTAAATCTTAATATATATTTCATTGCATTTTGAGTAGATATGATAGCCTTGTCAATGTATGTACCTAACCGATAGTTCAATAATCGTCTGAAAAGTTTTTCAAAAAATTAACATTCAACATAATTAGGCGGCACATCTCAAAAACATGAAGAAAATCACCAAAAATTTTTATGTATGCTGGAATTGAGTGAAGCAAAGGATTAAAATCTAGAATTTTATTCTCATCAAAATTCCATTCATTCATGTGCTACAACGATTGTGTTTTATTACAAAATATAATTACAGAAAAATAAATTGAAGATCAGTCTAAATTACATTACAAAATCTCAAATAAAAATGTATAAAGATGTTACATAATATATAACAGTTCATACTTACAAATATAATAGGTAGATAGGTGTACCTAAATCACTCAAGATTTGAGAATAAATATAATTCATATTTTTATTGAAATTTAGCATTTGTAAAACATATTAGCAATTGAGAGACTGTTGAGGAAAATTTTCCAATTAATAAAAATGCAAATAATTTAAATCAATTATTCAAAGTGCCCAATTTATTATCTGAAAAATTCAAAATTTATATCAAAATGTGCAGCAGTATGTTGGTTTTCTTGATAGGGCTAAACTTTCATTTCAATTAATATTGAAAAAAAATTGAGATATGTATAATAGGACCAACATTGCAATCAAAGTTTTCATCAGACAAATTACAATTATATGGGAGTTAATTTCAAATCTTGAGTAGTTTCTAACAGTCAAGAATATAATTCAATATATATCGCACTAAATTCAAGAATCTTGGTAATATTAATATAGAGAAGTATAAAATTATGAAAGATGGAGTACAATATAGTACAAAATCAATATAAACGAGAGTATATGAATTATATATAAATGAAAATATTAATATGTTTAAAATACAAAATGTATCCTAAAATGTTTAATATTTGATAAAATCTGAATTTTCTTTAATTATGTAAGTTCGGCTTCATGCCTAAATAATTGAAAGGTAGGAGATTTTGTTTTCTTAATCCAAATACTAACAAAATATTGTACTTCAGTTAAGTAAATATCTTGCGAGCTTCATATAATATCAGAAACGATCAATATATGAGGAATTATCTAGTGAAGAACAATAGTATATGGTGTATTGTTTTTATTTTTACTGAAATAATTTCAAATATCAGATGTGTAGGAAAAAATTTTTTATCTATAAGTGAATAAAATACTTATATTTATAGAAAAATGGATTTAACAATAAAGAAATTGAATGAAAGTTTGAATGAACTTGAAAAAAAAGTTGCAAGAAAAAAATTCCATTTTGAATAGTAGTTTAAGCCTAATATTACGAAAATTGGTGCTACAAAAAAATTGCACATAAAAGGTTATATGGTCTTTTCAGATAATCAGTATTTCAAGAATAGAATAGCTTGCAAGTGTGACTTGTTCTGCTTTTAGTTATCCGAAGCATTTGTAGGTGTTTGATTTGATTACCTAAAAAGCTTGATAGTATTTTAAAGAAAATTCAATGTTGGCTTTTTATTCCATCGAGAATTGAGATTTCATCAAATATAAAGTGAACGTTACGAAAACCAGACAACAACAAAAGACTCAAAACAATGGCGAAAAACGCAGAGGACTCTATACATAACAAAAAAACTTACAAAATCGAGATAGGTGAACGATACTCAGTATAACGCCCATCAGTTGCACATCGTTCAAGAAGCTGCACTGTTCAATTTTTGTTAAATTTAAGGTTTTATGAGTCACACACATTTTTCTGATACAGATATTTCATTTTTAAATAATTGTTAGGCACATAATTTACACACACTAGGATATAACTATATGCGTAGAGATGATACCGGCCGCCTGCGAACCCTTTCAAATTTGTCTAGCAATGGCAATTGTCTTGTTTGGCAGTAATAACGTCGCTAACAAAATAAATATGCGGGTGGAGTGAAGGGGAAGGATTTTATTGTCTGCTCGTAGAATACATATTTCCATTTTAGTTGGTGTAATGATCAAAAGATCCCAGATATTCCAGAGCAGCTCGATAACAAAACTGGTACTGATCCTGTAACGAAAAATTAGTATTAGTGAATTTTAATGTTTCTTTTAATTTGAAGAAATTTGTTCAGCTTAGGGTACACTAATTCCAATAAAACTCAAAACCCAATATATGTGTAGGCAGAGGCGGATTAAACGTTCAAAGCGCCGTAGGCAAGCATCTCATCGGCGCCCCTTTATTAAAAATAACTGTAAAATAACTTAGGTAAACGCGATGAGATGGGGGCCAAGACTAAAAGAGCATGAGATCGATGTTGTCGGACAAATCTTACGATTTCGGTTTACAATATTCTAAAGCTTTAATGTACGACTGGCATGTAAAGCCGAAAATTATGATATTCCCTAAATAATATAATATTGAACAGAATAAAATATGAATTGAATCAATGTATCTAATATTTTATTTATATAATTAACTTTAATATGTTATAGTTACTTAATTCAAACTCGATAGTATTGATAGTGGCCTAGGAGTATGCCGTAAGCGCGGAAGGTCCCGGATTTCTTTCTCGGTCGTGAAAATTTAGGAAACGAACGTCTAGAGCTTTTATCAATTTTAAGAATTTATTAATACTTGGTAAATTAAAAAAAAAATTAACTTGCGAATTATTAAGATAAACTCGGATACAGGGTTGAATTTTTAACATCATCTGAATTTTTAAGTATACTTAAAGTGAACTTAAAGGCACTCTGGTAACTTAAAGTTAGATATAATTGGGAATAATTGAATTATTTGCAGAAATTATTCAAAGTAAAGAATGAAATTATACTGGTATGTATGTGCAATTAAGCAGCTTTTTCGCTCGCCCTCAAAGTTGCTAATTTTCCTTTACAAAATAAAAAATTTTGGCGCCTACATTTTTGTCTTCCGAAATTGTCAATAACATCGTCATAGTTTAAAGATTGCAATAAGTTTGATTCTATGTTAAGTATTGCTAACAAATTTAATCTGATATCTGTTATAGTTGAGCGAAGATAATTTTTCACTCTCTTTAGACAGGAAAAGCACTGCTCACCAATGAAATTGCTGACTGCCGTCGATACACACATTCTCAAAGCTATGTTAACGTTTGGATAAATTGTTCCAAGTTCATCAATTCTTAGAACCTTTAAAATTGCGTTGGTTGTTCGGGGCAGTTTTCCATCTCGAGCTACTGTTGTTAAATAAGAACGCAGGTGGATACATTCATCCACAAAACATTTTCTGAATCACCGAAATACATTGTTTCTAGGGTACTTGCTCTATTTTGAACTTCTTCAGTGCTCCAACTGGTCAAGTTGTTTAAAAATGAAAATTTATTGTAAAAATTACTGTATGATTCTCGTCTCTTTTGAAGTTCAACCACAAGTCTGTCTATAATTACTAAAAATACTGTCACTCTGAATGTTTCCCGACCAGATAGTGAAGTAGTAATATCTTCGGCAGATTCATCTGCTGTGAGCTTTTTCTTCCGAATCCTCTTTTTATCCTTTTCATATTCTTTGGGTAGTGAAAGTTCAAAAGCTTGCTGCTCATAGTTATTACAATTTTCCCTTTCTTCAGAAATTATGTGAATTAGAACAAGGTTCTTTGTAGGCGTAAGTTTTAGTCAGTCCCATCCGTTAAATTTATCTTTTGTTATAAATTGAAGCAAATTGAGGTTGTAAGCAGAAATAATAGTTTTTATTGTCTAAGTACGTGGCTTACTTACTGGCACAATTAATTTTATGCTATATTGTATATTTTTTCTCTATTTTACAATTCCACCGCGCGCTGTACCCTCGCGCCCCTAGGCACATGCCTAGTTTGCCTTAAGGATAATCCGCCACTGTGTGTACGGTTTTATAAGCGGCTAATAATATTTATATAAGCGTTTGTTTAGTTCATTACCATGGGTCTCTTCAACTGATTGCATTTTAAGAGACTTCTACCATAATCAATTTATGGAAAATATACTTGTTGAACATAGTCAATTTCATATATCACATGAAGTGAACAAGGAAAATTCGTCAATAAATTAAATTATTGAACAATTTTCCTTGTTCATTTGTTATATGAAATTGACTATGGTCAAAAAGTAATTTTACATGAATTCATTTTTGAATATGTATGGCGAATATCGTTACAAGTATTTTAGGAGTGCGCTTTCGTCAGTATATCTAGAGTTTTTATAGTTTTTGAACACTATGTTAGTGTGCTTTGGAATTCGAAACGCCACTGTTGCAGAGTAGACAGCTTTAGGTTAGGAAGTATTTGTTCTCTTGATGGAAGTCTGCATTTTCGGTCTAGACAGTGAATTGTTGGTTCCTAATATCTTTGGAAGAGGGCGCTATCCGTTGTTATCCGTATAGTAATTCGGCCGCGATTTGTATTGGGAACAATAAGAATAATGTCAATTCACTCAAGTAAGCTGCACTGAAGAGATCTACTAAGATAGAAATAGCTGTATGCAGATCTTGAGAATTTCTATAATTTAGATTGTTGATAATTTTAAATTATTGAAGAATTTTTCTTTAGTTGATACTTTTACCATTGTTTTCATCTCTAATCTATACAGCCGCCAGTGTACCATTTAACGTGTTGATTCCTAAGTATTTCAAACTAACTTCAAGAAAAGTATGAAGGCAGTGATCAACATATACCTACAGTCTCCCTGAAGCAAGTATAAGGCAGTTATTTTTAACAATATGATTGATTCTATAATAAGAAATTTAGGTTCGAGATTTATGGCTTTAAAATATCATATTCATAATTTTTGGCTTTTTTTGCAATTTAAACTAGTTAAAAAATACTCCTAAAGCGCAAATATCGAAAAACTGCACAGTCCTGAGAGTGAGCGAGACAGTGAAGAAATTTAGTTAAATATCTACATTGTCGAACGAATTTTGATACCAATACCGGTTAATACAGCCTTCACTGAAAGCAGCTTCTCAAAATTATATCTAATAAAAATATATTCAAATGGGTCAAGAAAGACTTTCAGCTTCGGGAGTTTAATCTATTTAAGCAGACATAGCGTCTAAGCTAAATTACGATAGAATTATTAAGGAGTTCAGTGATGCTAAACGTAGGAAATTTCTGTTTCTTTAATTTAATTTAAATTTTTTTTTCATGTTAAAGAAAAAGTTTATTGCTTGCATTTTCATGACTAGGTATGGATAAAAATTAAGCGGATTGAGGGGTATTTTATTCGTTAAATAAAATCCGTATTCGTGCGTCACTGTAGGCCATCGCGAAATATACCTTGCCCACATAAAATATAAGCCTTGTCCCGCCACGGTTTAGTTACATTATTTTCATATTCTTTATATGTATTATCTTGTAGTGTAACTAACAATGTATCTTAACAAATTTAGGAGTTCGATTTCAAAATAGAAGTAACATATTGTCGTATCGTATATTATATTCGTTATGAACGTATATAATTTTTTTAATAATGCAAAATAATTCGATTTTCTACTGCGTTAAAGAAGTTATTGTTAAAAACTCATCTTATACAAAATGGCGGAGGAGTCGAGCAAGTGAAATATCCAATATTTCAAAAATTCACCCAATTTAGTGAGTTTTTGACAGAAAAAGGTCAATTTTTAATCTATAAATCATTAATATTCGTGGACTACGCCAATGAGCGGAAGACGCTTAGTCGAAACCAATGAAAGTACATGACAAGGTAACCTAATATTTGGCATAGTTCTTGAATATTAAGAAGTGACAAGTTTATATATATTGGACGTAATATTAAATTTTTTGTTTAATCTGCAATTAGGATAGAAAACTATTAAGGGTAGAATATATACAGACATACATACATATATATATATATATATATATATATATATATATATATATATATATATATATATATATATATATATATATATATATATATGTTTATATAAATATATAAATTTATATAATAAATTGAATTACATTATTTTGTACTGCTTAGAGGCTTATTTTCAAAGTGTGTATTTTCTAGTCTCTTCAAACTACGAGTATAATTTATTTCAAACACTAACCTCAGTTTGTACCATAGCCGGTCTTTGGGTGCGTAAGATACGAGCCGTCTGGAATACATCTACAACCCCTTCATATTGCATCCTTTCCAAAACTATGCTTAACGTTATGAACACTCCAGTTCTTCCAACTCCAGCACTGAAATTTTTGTATTTGTATAGAAATTCAAGAGGTATAGAATAAATATCTTAAATAATCTTCATGCATAAACAAACATGTGAGCAAATTATAACAACCGCTTTACCTGCAGTGAACAGTGATGGGCCCATCCTGACCAAACTGCTCTTTAGTTTTATGTACTTGGCCGATAAAGTCTATAAATCCATCACCCGACTTAGGCACACCTTGCTCTGGCCAATCGGTGAACTGGAATTGCCTAACCGTTCTCGAAGATCCATCTCTAGCATCAGTTACCTTAAATTCGCGAAGGATGTATTGAGGCATGTTGTACTCAGCAATTGGATCAACAACAAAACATTGATATCGCACTGATCGATCGCTTGGCCAGTACTGATGACATTTCTCCTGAAAAACATATGAAACATCAGGACATTTATATTTTCTCTTGTAATAACATTAATCGGTGAGAATCGAGAATAGTTGTCAGAAATGATAATTTCAAATAAACATAACGTGACTGAATTTCTCATTCATATATTTTAATAATTATAAATTTAATAATCGTCAATATACCTCTAAGATATACCAAACTTGTTCTCTACTCTATGATATTGCATTCCTCATTCAATTAAATCACAAAATAAATTCTTCAATTCAGGTTTCCTTTGTTAGTTCTGCTTACTGTGCAAATGTTTAATTAACAATAAGTATATTTAAATTTCATGAATTTTGAATCTTTCAGTTTCATTCGCTTCAAAGTCTGAATATATCCTATTCAACCCAATTCTCTAAAATCTATTCCTTTAGACTTTTGTGAGATTATGTTTTTGTGAATTTATGTTTTTGTGAATTTGGCAAAACTGATATTCTAGAAGTTGGTATATTCTGATTTTATTGATTAGTTAACGTATCGTCAGGAAGTTCGTAAGTTTTAAATAGCGATATTGATAGACTATATATTTTATGGAAATTATTTTCTGTTTACTCGTAACTTTTTTTCAAAATTCTTGAGGAAGTAAAATTACTGTGAAATTCATTTTCCTCCATTAAAAGTTTCAAAAAAGACACAAATACGTGATGAAATTTTACTAATTAATAAAACCATTTTTCTATCATCAATCGCAAATTGAAAATTTACATATATATATATATATATATATATATATATATATATATATATATATATATGCATATATATATATATATATATATATATATATATATATATATATATATAAATATATATATATATATATATATATATATATATATATATATATATATATATATATATATATATATATATATATATAATCATTTTTTTTGTTCACTCATTCTGTTATCTAACTCTTCATTTGTACAAATCCTATCATTGGATATTTGTATATTCTATTCTACTGATATTTTCTTCAATTTAACATAACACTATTTTCGAATTTCTCTTTTATACTATCATTGTCATCCATTTCAAATTAATCAAATTATTATCTGAACTCTATATTTTCAATTATCATTGCTACTGAATCTCCTTTATCTTTAATATTCTGTCTTCATGCATTTCCATTTGAACCTGCGTTGTCTAATTCATTTCTCTCTCTCGTGCTTAAGATACTATTTATTTTTGTGATAATATAATGTCTCTTGTTTTTTTTTTTATGAATTATTATTTTTAAACTGAAAATTAATTTATTTTCATAAAGGCCCTTTTTCAAGTCTCGTCGTTTGATTTTGATACACAACGAGTTAATTCCAAATTTATTAAATTTTATTTTATATTTATCCGAAGTCTACATTTCAAAGCAGCCTATATGTATATATATATATATATATATATATATATATATATATATATATATATATATATATATTTATATATATATATATATATATATATATATATATATATATATATATATATATATATATATATATATATATATTTAAATGTTTTGAAGATTTCATTTTGAATTTAAAGTTAATTGCCTCCCATTATTCACATGTATTTCAGTTGAGGATAATTAATGAAAAGATATGTTCTATAAGACTTGAAGTGTATGTAATCGAATAAGCCACCAATAAGTAGGTAACACACTTACCCTTCCCATCTCTTTCAATTTAGTGAGCATAACGATAATGGTGGAATTATGCTCCCAAAGCATCCTCCACAAATCGTCAGTAGTATCAGCCAGAGGACCCTGAGTAGCAATATATGCCTTCCTGTAACGATAACCATCTATGAAACTAGCATTGATATAATCAGAACCATCGACACTTCGCAGAGGTGTCAAACAAACTCTAGTACTCTCATACGGCAAGATGTGCACCAGTCGATTTTTATGCTTGTTACACGGCAGATTGGCAGTTACAAACCGCGATGAATCAGTCTTTATGTTGCCCAATTTCTTGAACTCGTATTCCATTCCGGTTATGTTCTCTCCAGGTTCCATCTGCATCAGTTTCTGGATATGGTTGTGTAGACTCCTGGCTGGTACTTCCGTGATTCCACATATGACAGCTTCAAGGAGGGCATCGTGGATGAAGATATATTGGTCCTCTGTCTGCACCATGTAATTTCGTTGGGCTCTGAGGCAAGTAACATGACCGTATATGTCGACAGTTTTCTCGTATTTCATTCGTTCTAGCATTGAATCGATGACAATGAAGCAGCCTGAAAATTTGATTTCGGTTACGATTACAATGATGTTGATGCTACTAAAAGTGTGATATAATAAGAAAAAGGAAGTTTCCACCTCTTTGAGAGCCTAGAAAGTTCAAGTAAAGAAGAAAATATACATATAATTTTTGTTTCTGTAACCAAAAACAAATATATAATATTTACCTGTTCTTCCAACGCCAGCTGAGCAATGGACAACTATAGGTCCAGCTTCCATTGGATTCAAACTCTTAACTCTCTTCAAAAACTGCAAGAATGGTGCTGGATGATCTGGTACACCATGATCTGGCCAGGCAGTAAACTGTAGCTGTTTTATCTCTCTCCTTTCACTGAATCCTTTCTTGTGAATCTGGAACGTTCTTATGCAATATGTAGCTAGTTCTTGTACATCAGTAATTGTACAGGACATCGAACCATACGTTTCACTTCCTCTTGTTGGCCAGTATTGGTCACATTTGATACGCGTACGTTCCTCTAATTTAGTCATCATAACTATTGTTGCAGTTTTTAGTTCCCAACACATCCTCCAGAAGTCGCAGAAGGTTTCTTGTAAAGGACCTTGGGTAGCAACATAGGCATTGTGTTTTCTGTAACCGTCGCAATAATTAGCGTTGATGTAGTCGCTGCCCAGAATACCTTCTTCAGGTGGAAGAATTACTCTGCTATGGTCATAAGCTATAACATTCGCATATCTATTTTTAGGCTTATTTATGTCCATATTTGAATGATCCCAAGTGAATTGCTGCCCAGGTTCTATACTTTCATATTCCTGAGAAAATTTCATATTGTCGTTTGCTTTTAGTCTTTCAATATGATTTGCAAGTTCTGAAATCGAGATGGGTGGATGCGATATCATGCCAGGAGTTTGGAAGTTTAGTCGTCTCATTTCTACTGGATCGCTTGGGGCTATGCTATTGTTCAAATCTGCAGATATTAGAGGACGAGTCACAGCCGTTTGGTCTGGAGTTTTACACGGTTGTGTACGTTTTCTGTACAAAAACATTATGACTAGTATTAGGGACAACAATAAAGCTAATATTATAGGCCCGATTATCCAGAAAACCCCAGCTTCTCGTTTCTGGGAGCTCACTTTCACATCATTATCATTGGGCGCGCTGGGATTTGGTCTGATCGGAGGGTCTCCTGGGGGAACTTCTCTCATACTCAAAGATATAAATTCCGAGAAAGGACTACTGGTATACAAATGTTTCTGTGGTGTATCTACCACTGCTCTGACAAATATTCTATAACGTTTTCCATGTTCCAACTTATGGTTGACGAAACCATCATTTTCTTGTCCAGTGCCTGGCAAAAATATAAGATAACGTAGAACATATATCAAAGCAGAAAGTACTTACTGCATTGAAAATTAATAATTTAAATGGACAATGCTGATCAAAACTAGTTCATTTATAATTAATAATTTGCAAGAAGCTTCATTTTGAAGAAATTTTCATCACTATATTTGTAAACCTCTTCTTGACATTGGCGGTAATATGTAAATTGTAATTTATATAATACATATAGAGAGCATTGAAATAGGAACTGAGATGGCAATGCTCTAATAAATTAGTGCCATTAAGCTACGATTTGAGTTGAATTTCAATGTATCGATAATTGAAAGTTATTGTCAATGAGATGTAATCGATAATTATTAATATTTTCTGATTGCATTGTACACAGTTCCTAGGGTGAATAATGTTTATTTCTTAATTATTTTTTCTATCTGATGTTATTTTATAATGTCAATAGAATCAGGAATATGTAGAGCTTTTGAAAATTTTAATTTTTGAATAAAAAATGAAATATTCCGAGATTTATTATCCGTGTTAAAAGTAATGCAAATGTATTTTTTCAGTTTTTTTTATGAAGTATATTAATTTCTTGCTTTTCAGTATATTCTTCATTATATGTGGAAATTTCAAAATACAATGTAATAACCTAATTAAAGTATTCTAAATAGAAAATCCGAATTTGTAACATAGATTGAATCGAAGTTTATTATAGAATTAGGGTTTTATAGCGTTCCATTAAGATAACTTGCGATAATGATGAAACTAAAATTTGTAACATCCCTTTTAATGGTTCTTCTCCAATTTTTGGTGTGAAGCATCTATAGGCGAGGGTAAACCTGAATGTTGCCGTGGCGATACAGGCCGTGGCGACGCATCGCGACGCTATATAATGGAATATATGTACTATGCGTAGTCATAATTTTATGGAAAAAATTTGTAATGCTTTATCTTTTCATTATGCCATATCTGATTCCTGTCGTAATCTGTTCTTTTAAACATATAACTCATTCAAAATAATTTCGATGTTTTACTACTGCCAAGCGTCCCGTGACGGCTCATATTTTTTAAAATCTTATATTCTTTAGTTGAACGTTGTTCTGATATTCTTCATGCGTAGTGAAATTGCCAAAGATTTATCAAGACTGCCAGCCAACAATTTTTGATTATAGATGATTCACGATGCACAAAAAACATTAATCAGGTAATTCAATTTTAATGAAGAATGGATACCAATCAATTATTTCGAAAGTTATGAAATAAAATATGTGAATTATTCTACAGAATACCTCGGTCTTCCCCCTATTTTCCCTTGAATTCACAAAATTATTACCGTAAAGCGCTGTTACTTTACCAATGCAGGTGTCTTTGCCAAAAGATGCACATTTTGCAATATTTTTGTTTTTTGAACATTTGCCAACAGTGCTGGAGTCGGCAACAAAGCAAAGTGACGGCTGAACATGTCTTAACCAAGACCTGTTGCGCGGGATTCTTCAGTGGATCGTTAGCATCGATGCATAGAGGTGCGAGTTGGCAGGTAATAATTTCAGATTTTAAAAATACGAAATGCTAAGGGTTGGTTACAAAATGTGACTACAGCTTGAGGGTTAACAAGTGTTTTGTTAAGTAGTATGTTTATTTAGCTAATTTGTGTGTGATTTTCAAAACATTTCATTAAGTATTTTAGAAGAAAAACGAAAATTTAGTCAAAAGGGAAATTTTCGAGGTACTTTGCCATTATATATATTTTTTAAATTTTAATATATATATATATATATATATATATATATATATATATATATATATATATATATATATATATATATATCTATATATATATAAATTTTGCTATAGGAGACTTTGTAGTGGTGGCATTTCCAACAAAAAAAATAGCAAAGCATTTTATAGGACAAGTTTTGGAGGCAGACAATAAGGACGAACCGGTGATAAAGTTTATGCGAAAAAATACTAGTAAAGAAAGGGAGGCATTTTATTTTCCTGTTGTCGATGATATATCGCAAATACAAGAGATGGACATTGTTCAATGCCTTAAAAACCCAAAAATATATAGAGGATTCCATCATTTTTCGGAAGATTTATCTTCCTATAATCTTGCCTAAAGAGTGATTTAAAATAAAATATTTTTAGAATTTTGTTTAAGTTCCCTTTTTCACATCCCGCCAAATAATTTGAAGGCTGATTATTATTAAAAGTTTATTTTTAGTTTTTTAGGATTAACATGTTTTGTTTGTTATAAATGTATAGTATAAGATGTTCAAAGAAAGACTTTTGTTTGTTTTTAGAGGTTAGAATCTGTTTTTCGTTCGTTTGTATTAAAACAATAGCTTTCTAAAAAAAAATGATAAAAAATGTTTTTTAATTACCTGTGAATTTTTTTTTGTCCTCAAACTTTTTTAAAAACATATTTAAGAGGCAAACTAACCATTAACCTTATCACAAACTGCCAAAGAAAGCGTTTTAAAAGGGTTGGCAAAGTCTGGAAAAACTGGAAATTATGAGCAAAGTAACACCGCTTTATGGTATCATTAAAATTCAATTATCGAGATACTTTACATATCCAGATGTGAGCATTTAAGAAACGTCGTTCAAAATATCAAATACAGGAAACTTCCTTTTCACTAATTTTCCATTCAAAAGTTTTCGTGCCTTCGTGACACGATAATTAATTCTACCTTATTTACTAATTGTTGTTATAATACTGAGATCAAAAGAATTCACTTCCACAATTGAAATCTGTAGTTTTTTCGGATAAAATGGAATGCTGAATCACTTACCTAAATGAAATGTATAAGGAATGCTTCTCTGGGGAAATTTTGCAGCAATGAAAGGTAAGTTCGGATTTTCCAGAACCTTATCTTTATTTTGAATTAAATCATCAGTTAAGAACTGATCGGGGTTTTTATTTACATTATCTGGATCCTCGGGAACAACTATCAAATAATAATGGCTAATGGGCCCATATTCTTCAGATGCTTGTGGTAGAATTACATCTATTTCTTTACCATTGACCACACCGTAAAAGTCAGGCTGCACCATAGGCTGAGGAGCTGCCATCTGTGTAGTGACAGTAATCTTTGTAGGCGGTCTGTACGAGTAATCAGTCGGTATAGCACTAACATTGACATTATAGGTAGTGAATGGAGACAGTTCGTTAATTGTATGCGATTTAACGCCAGCGTCTAAAAGTATTTCGACTTTAGGTATATTTTGAGTTTGTGTTATCCCTTGTGAATCAACAAATTCCTTGATAGCGTCGAAAGAGATTTTATATTTTATTGGGTTCAGTCTTATAGGTGGAGACCAAGATAATGTCATCGAATGGGTGGTCACTTCATGAGCTCTCAAATCGAGAGGAACATCCTCAGGCTTAACTTTTACTGTGACAGTTTCGGATAATCTTCCTAAACTTCGATTATTACTCGTTATACCGGCAACAGCAATAGCATACTGGGCATATTTTTCTAAATTCACCAAGTCTGCCGATTCTGTTAATCCAACTTCCTTTTTCTGCCATTCGTCTAGGTCTTCTACGGCGGTCATAGTGTAAAATATAACATAACCTATAATCTTGCCTCTAGATGGTACTGGTTCCCACCAGACCTCAACGCTCGAATCTGAAGTAGCTACCGCTTTCACTGACATAGGAGCTCTACCTATATCTCTATCAGTTGTGATTGTCATTTTTTCACTATAAGGCCCTGCACCTAGATTTGTGTACGCTTTAATATGAAAAACATATTCTGTATTTTCTTCAAGATGCGTGAATACAGCTTTTGGTGTCGTTACGTTTCTGGTTATTTCATTGTTATGGTCGGTTTTTTTGTGAAATTGTATATCGTATTTTAAAATTCTGCCGTTGCGGTGCTCTCTGATTGGTGGATCCCATGTGATACATACGACGTCCGGGGTCTGGAATCTGTAAGTTATATTAGACGGTGGTCCTGATGGAGGGCCCTCGGGAGTATGCATATATTTGATAGCTTCCTGTCCTATACCTATATGGTTCTGACCAGCAACTCTGAATTCATATTCTACTCCTTTTTCCAAGTCATTTATACGATATGTGTTGCTATGTGGCCCTGTAAAGATAAAAACATAAAATGAGCATAGTGTATATTAGATTTAAATATATTTCTATAATTTAGTTATTATGTATAGGCTAGACTAATACATTAGTTGAATGTTGCGTGCCAAAACTCAAATGAATAGAATTGTAATTGTGGATTGAGTCCAATGTCCTGTTAAAGCTATTCAAAATTTAATTTAGGACTCGAAAAACATAATAAATTGAAAGAAAAGTTAATAACTTAAATTATGGAACATATTGAATACTAATATCTATATTCAGAAAAAAAATTCTCAATCATACTTTATCCAAATCCAATATATTTCTGTTATGAATACTACTACCTGAACGACAATGTTTCAATGACAGCAGAGTAATTCTGGAGTAATAAGATCGATAATGACATTGAATACCTCCAAATTTTCAAATACCACGTTATGAATTTTGCATGACAATGGGACAATATTACAGGAATCCAGAGACAGTTATATATCTATTTAAATTCTACATGATGTAAAGTTCCAATAATGTTCCTGAAGCAAACATTTTTAAGAATAAGATTTATAGCATAATATGTATTGATTTTCCGAAATCTTTGTAGCTTGTTCTAATATAACTTTTAGTTCCAAATTTAAATTTTTTGTATTTATAGTAAATCGCGTATGTTTACCAATACCGTTAATTTTCAAAATTAGAGAAAAATTCGAAACTGGTGCTATTAATCGACAGGTCACCTAGGTCGGCCCTAGAGTTTAAAATAGGCCCGGATTTACCAATAGGCTGGAGTAGGCTGCAGCATATAAGCCTATACCACCATTCAAGGAGCCTCCACCAAAATTGAAATTTGTAGATAGAAAATTTTGAAGTGATTATGTAGGTACTATGATGACTAATTGAACTATACTCAGCACATAATTGGATATTATGAGGGAAATTTACATTAGCAATATAATTGATTTCAATAAAAATAAATCTAGGAAAGTTGTAATTTATTATTCATTTTTGTTAGTATCGAGTAGTGTATTGATTTAGTATTGAGCATTAAATTATTAATAAATATATTCTACCAGTATAAGCATTAATTTAGTTCACGGTAATGAAATTTCTTAAAATCCAAATGACTTCACCATAACACTTCAATGTGAACACGTACACCTGAGGCACTTCGATACTTTTAAATCTCGAAACTCAATTTTTTCGCTGTACTATATAAATTCAATAATCTGTGACCCGCAGTTCACACTGAAGTATAAAAATCACATGATAGGGAACCGTGAAATTGGGGGATTTTCGTCCCCCTAACAAAGCCCCCACCACTTCTCAGGCTATAATCCCCAAGAATGTCAATCCGGCACTGGTCCAAAAACCTACTTCTATAGTTGATTACCAGTAAAATCTCGTACCAAGCTAGTTAGTCGAGTATGTTAGGTACGCTGGCTAGTATTTGGGAGGTCTCGGGTTCAAACCCCGAGGCCGACTGGTCTGCCATGAGTTTTTCTCAGAGGTTTCCTCATGGTAATGTAAGTTACTGCTTGCAAACTTATAAGGCGAATGCTGGGCCAGTATTTATCCTCTGAACCCTACCCACACTTCCTATGTTCCATAAATATCCCGTCTCACCTATCCTTAATGCACTTGTACATACAAGTGTATCCTCTGATCTGGCTGAAGGAGTTAATCCCAAACTCAAGCTGCCCGCCTCCCTGACACATACTTAAGGTAGGAATGAAACACGTGTGTTTCCTTTTTTCCTTTTTTTAAAATCTCGTGCATTTTGTTATGACAAAACTCAGAGACTTGAAACACCAAGTGGTGTGCAACTAGGGTTGCCAACCGTACTGTAATATATAGTATTGTACTATAATATTTCAGGTCTGCGTACTATATACTGTTGAAGAAATATATAGTACGCAAAAACACTATATTTTCTACAAAAAATATAATAAACAAATCCTTCTTTTCAAAAATTTATTGACGTAATTTTTTTTTACTGATGCCATCTTCATAAATGGTTTGATTTTGGTGAAAGAGACTGATTATGCAAAATCTAAAATTTAAATTTAGGAAAGTAGGTTTCATTTAATGATTGTGAGACAATATCAGAACTTCTGAATTTATAAGAAAATTTGAGTATCGAAATTTACTCTGACCTTTACTCTGAAATAACAATAATGAATGAAATCTTGGCAAAAGTAATCGGTGTTTCGCAGAAAGGATATTTTCGATAATGAATTCGAAATGGCGAAAATAAAGAAATAGATGTAGTATCTCATTGATAAAAAAAGAGCTTTTAATTCACATTAATTCAAAAATTGGATATAATATATGACACTTGTATTTTAGACAAACAATTGTTGAAAAATACAAGAAACGCACAAAAATATAGTTTTTATGAAAATCAATAAGTGAAAAATATATCTTATTTTTTTCCATAAAATACTATATTTTCTCGAAGTGAACTAATTTTTTTTATAGCTTATTTTGTAAAATACTATATTTCGCCGAAGAAATATTGGCAACCCTATGTGCAACTGTCAAGAAGTCTGTAACCAGAACCACACTTAAAATATTATTTGATTTATATATTCATTTGATCAAAAATTACTGATCTATACGCAAAACTAGAAGTTTCGTCAATAGCATCTGACTTGTGCATCCATTTAACATTAACTTTAGAACTATGGATTCAATTCAGTAATTGGGTAATTGATATCCGCAGTGACGTCCTTTTTATCCAAGACAATTCCCCTCTAAATATTAAGCATATACCAACGTTTACACATTTCCGAACACAACTACTAGAATACTAACCGCATTTCTAAATCAGATGAGAATTATACATTTAATCAGATATTCTTATCGGATGAGATATACAAATGTTTGCACAAGAGAAGTATGTATCCCAATATTTTGTGTACTGAAAATATAACCATAATACACTTTGAATAATTAATTACTTTCAATATAACTTCAAAATTGATCAGGCAAGAGCTTGAAAATAGAGTTAAGTTTAAAATCACTTTGGATCTACCTTATCTGCAGAGGATTTTAAACAATGAAATAGGTTGAATGTATTAGTGGCTACGTCAAACTGTTCGAGAGAATAAAATTAAAAATAACAATCACCTTTCAACGAAACCTCCTTCAGAAACTGATCCTTCACGCCATATCTTAATCGATATCCTTTTAATTCTCCATAAGTTTGGGATGGCTTAGACCATTCCAATTCGATTGTCACTGTTGGTTCCCTGTCGATTACCCTAAAATATGGATTAATAAAAATTTGGTACTTTATACAAGGGTTGGACATTACTAAAACATAGTTTTTCTTCAGTGTCTCATGAAGACATCAAACATTGATATTTGCAGAAAAAAAGTCCCAATTAAACCGAAAAAAGCGTAACGCAGATTAGTTAATTAGAAATCGAAAAATAAAGAAGGCAGTTATAATAAAATTAAAAAAATTGAGTTTTTCAAAAATTCCAATATCATTCGCGTGAAGAACAATCCCTCGTTATCTTAACAGATGAGCTTGTAGCAAAAATGACTCTTATGTACATTTGTACATACTCAACACAATCTTCAGTCATGCGAAAAACAAGGAAATAAATATAAAATCAGAAAATAAAATAAATATTCTATCTATCTATCTGCATATCTATCTATCAATTTATCTGACCGGGCAAACGTTCTGCCATATAAATTATTTTTATCTATCTATCTTTCTATCTATTCATCTATATGCCGATGTATATCTACCTATCTATATATCTATCTATCTATCTAGTTATCTATCTTTCTATCTATCTATCTAACTATCTATCTATCAATCTATCTGACCCGGCAAAAATGCTAATCATTGTGGGAGTATGAAAAATATATTACGACCTATTCTCAAACCGACTATTGTTCGCCTTGCAGCCCTATTGCGGATCTGTGGATAAAATTCAAAAAAATAAAATGATGCAAAAATAGGGGTTGATCGTAGAAGGGTAAACAATTCAGAGTAATATGCATTTTTCTATTCTAAGTCATGACAAAATGAAAATGACATAAGTAGATTAGAAATAATTTTATATGGTGGTTAAGTATTCTCAAATTTTCTAATTTCCCGCGCAATTTTCTTAATTTTTTCTTTCATAGGAACCTTCTTCTGACAATAAAAAACACAACAAAAAAAGAATTAGTGAAATCGGTCCAGCCGTTCAAGCGTGATGGCGGGACCAAGGGAAATAAAGATTCATTTTTATATATAGAGATTTTCTAATTTCCCGCGCAATTTTCTCAATTTTTTCTTTTATAATAACCTTCTTGTGACAATAAAAAACACAACAAAAAAAGAATTAGTGCAATCGGTCCAGCCGTTCAAGCGTGATGGCGGGACCAAGGAAAATAAGGATTCATTTTTATATATAGAAATTTTCTAATTTCCCGCGAAATTTTCTTAATTTTTTCTTTCATAAGAACCTTCTTCTGACAATAAAAAACACAACAAAAAAAGAATTAGTGAAATCGGTCCAGCCGTTCAAGCGTGATGGCGGGACCAATAATATATATATATATATATATATATATATATATATATATATATATATATATATATATATATATATATAATATATTATTGTATATATATTTATATATTATAAATATTTATATATATATATATATATATATATATATATATATATATATTATGTATATATATATATATATATATATATATATATATATTATATATGTGTATATATATATATATATATATATATATATATATATTATTATATATATAAAAATATATATATATATATATATATATATATATATATATATATATATATATATATATATATATATATATATATATATAACTTTATAAAGAAATAAAAAACTAACTTTTCACAGGTTAAAATAAAAATCTATTGAGTAAACGCGTTTCGTCATAACATTGACTTCATCTCGTACGAGATGAAGTCAATGTTATGACGAAACGCGTTTACTCAATAGATTTTTATTTTAACCTGTGAAAAGTTAGTTTTTTTATTTCTTTATAAAGTTATTAATATGAACTATCACCACTTGAATGCCAATTCCATTCAATATATATATATATATATATATATATATATATCTATATATATATATATATATATATATATATATATATATATATATATATATATATATATATATATATATATATATATATATATATATATATATATAAACATCGTGGTTTAGGAGATAAGATTAAGAAAACAATTCCGCACATCACACTGTATCATTTTCGGGGAAAATACTATAAAAACATAGATACATCGAATATATAAAAGCGTTTACAATACATCTGCTGAATTCGATGCATCAGTAAGTACCATACATGGAATATTTTCAAAGCAACGATGCATATAGTCCATTACAATCTAACATCATATTTTATGACCATTTTTGGTTGATATTTGGAACTACCATATAGTTGGTGTTTGGAACTCACTTGAGTGTAAGTGCTGGCCTATTAGGTACTCCACCAGGAGTTCTAACATTTACAGGGTTGCTCCTATCGCCATCGCCTTTTCTTGTTAATGCAGCCACTTGAACAGCATACATGGTGTCAGGTTGCAGTCCAGTCACATTCAGTTCAAGAATAGAGTCATCTAGTACGTCGAATTTCATCGGATCATTGAGAAAATTTTTGCCCTAGGAATTATGGTTATGGTGAGTATATTATATTAGTTGCATCAACTTTGTTTTACCTCTTCTTTGGTTTCCTGTACATGCACGTGGTAACCGAGTATGATGCCATTTCTGTCTTTTGCTAAAGGGGGACTCCAATTAACTTTTATGGTAGTGGAATTGATAGGCGTTACTTTGACATCCTGTGGATCGCCAGGCACTGCGGAATGGAAATAAAAATAACTCACTGGTACAAATATGTACTTTAAGTTGTTCATTACATGCAAAAAGGCACCTCCCGTCTCTTGTAAATTTTTCAATTTTGCAATTTCACTCATTCATTTCACCAAAACATCTAATAAAAACATTTGAATACCAACACATGACAAGATTGCCAAAATAATTACCTCTTCCAGACTGATTGGAACACATAAATGGTATTTAAAATTTCATCTACACACAATTAGCCAGAAACACAGTAAGACAATATTCGATATAAATAGTTGTCTGCGTAGTTCAACAATTCTTTAATTGGTTTATATCTCATGGTCTGTGAGTTATCATGTATGAGGATATATGTATCGGATGAATTATAACTCCGAAGAAAATGATGCCATGATAACTCACCAACACACCAGACAAAGCCGAATAAGGGTGTCTACAAAAATCTCTAAAGAGTAACTACCAGCACACAACAAAAAATACTCACTCCTAGGTACTGTAGCCGCGCAAAGCAAAAAGTCAGAGAAAAAATAGTGATTGTAAAATTGTTACAACACTATCACGTCAAAAATTTATATCATTATTGAAAATATATCTCCGCTACAAAAATGCTTGGAGGTTATATAAAAATCGTAAACATATGTTAATTTATACTCACACACATGTATTGATCAAAAACTGCAAAAACACTTTTATGAAAAACTATTTGCTTGAGGGGTAAAAAACGGATGGAATATGTGTAGGATGTTGGATTTTCTGAAAAAAGTGTCGAAAATGCGTAAAATGTATGTTTTGTCGTATGAAGTATGTAGTACTTGCACACCTCAGTTTCTATACTGCCTTAAAAAAAATCGTGCCTGTATTTGTAATAGGTAAATACTCATTGAATACATGCAACTGAATTGACATTATACTAATGAGTTTCAACCACAATAACAATGTTATCTACTGTAATTTTTTTTTTATTTGAAAAACCGAGTAAACCCAAAAGCACTCCATCAACGTAAATATTTACACATGCTTCATTTAGGTATACGAAACTACAAAACTTTAGTATTGGTATTCAAATGCAAATGAAAATTTTTAGTGACTCAGCCAAGTTAGTGTAGAGCCATAAGAGATTAAAAACTGGTAAGCATATAAACAACGATTGACTCATATTGTATGAAACGAGTCTAAACGAAGTGTACGTGAACTTTTATGCTAATCCATTTCTTGTCGTGAAAATGAAGACCAACAGATTATCATCGATTTTCCTCATATGGTTTGAAGATCCTGAAAAATATACTTACCAGTTTTTACCACTCCTATTAAAAGAAAACCCGCACACGTGACATGTAAAATAGTTACATTAACTCTTGAATCACCTATTGAAACATCTCCTTTTTATCTCGAAAGTTTGAAGTCAAAAAGTTCACTCTTGATAAGCTTTTAACAAGAATCATAAGAAATATTTTCCTTATTCATCTTCATTTCAGGCAAAAGAGTTTGTGGTACTAGATAACTGAATTTTTTTCAGTTCATATATGAATTTTTGCCATGTGTTAAGACAATCACTCAAAATCACACACAATAAGTGCAAGTGTCATATTAAACACAAAGTGAACTGTGAATAAAATGTGCCATATATTGAAAAAAGTGCGCATTTCCCCTACGTGACGTGAGAGCTGTCTAGCCAATGAGGGATTGTTGGAAGGATAGGAGAACTTAATTTTCAATTCGAGCTGAGAATTCATAGGCCGAATGTTTTTATAGTTAAAAATGATTGTTCTCCATTGGGTACTGGATTGAAAGGAAGATAAGTAGAAGCATGCTGGACTGTCTCTAGATACCAAAAAAGGGTGCATAAAAAGAAAATTAAATATTTTATTTGAAAACAGTAATTGTGACTCAAAAATTGTGCCATTGCAATAACGCATCTCAGTGCAAAGTGAGATAAAAAGCAATCATTACATGTGAACGTGAGTAGCTAATAATGATAAAAAATTAAAAAAGAAACGAAATGTACACTAAACGTTAAACAAAATACCGATCAAAAATTGTAAAAATATTATTTTAAAAACCTCTTCGCAGCTCCTGCAAACGCTTTTGTAGACAGAAAATATTGATTAATACTACTTCAATTCTCGATAGTCATAGGAAATACCAAGAATGATAGTGGAATGAAATTAATATCCAAAATAACCATTCAATCATTTAAAATGTAATCTCAAGTAATTGTAGTTTTAGAGAGCATACTTACCTAACATCCAATCAATTTGTTAATATTATAAAAGGAAAAAAATCATTGCGAATTGAATTATACGGTTATACTTTGTGTTCATTTGATTAGGCTTGATTCTTATCGTTTTATGACGAACCCTTATGAAAATTGAATTGAAAATTTTGAAAATTAATTTCTATGTAGCAATATCATTCTCAGTAATTTCCATACAAAAAATCCTATGTCAGGACCAAAAATGCTGCAAAAATCACAAAAATCTACAAATTTATAAAAATGCTGTAAAATTACAAAAATACATAACCAGCAAAATCCTCCGGGTGGGCTGCAATGGTTGAAAAAGTACATTTATGTCACACATATCTCATAGGATATGTCAAAAATGCTGAATCTACAGATAAAATGATAAATAAAAGATTACATAGGAAAAGAAAAATACAAAAACTATAACAGAAGTTGGAATATAACTTGAAAATAATGAGCAGTAATAAAAGGAAAAAAGTAAGGTGGAGGAAAATATATTTTTGAAGACATTTTTATTGGTTCACCAATATAGGTTCCCTTCTTCCTTGAGTTGACTGCCTATCAACCAAATAAACCTCGAAACAAGAATAAGAAGTGGTTTGACGTTATTCAAATATATATATATATATATATATATATATATATATATATATATATATATATATATATATATATATTTATATATATATATATATATATATATATATATGTAAATATATATATATATATATATATATATATATATACATAAATATATATATATATATATATATATATATATATATATATATATATATATAAAATAGGATAAGTGTTTTCAGTTTGTTCAATTCTTCTTATTCTTGGTTTCATAGAAACAATGGAGATAATATTGATGGGAGGGAACTGGAATTCCATATCCTTGAAAAATCAGTATCCAATTTAGTGAAAAATCACAGATTAATGAACAGACAAAGTTCGCTAAATAGACATTGGTCTCTCTCAATTTAGATGGTAAAATTTGAAACGTACCATCTTCGTAAGTTCGAACGGTGATTGGATAGGAAGCAGGCCCGTCTCCGACAGAAGTCCCAGCCAGTACCCATATGCGATAAGCAGTCCATTTCTTGAGTTCGTCAATGACAAAAGAGGTGACATTTAATGTTATAACACTGGCTTCACTGTCCGATCTGTCCGCTTCCACTACTTGCAGTTTGTAGTAAATAATATTTCCGTTGCTGCGATTCGCTGGGGGTGGACTCCATGATACTCTGATTGCAGTTGGACTTACCGGCTCCCCTTTAACGTCGGTTGGTGGTGCTCCAGGTACTACGGCGGCATTTAGCGTTAAGTTATGCCAAAAGCTCAATGCCTAACTTTAGGTATTCACTTTTTTACTTTCAACACGGGTGGATATTAAAAAATTAACAGAAAATGTCTACTACTGAGTTGAAAATCAAAATATTCAAAATAATTATGAAAAAAAGTGTAAATGTGCTTTCTGTACATGATGATGAGAGAAATTACCATTCCACATTGTTTCAGGAAGTTGATGTTTATTGAAACTTATTTAATAATTGAATTCGTTCTTCTTTTGTTTACCAGAAAAAATTAAGAAAATGAATATCAATGTGACGTCCGTTTTTTCACTAATTTCATCTGTCTATAAAAACAAATTAAATATAATATTCGTTTGATAGATGGTAATATAGTAAACCTGTATCTAGTATGTCTAATTATGATGAATTATTAACGAGAAGTAGAAAGCGTTGAGCTATTTATTATATTGGTGTTAAAAGTGATATTTTATTGAAAGGAACAAAATGAAGTAACTTTTAACACAAATATCAAACACTTATATTTTGTACACCATTGAAAAAGAGCCACATTAGAAATGCTGCCAAAAAAGTCGCGCCAGCAGAACGAAATTGCATGTACTAATTTTATCACCTAGTGTAGATTGAAGAACATAGAAGGAAACTTTTTTTTATAAGGATTTTTTTCAACACTAGGTACGTGTTAAAAAGATTTTTAACACGAGTGTAAAAATATTTTTAACACTACCTTATAAACGTACACTTTTAACTCAAAGAAGGCATTAAAAACGTCACTTTTAATGGCTGGTGTACGAAAAGAGTTTTACCGTAATGTTATAAAAAATTTGAATTAGTTTCTAAATATTTCAACATCCATATTTATGTAAATCAATGGTTTTAACGAAGGAATTGTAATGATGGTAGATTGAAAATCGATTTCTGATACAAATTAGTATAAATTCCGTCTTCAACAAGTGAAAATATTATCTTAAATGCAAAATATAAAAGTGTGATAAATTTTGAAGAAATTGTATATCAAATATAATGCGCGAATACTACTATATTCATAATAACAGGGCATAACGATGTAGTCAATTTAATTACGTGTACCTAGTTTTCCGATAGAGGTTTCTAAAGTGTTAATTTAAGAATTTTCAAATTCCGTCGATATTGCAGTTTCTGGTAAAGTTAATTCATAGATAACTATTCATGAACTTTCGCTAGTCAAAGTTTATAACTCGAATTAATATCTCTTAGAATCTGAATTCGGTATATTCGAATCATAAAAACGTATAACAGAAAATGGCACTTTCCCTGGAGCGCCACGGTAATTTCACTCTTCAACATAAAACTTTTACTTGGTGCAGTGCTGTTTCAAATTAATATCCACTGACTAATTACTGCATGCACAAATGCATTTCACATTAAAAAATCCACACTCACACTGAAAGTATCCATTTTAATTTACGGAGGTGTTTCAATTTAGTTTTTGTATACACAAGGTATATAAAAAAATATAATTTGCTTCAATTCAGAGAAGTGAATCTGTGTACCAGAGACGCTAGTTGAGTACTTACAGCTGCTAGGAGATGAGATAATAATTCTTTTCTTACTGAACATATTCCAAAAAAAGGTTTTTATATTTAACGTGAAAATATCCTTGAACAAAATTGGAAAGATATAGGCAACATGAAGATGAAATATTTGTGGCTAAATAACACGTACGAATTAAAACAAAATCAAATTCTGATGTGTTCCGGCAGATGGCGCTGTAATGTGTTTCCAACGTTTGTGGTGACCATCTGGATGTTTTAACATTCACCGCTTTAAGGATGGAAGGGAATGTTATTGACGTCAAAACTTATGAAGCTCTAGCTTCATTAGGGGCTTTGTTTGATTTCATTTACGAAATGGATAATATATTAATTTTGTGTGGGACACATAATAGTATATTATTCAACGAGCGGTTATGTAGGTCATAACTCACGCAGATGAAGTTTGCAGCACGAGCAGCAAGCGAGTGCTGTAATTCATCAAGTGAGTTATGACCTACATTACCGCAAGTTGAATACTATACTTTATCTACGACTATAACAATAAATACTAAGATACAAGTACAAATTCACAATAATTAGGTACTATTAACTTAACTTGAAAAAGTCAGAATTATTCAAGTGACATTAGCAGATGAGCGACGGTCAATCTTACTAGGGATCTTAGTAGACTATATAGTGAGTTATAGCAGTGAGTTATTATTACTCACGCCGTTTGGTAATAGATACTATTAATTGCTAAAACGCAGTTGAATAATGAATATATTATCCAATAGGAGTAGATAAAAGCTTTTTTATTGATCATAAATATGATATAAGTTTTTTAATATACATTTATTTATGATTTATATTCAAATTGCTGAATCAATGTATTAAATAAAATTTGGGACTTAACCAAAATTTTTGACCAAGAACAAATAAATACCTATTAGTTTATTTCCAGTTGTATATGATGAAATCGCAAACAGATAGATATCTTATTGTCTTCTTCCACTTGGGATATCAAGGAAACATTTATCAGAGAGAAAATATCGAGTAGGGAAAATAAATCTTCGCTGGAATTAGCATTTCTAATAAAAAAGTTAAAATAAATTTTCAAAGTGTCAAGCGAGCGTGTGAATAACTTTATTGATGACTTGATTTCTGATGAATCATCTGAGATGTGCTTCTCTGTACTAACGGTAAGAAGTTAGTAAGTAGAGGGTGAGCATTAGAAATACCATGAATCAATATTAAAAATGAAAATATTTAGTACCTACATCATATGAATATGAAGATCAATTCATTTTTGTTCCGCCATTGTTACAGATCAGCGCAAACAAAACATCTGTGAATATACCCACAAAAATCAAATATTAATTGAGAAATGAATAACAGATGTAGTTAAATATAAACCGTATTTTCCAAGAAGAATACAATTAAAACATATGAGAACATATGAGAACTATAAATCAACATCACAAAGTTGAGGGTTTAACCCTAAATAACCATAATAAATCCATTTCGAAGGACCATTTTCAAGTTGATAATGCATAATTCATTGATAGAACAATTACTTACTGTCATCGTTGGGGTGTACGTAGTGTTAATAAATTATCATTAAATGGCAAGCAATAGTTTTTTTGTATAACAAAGCTTATTTAGTTCTCGGTATGGAAGTTTTGGGATTAAATATTTAAGATCACATGTCCTTAAATGACATATTCAGTGAGTGTGGCGTGTCACCTTTACTAAATTAAAAATATCAACTTTTTATTGCTATAAGTAGCCAGTCGATAACATTCGTTTCAACGACAAATATTGAAACCATCAATTTTAATAGTGTGAAAAGGTACCCGTGATTGTGAAATGTGCTTCACGTAATAGAATATTCAGTAATTCTACTAAGTGAAGCATATTGACATTCAAGAAAGCTTTTTCAGACTATAATGATGAAAATTTAAAAACATTTTTTACATGTGTCGGTATTTGAAGATTTATTCACAAAGTGTATCTATATACCTATATAGAGATTTCAAGGTATTAAATATACATAATTTGATAAGAAAATCTTTTTATATAGCATCAATTAAGAGTGTATAGAATATATTTCAATATTATATCCATGAGAAATTTAAAATGTTGAAAAGAGGATATAATAATTTGAATATATTTATTAATTTCATGAGCTGGAATTATTGAGGTGAATGTTGTTTTCAACCGCTTCTTAAAGACTTGTATCTATGAATGTTAAATATTGAAGAAAAATAGAGGTTGCAATTTAAATAATTATATTTCGAAATTTTGTATAAACCTCCATTCATGAAGGTATTCGTTTTTTGCTTTGACTTCATCAGATGATTAGAATTGGATTGAACTATTTCTAATCAATTCTGTTATTATATTTTCAACTTGAGTGAGTTATCAGGTTTTCAATGTTTCAATGAAAATTATTAATATATGAAAAAATTTTCCTTATATTGTAAGCTTTGTCAATAAGGGTCGAGATTATTATTCGAACTCATTTGATGATATTATGGTAGGCTGGTAAGGAGATATCCTTAGTTATGTAACTTATTATTATTATCTTGAACGTGCAAGGTAATGAATAAAGCTTTAACTTCTAGGATGCCCAAGAAATGAAAGAGTACGAAAATTCGTATACTTCATTAAATTAAGTAACAAAAACGGCCAAACAAATTTTTCCCGCTCTTTTTCTTCCTTTCCTAACAGTTTTATCTTTTCAAGCTATAAGCGAATAGTGTTTTCTCTTTTGATGCATATAGTTGTTTACTGGTTTCAGTTATTAGTTCAATGTGTTGAAGCCATAGTGTTTAGCCATAGTTTAATTGTTGAAATTGAATGAAGCTTTCATTTCTAAGACGCGCTAGAAATGGAGGGGTACGAAAATTCAAATACCCTATTGAATGAAAGAAAACGATTAAACAAATTTCTCTCATCTTTACATGCTGATGTATTATTTGCAGCATCTACTTTCCACTACTCTTTCTAGTTTCTCTCTTGAAGCTATATGTTAGCGAATTTTCTATTTGAAGTTATATGCAAAAAGTGTTTTCTTTTTTGAAACATATACCTCGTTTAATAGTTTTAGTCATTCGTTCAATGTGTTGAAGCCAAAGTATCTAGCCATAGTTTAATTGTTGAGATTGAACACCGTTTTTACTTTGATTTTATAGGAAAAACATATTTATATCATATATCAATTTACTATATTATATAGAAAATACAGTTGTTGAAAATGATTGGATATAACGTTTTCACGTAAATATTTTAGTTTGTGCTGCTGTAAGTACTCGAGGAAAAATAATGACAATTATTTCTACTGTCTCTGTTTTCTTTGTTTACGAAGTGTTGAGGGAAAACAAGTGTGAAGAAGTTTCTAAATCTGATAACCCCCTTTCTAATTTCGAATTCTTACCATACTGCTTTGTACGAACTGGGATGGGAGGTGTGGTAGCACCTTCTCCTCTTTGCGACCTCGCCGCTAACCAAACGTAATATAAAGTGTTCGGATAAAGTCCGGTTAAAGTGTATGTTTCGGAAATTGGTATACGTCTATGGTGTTTCTCTTTGGCATATGTGTCGTTCCAATACAGTTCGTAACTAACTATACTTTCACCCGAATGCGTAGGTTTGGTCCACTGTAAAGTCACTGCAGTTTCACCTATGTCTGATGCTCTCAAATTGCTCGGTTGGCTGGGGACACCTGTTAATCAAAAAATGGAATAGCATACTTCAGAGTTATAGTTTTTCCTAGAAGGCTCAATATGGTAGAAAATTTCTAAAATAATCTATAATATCTCCAAAATATACACGTCATATATATATATATATATATATATATATATATATTTATATATATATATATATATATATATATCAGTGGCGGCTCGTGAGGTGTTGGTTTGTTAGTCACCATTGAAATTTTTAAAATTAACTTCAGTAACTCATTTTAAAAATAATAGGCGAGCAAAATAAATTAAATAAAACCAAAACAAACTCCACTAGTGACTACAATTAATGCTTTCCAACGAATTCACTCGATTTTACCTGAAAGCCTATAGTTGTGATTGGTTGACATTGTGTGAGAATTAATGCATTCTTTTTGAACCTAGCCAACAACACCGAGAATATATCGGTGTTGTTGACCGAGCAGCTAGCTTCAATCGGTGTTGCTTTTACCCGCGTTTTCTATAAACAATGAAGTGAATAAGGTATATTTTATTCTCAGCGTTTCCTTTTCTCTCTGGCATGACAAATGGAATAATGAAAGCGTCTATACCTTATTAAGCCTCTGCAGCATTGCCACTGTTTATATAAAATCTTGAAATGAATGAAATCCAGTAAATGTAAATACCTTATATAGTAATTAATAAATTATATTATATAATGTAGGTTTGAAGGAAGGTAGCTGCATAAAATAATATGATTTTGATTAATATGAATATGACTATTCAATAAAATATAGTAGTGATACACGGAATATTATTGAGGAGGCGGCTTAGCCTCCTTAGCCGCCCCTGATATATATATATATATATATATATATATATATATATATATATATTCAGATTATTTGATTAATCGACAAAAAAAGAACAAGAAATTTATCAATTCTAAATCAACTACAGTAGAACACTTTAAATTCACTTAAATTGGTATCTTTACTGGACATATATATATATATATATATATATATATATATATATATATATATATATATATATATATATATATATATATATATATATATGTGTATTAAACAATTATCAAGAGTTTGCTAACTAATATATATGGTATCTTCATTAAACATTCGGCAAAAATTTGAAGGGTTATTTCCAGGACTAGGACTTGATTGTCCATTGATAATTTTTGAAAATCTGCTTTATTTCGAAGATGAGAGAAAAAAATTAGCGACAATAACAATATCTCTTTACCAACAATTATATGTAAAGTTACTTTAAGAACAGATGAAAATGGCTTCTTTCTCATACGAATTAAAAAGTCAATCTTTTCCCTACTTTCAAATTTTTTCAAAAACGCCAGAGCCGTTTCTTATTGAGTTGAATTCAGTAATTATCCGATTTCTCAAATCTGATTGTCAAACGTTCGGCAAAATATTTGAGAGATTATTCCCCGGACTATTCTAGGAATAGTACCTGGTCGACGAGAGCTTCGCTCGGCTTTTTTTTGAAAAATCGTGCTTTTTCGGAAAATATATTTAGATAGTACAGTAGATGTGAATTAAAGTTGAAGATTTTCTAGATACCGTGATGTTTACATATTAGCTACAAATTAACCGTATTCTTGGTCTTATCAAACTGAAAAATCCAACATTTGAATATAGCGCCATCTCACAAATTTTTAAGATAACAGTTGATTATCATTCATCGGTAACAATAAAATACCACGAAAAATTCACGAGATGGCGTTATATGAAATTGTCATCATGAGAGCGGACAGGAGGCTATCATAAATAGTTTTTTCGTGTGTAAAATTGTGTTTATACAAAAATACCACTACATGGGTAAATTTAAAAAGAAAAACCCTATCTGAATACAAAATATCAAGCCTTACAGTCGTTTCGGAGATACGGAAATAGGGAATTATTGGAAACGCTATAAGGTAAATGCCTTATTATGGTCGTTCCGAAAATACGAGGTACGCATGCGCACTAGAAAAATTTTAATAAGGGAACCATAATAAAATACTGCTTTCCCCTATTTACGACTAGATACCGTAAGTATTTAAGGTTTCCTTATTTCCCTAATTCACCAAACCTAACCTCTCAAAAAAAGTTTCTCAACCCAAGTAATCCGTCTGTATTTTCGGTTTGAATTTTGTTTTGGCTCGGTTTAGTGCTGCAATTGTGTGTGTTTTTTGAATAAATGTTCAAGTTTAAATTATGAAATATGAATGGGTCAATACGAAGCCTTGGTCAAGAATGCAGCACAAAAAAAACAGATATACTTATAATGATGATTAACAACAAAAGACAAGACACAAGTAAAAGTAGAATTTTTTTTAGGTTAGAAATAAAACTATTGCTGTCCTAAGAACTGTCAATTTAAGGAGCGAGTTCCAATAACTCAATTTCTACCCTGACATTTAGGGTTTTGCTTTATTCAAATAAGGCTTAACTTTATTAAGGCATTACCTTAAAGGACGGTCTTCAATAATTCCCTATTATATAAGTATATACCAGCATTGCTCATTTAAATATATAAGATTCAGTAATATTGTGCAAGAGCCACGGGTGCACGAAAGCTTGTTGTTAATAATCTAACGAGTTCGAAGAACGAGTTCAATAAGGTAACAAGATTGAATTAAAATTATCCTGTTAATTTTTAAGCAGAAGCGGTATTAAGGGAGAATATTTCTCGAACAAAAATACAAATTATGTACGTTTCGCCTTTGACGCTGCTGCTGAAACGTCACGGAAACGAGGATTTCCACTGTTATTCAGTCCCTCCTGCATTGCTACAATAACGCATGAGTGAAATATTCATCAAAATCAATTTTGATATTTCTAAAATTATCAAGGTAGCCGAAATAAAAGTATGGCGCACTAAACTGGGTGTTGCATCCACGAAGAGTACACTTTACGTGTACTTTTTCTTACCTTACCTAATAAAATATTGTTAATCTCGATAATTTTGTTTGTTTCTGTCTTTAGGTTCTAAAGAGAGCAGGTTTTAAAAAACATCAAAGGACAAAATATTTGAAAAAAAGTCCAACACCTAAAGTTTCTCCCGTTAAATAAACATAATTAAATTGCTTAATATATCATTATAACATTACCTTGCTGCGTTTTTACATGTACTGGGGCACTCAGAGGTCCCGGTCCTACAGAAGTAAATGCTTGAACTCTGATTGTATAAATAGTTAGAGGTGTGAGTTCGCTGATAGTCGTTAATTGATTGTTATCGACAAGTTGCGATTGCCAATGAGCCATAGGAAGATTGGGATTCGTCGTGTAGTAAACCTTGTATCCCTGAAAAATGAATATTAAATAATCAATTCATGTAAAACATACCTGTTGACCTTAGTCAATTTAAAACAATGTTCTTTGATCTATTTGTATTTCGTTTTTCAACTTTTACTATGTAGTAAAAATATGCATATAACAGTAAATATTACAATCTCGGATTCCGAGGTGTAATTCTAGATTGGCTACATAAATTTATTTCAGGCAGGACTATGAATGTTAACGATGAGGATGCATTCTCTAAAGAATATAATAGAAATTAATTCAGGAGTACCCCAAGGTTCAGTCCTTAGACCTCTCTCTTCGTAAATGGTCTTACAGATCAAATTCAAGGAGTGTGACGCTATTTGCTGATGATTTTTAAGTTGGCTGTCTCCGTTGAGAGTTCGGAGAAACTCCCTCTACAATGTGTTAGTGTGGTGCCGTATTTGACAGATTGATGTCTTAAAAATGCTTTGATTGTAAATAATGAGAAAACCGACTTTATGTATTTTGGTATTAAAAACTTCAATCGAACATTGACTGTTTAGTTTGGTAGCACATCAAATGTATTATTCCATCTATATATATATATATATATATATATATATATATATATATATATAAATTTATATATATATATATATATATATATATATATATATAATTATATATATATATATATATATATATATATATATATATATATATATATCTATTTATTCAAGAGTTTCTTGCAATACAAGACTTGCTGAAGTGTTGTTACTGGCTTCCCACAGAACCTCTGAATACAAATCTTTACCAACCTATGAGGGAATTAAACTTTTCAATCATTTGGCTGATTCTGTAAAATGTTCACCCAAAATTAAGTTTAGATGAAGTAGATGAATATTTCAACGATTGTGATTTCTGAATATTTTGTAATTTGACGCGTACTATATTGTTCTCAAGAACTACTGACGTTTATTATTATGATTACTATTACATTTTTTATGTAATTTCGTATAATATAGCTACACTACCTTTCAAAATTTTATCGCATAGGTATCCAGGTTCTTTTTGAAGTAATTTTCTGATTCAGTTTCCAATATCCGCTAGAATTCACCACATACAAAATTATAGTGATAACTGTTTCGTCACTTACCGATACTTGTCCGTTAGGAGTCTCTGGTTCATCCCACTGAATCACCATGGTACTAGAGCTTAATGGTCGAACCTGAACGTCTCGCGGAGCAGTTCCAGGTTCTGGAAAATATTAGAAAAAAAGTTAGCTGCGAAACACAATGAAAAATTTCAATGAGTATAAATATATAAATGAATGAAAAATTCCTATGATATATCCCACATTAATTAGATTTTCAAAAGGTTAATGCCTGAAAATTTCGTATTTATTTTATTTATTACGAAGTTTATTTATTTTCACCAAAGTATATATATATATATATATATATATATATATATATATATATATTATATTATAAGTATATATATATTATATATATATATATATATATATATATATAAATATTATATATATAATATATATATATATATATATATATATACGTACATATATTTATATATATATATATATATATATATATATATATGTTACTGTTACTGGCGGTGTGTAAATGTTGCATTACATCGATTTGATGTGGCAACTTTACTCTTGCTTAGCGAATATAGTAACCACCTTCGGGTGTCAGGTCGTACGAGTTCACGTTGCCGAAATGTTTTCATCTATCTGTAAGATGTGGTTCATTTGTTTCCGACTGGTGGCGCTGTGTCATATTCATATGCCATATAGTCACTTGAAGGAGAATATAAGGCCGTTAGAAATATTTGGTTGGTTATCACTTTCGATGGATGGATGATACTGATGAGCCCAAAATAAGGGCGAAACAGACTGTCTATCATTTCCATTGATTGTGATGAACAACTCAATGTTTCTAACATACACCGTCCAAGGTATATGGAGGCAATTCGATGTTTCGTGAACTCGTATAACCAGCTCCGCTAGGAGGTTTGTTTGATTAGTTTCAAATAAATGTCCTAGTACTTGATTTTATTCTCACGAACGTGTTTCGATAACACGAAGAATTCTGTTTTCTATCTATATATATATATATATATATATATATATATATATATACCCGGTTTCCCGGGTTTGTATCCGCGTATGGACTTCGTCGGTTCAGTGTATTCACTCCGACCAAGAAGATCTAACTGAAGATGGCGAATATGATTTTTTGCCGAAACGTCGAGCAGACTTCAACGAAGACGAAGTCCATACGCGGATACAAACCCGGGAAACCAGACCACCATATATATAAATAGATATATATCAATCTATATATATATTTATATATATATATACTTATATAATATATATAGGGTAAGGTCAGGGTGAGATGGCCATGCGGGTGGGACGGCCAACGCTCGGCACTCTGTGGTTTTGCATGTTAACTCTGTGTGCGATCGTACAAGCGTTCAGTTGCTCCAGAGACCCCATCCGATACACAACGCCGCTCCTAGTTTTCTCAAGCAGGTGAGTTTTTTAAAGAAATCAAAATAACGCATCGCCACAAATATGTTGACTTCTGTAATTCGTACTGTACTTTTTTGTAATATGTACTTTAAGTTAGTGTGTTTTGTACCAAAAGGGTTGAGAAATGATGAATCTTCATTCCTAACATAAAATTGAAAACTTTGTTGACAATTCAAGTGCCGGTTTTTGGAAAGTGGTCATCTATCCGTACACTTGGGAGAGATGGCCATCATAATACGGGTAAGAGATGGCCATGTTTCAATAACTGTTTTCAATATTGACAAGAGCTTAGAGAAGGCTGTTAAGAAAGACAAGCTGAAGAAAGAAAAAGGACAGAAAACGGAAGCAACCAGCAAAGAAAGTTTCTCTAGAAATAAAAAAGCAGCTGATTTCAAGTTCAGAGTCGAAGCAAATGAGAACATGATTCTGGGCAGTGAGGACGAGAAAGAAAAATTTCGACGAAAAATGAAGTGTGTTGGTTGTCTAGAAGACTATTTTAAAACACAACGAAAAGATGACTGGATACAATCGTGTCAAGTGCTCAAGATGGCTCCACGAGCAGTGCACAGGCTTTGCAAATATGTGCATGAGATGTGGACGGAAACATGCGAACTAACCATTAGTACCTTATGTTCCTAAGAGTGTTCTTTTTACCTGCTTATTTTTGACTCTAAAGTTTGCCAAAGAAGAAAGTTTTGTTCTTGAAATATTTTATTTATTTTATGAAATGAGTTGTGAAATGTTTATTTTTTGTTTAAATAAAATATTGTATGCATGCAAATTGTATTAATTCGTCGAAAATAAAATGTTTTTTTTTTGAGAAAAAAAGGGGTGGCCATCTCTACCGTCTCTAAAAAATAATTAGTGGCCATCTCACCCGGCACATCCGGAGTGGATGGCCAGTTTACATGTTTTTTAAAAAAAGCTGGTGTAAAGCTCATTGATGTAACGATATTCCATAATGCCCTTAGTAAAACATAAGTTTTAAACTGTAATGAAAAGTTTGCCAATAAAATGAATAAATTAGCTAATATCATTCTCTACATATGCTCAAAAATATATTTTACTGGCCATCTCACCCTGACTTACCCTATATATATATATATATATATATATATATATATATATATATATATATATATATATATATATATATATATATATATATATTTTTTTTTTTTGTTGTTCAACATTCATCTTGTCATATTTTTATGTTTCATGATGTTTTAGTATTCAGTTACTACTTCAAGTACAAGCTACAGTACCTACTTAAAAACAAAATCAAGTTATGAATTAATTTGTTTCAATTTATGTATCATCTTAGTTTTACAAATACTTCAAATCAAATTTTCACTGAAATGGTACATTTCCAGATATCCGTCAATTTGTTAATAATACCAGCTTTTAAACTTAAATGGCCTGCTATTAGATAAAAAACTACAGCGCAGGCAGAAACAGTTCAAATATATATATATATATATATATATATATATATATATATACATATATATATACATATATATATATATATATATATATATATATATATATATATATATATATATATATATATATATATATATATATATATATGATCCCTATACCTCCGTATAAAGAAATCAGTCTAATGAGAAATGCACATTGAACTCTAATACCAACATAAATTAAGGGTATACTTACTTCCACCTTCAAATAAGGATGCTAAGAGAGAAGGATCCAAATATTAATAGTTTCGATATTTCTATTACAATCATTAAACTTACATCATTAGTCCATTAAATGTTTCAGAATAGAAAAGCATGAAAAAAATTCATTAAAAATATCAAAAAAATTCTTGGATACGAGATCATGATGATAAAAAAAAGTGAAATAATAGAAACTGTGTGTTACACAGTTTCTATTATTTCATTTTTTTTTGTTCTTATACTTAGTTGACCAGTAATGATCTAGTGACCAAAATTGCGAACCCATAGTGAAATAATATTTTTCAATATTGAATAGATTAGTTAGTAGTAAAATAATCATCAAATACTGAAAACTTGAAAATTTAGTCAATTAGGATCACATTTTTAGGTCACTTGATGGGACATAATATTTCCAATTGATTTCAAGCTTTGGATGAATTTTATTTTCCTACTAATTAAGATAACAATGAGTGAAGAATTAATTAATTATGATATGTAACATTGAAAGAATACTGAAAAAAATTTGGAAATATTTAGTCGTTTATATTTTAACAGTAAACGAGAGTCTTTACTTGTTTCACCCGTTGTGACTATAGCAGCTGTACTTGGAGGTCCTCGCCCAATATTGTTAACAGCTATAACATACATTTCGTATTCTGTATAGGGGCTCAGATTTCTGACATGATAATGCATGGTAATGATTCCTGATATTTCACTAAACGCCTGATTTGCATATTTTGGTTTGAATTGTATCACATAGTATTGAAGTTCTTCCATGCCGTCGTAACTCCAGGTTAATCTAACTGTTGTTGCAGTTACTTCAGATACCCTAACGTTGGTTGGTGGTCCCGGTAAAGCTGAAAACAGAAGGAATTATGATAATCTAACTTCCATAACTAGAAATTATTATATATTTATAAAGTAATAGTTTATAAGAAAATAAATTTCATTTGGAAGACAAACTTGAATTTTCTACTTTCATTATCACAAAAATACTTCGAAAAATATATAACACTGTGATTGCAATTTCGGTCACTAGACCATCATCGGGCAGATTGAGTTAAGAACTGAATACATGATTATATATTTGCGCTTACGGGTGGGAAAGAATTATTGCAGGTACCTAAATAGAAAAGAGGAACACATTTCAAGAAGGGCCAATCGAAGTAGAACGTTGAATCCGTTTTATTTTCCAAAAAAGATTGTTGGTGTTCTTTAAACCTTGTCTTGAACGATCAGTCTGACCTATATACACTCCTTTACATACATATAGGTCAGACTGGTCGAGCGTTCAAGACAATATATAAAGAACACCAACAATCTTTTTTGAAAAATAAAACGGATTCAACGTTTTCAAATCATTGCCGTGGAAACCATCACCCGTTTCCACAAATAGATAACTTTCAAAATTATGCACAAATTACAGAAAGGAACCAAACTTACTTACTTAGAATCATTAGAAATTTTTAAACTCAATCATGACGCAAAAGATAACTTGCTGAACGACCAGATTGACTTGATATATTCTTCCATATTTATTTCTAAGAACATTTTATTGTACCAATTTGGGAAATCCACTTCGATTAGCTCTTCTTGAAATGTGTTCCTGTTGTCTATTTAGGTACCTGCAATAATTCTTTCCCAGCCATCTGCCCGATGGTGGTCTAGTGACCGATTTTGCAATCGCAGTGTTATATATTTTTCAAAGTATTTTTGTGATAATAAACGTAGTAAATTCAAGTTTTGTTTTTGATAGTAACGACGGATTCCATTAACTATTTGACTAGTGGAATTATATTGAACTATATTCAAAAACTTTGAAAATCTATAGAGTTATGTATTTTATTGTAGTAGATACTTTTGGTTGAGAAGCAAAAAGAGAGAAATTTCGTAGATCTACTGTGAACCAATATAAATTTCTTTTACGTATCAATGTTTTATGATAAAATAGAGAAAGATAGAAATTATACAGATATTCAGATAAATGTTGAATAATTAATTTCGAAAGGATTGGGAAAATAAATATTCTACAAGGAATATAGCATAGAAATTATTGTCAATTACTAGTCTGGTCAACAAGTGTTTTTTTGCTCAACTTTTTTCAGCAGTCTCAAAAAAATATGAACATCCAGATGGTTCTTCAAGAAAATAAAGTTCCGGTCTCATAAACTATAAATGCTATAAACAATCAACTGAAAAAAAGGAGGGTTTGATCTTTTGTCAATATCTCAGAAACTAATTGGGATTTGAAATACAAAAAAAGATTCAAAAGGAAGAAGAAATTTCCTGAAAGAAAGTCTAGACACCCAGAACTGTACGACGAATAATTTTGTCAGAGGGATGAATATACAGCCGAAAAC
Source organism: Cynegetis impunctata (assembly GCA_030704885.1). Classification (NCBI taxonomy): domain Eukaryota; kingdom Metazoa; phylum Arthropoda; class Insecta; order Coleoptera; family Coccinellidae; genus Cynegetis; species Cynegetis impunctata. Next base: position 883,892 of record JARQZK010003613.1, read on the forward strand.
GGGTAATCCGGCTTGCACATTAATTTGGGACACTTTAACGATAAATTTTTTGTAACCATATTAAATATGAAAATTAAGGAATGAAAAAATTCGGGCACCAACTGGAAAGGTGAATTTAATTGCGATTTTTCAATTAGTTATGCAATAGATAATAATTTTTTGCTGCTTGAACAAGAACATTGCAAGTGTGATAGTTGTTAAACTATAAACATGAGATTTTTTCTCTTCTTGAAGCTATTGTTGGAAGGCTTCAGAATAGATCCCCGTTGAAAATTTTCAAGTTTTTTATCAATAATTTACGTAGTTGCAACAAAAATTTTTGTATTATTTTAATGGTCTTTTATTTATTATCGGAAGCTGCATTGAAATGTTTGTTTTAATTTTTATCTCTTATTGTTCAAAAAACTGTTATAACCAAATGCGTTGTTTATAAGAGAATTGCTAGTAAACAACTGGAAAATGAAAATTTTCAACGGGGATCAAAAACCAGTTGTTTTTCATCCATCGGAAACAATAGGAGTATCACAACAATTCACGAGATGGCGTTATACCAAATTGTCAGCATTAGATAGAACGGACAGGAGGCTATCATGAAGAGGAGTTTTTTTTGTTGTAAAATTACGTTCTTACAAAAATACAACTATATAGGTTAACTTAAAAAGCAAAACTTTATCTAATATATATATTATATATATATATATATATATATATATATATATATATATATATATATATATATACATACTCAGTTCGACACTAATTCATATAATAAATAAAAATATAAAACATTTCTCCCTGATGGTTCATCTGAAAATCACTATTACCTCCTGTACAATTATTTGCACACATAGTGGAAAATGATCCTTGACGAACGAAAGCAACCATCCAATATCGAAATATATAAATCCCTCAAAGCTTTTACAGCATTTACGGATTATATTCCATTCAATAAATCGACAAATATTTGAATGCTTTTTGGATTGAGCGGCTTTATATATTTAAAATATATCCTTTCAAATAAACTGTAAATTACGAAATTTGAACATTGACCAGATGTAATTCCAAACTACTACTTAAATAGTCTGTCACTTCTCTTAGTAAAAAAACAACAGTAAACTCTAGTTTAGTTAAGATCGTATAATATTGATATTAAACTTGAATAGTTTTGAGAAAATGTATTTGAATGCCAAGAAACTTCTTGTAAAAAGATTCAATTCAGATCATTATGTAAATGAAACTGAAAATATTGTTTCATAGAACCAAAATATATGAAGAAATAGTGTAAAAAGACTTCAACAACAAAGAACAATAAAGATAATCAACATCGATAAAAACATAAACGACTTTTAGATCGATTAATGCTGTTATCAACTTGGGTACTCACATTGTACTTTGACCAAAGCCACAGCTTCAAGGACACCAAGAGCACTGGCGGCTACGCATGTATAATTGGCAGATTCTCTGATATTGGTTAGCTGTAGAGTATTCTTCCCAATAGGTAGCTTGTCTTCAGGAGTCAACTCTTGAGTGAAACCTTTTCTCCATTTAACGTAAGGCATGGGAGACCCTACCGCGACACAGGTGAGGTTCAAATCGGCACCCAACATTACTTCAGTTACTGGTGGTGGTGGAATGGAAAACTGAGGTGACACACGACGTACTGTAAATAAAGTCAAAATTCAAAGGATTAGAGTATATGCGTTTTTTGTTCTCTGACAAGAATTCTCTTCATATTATAGGTATATAAATATATATATATATATATATATATATATATATATATATATATATATATATATATATATATATATATATATATATATAATATATATATATATATATATATATATATATATATATATATATATATATATATATATATATTTATATATATATATATATATATATTATATATATATATATATATATATATTTATATATATATATATATATATATATATATATATATATATATAAAATACGGAATTCATTTAGAAACTCTGAGGCTCATGTGGATTCGATGGGTAGGACTAATGAGCTGGTCAAATACGAAACAGACTGTCTACTCCTTTTACGTGTGTGGCGTCGATGTCTAATTTTATAACATTCTCCCTTGAAGCATTAATGAGAATTCCATATCATTGAGTCCCATGAAACTGTATGTATTGGACAGTTGATTTGATGAATCATCAGTTTTTCAAATGAATTTACACACACACACAATATTTTAGTCATTTTAACAATTCGATCAACGATGGTCTTCTTCTTCTTCTCTTCTATATTCCGTCTCTGTGTTTCAGGGATTGGAATCATGGGCTCAACCTTTGGTGAACAATGATGGTTACTTTTGCAGGATTACTGAAATTCAAAACGCGATCGGAATCATTTTCTATGATCTGTTTTTTAAAGTCTTGATCCTTACTTTTTTGACTACTTGGCTTAACATTTTCTATTACTAAAAATAAAGCTGCAAAGGTAATGTGAAGGGAGCAGATATATTCTGTAATTCTTTAGTTAACACGTGCTATGCTAGAATGTTTGCTCCGGGGGAACATTTCATCCACGACTTCACTGCTGCAAAACAGATCGGCGGGCGCTGTCACACTACCCACTCGCCAATTCCTCTTACTGCCCTGGATAACGAGGGCCCTAAGCCACCATCTAGTTTGCCTATATGAAAAGACCGGCCCTGTATATTCCTCATATGCTGCTTTACAATCCTGTGCTTGATGCCCATTTGAAGTGAACCCGTCTTGGTCAAATGGACCGTTGAAAATTGGTAATTTTGGTAGATTTTTCGAAGAGTAAGAGATTTGGTAGGTGAGATAAATGGTATGAGGGGTGAGTCACTTTGTCAGGAATGTCAAGGAGCATGCAACTACACCAAAGCATGTGCAATTGTTTCGTAACTTGAACCATAGCTTCAAGGATATCCATGAACTCGTAATTAAATGCCAAGGATAATAAAACAACTTTTTTTTTCGGCATTTATAACTAGAGAATTTTGAGTGTTAAGTTTAACAAACGGTTAGAAAAAACATATTATGACTGAGGAACCTTGATTTATCATTAAAACTATGTTCGATTTAAATATTCCATCAATAAAAAATTATTGATATATCCCTATTGTCATTAAAAACTAGAGCACCGTGTTAAATTTAGAAAACAGCTGCGATGATGAAATAAATTTTGATTGAGAAACATTTATATATCACTCAAAATATGTTTCGATTGAATGTTTCATTGATAAAAATTTATTGATATATTTCTCTTGTCATTTATAACTAGAGTGTTAAGTTTAGAAAACAGCTAAAGAGAGAAAACAAATTTTGATGGTGGAATCTTTATTTATCACTTAAAATATGTTTAGATTCAAATATTCCATTGAAACAAAAATTATGGATATATTCCTATCGTCATTTATAACTAGATAACTTGAATGGTAAGTTTAAAAAACAGCTAAGAGGAAACAAATTTTGACTGAGAAACCTTTATTTATAACGCAAAATGCGTTTCGTTTCAAATATTCCATTGATAAAAAATTATTGATATATTCTTATTGTTATTTATAACTAGAGAATATTGAATGTTAAATTTAGAAAACAGCTAAGAAGTGGAAACAAATTTTGACTTAGAAACCTTTACTTATAACGTAAAATATGTTTCGATTCGAATATTCCATTGATTAAAAATTATGGATATATTCCTATTGTCATTTATAACTAGAGAATATTGAATGTTAAATTTAGAGAACAGCTAAGAAGTGGAAACAAATTTTGACTTAGAAACCTTTACTTATAACGTAAAATATGTTTCGATTCGAATATTCCATTGATTAAAAATTATGGATATATTCCTATTGTCATTTATAACTAGAGAATATTGAATGTTAAATTTAGAGAACAGCTAAGAAGTGGAAACAAATTTTGACTTAGAAACCTTTACTTATAACGTAAAATATGTTTCGATTCGAATATTCCATTGATTAAAAATTATGGATATATTCCTATTGTCATTTATAACTAGAGAATATTGAATGTTAAATTTAGAGAACAGCTAAGAAGTGGAAACAAATTTTGACTTAGAAACCTTTAATTATAACGATAATATGTTTCGATTCAAATATTCCATTGATTAAGTTGTGTTGAGTGTTAAGTTTAAAAAACACCTAAGAAGAAGAAACGAATTTTGACTGAGTCACCTTTATTTATCACTAAAAATATTTTATTTTGAGTGATTTTAATAATCTTTTGGGTTTAATATTGAAACATGCTTTCTTCATACTTTATTACTTTGTTTGAATTTACATAATTGAGGGTTATTCCATCAAAAACTAGAAAAATATATTCCTAGATTGACCACGAGAATGTTTTTCGTGTGGATTGGCTTGTTTGTATGTTTACTAGATTGAATGTTGAATTTTGTTTAACAAACGTGAGATTCACTCTGAATATAAATATTCATATAACTGCAACGGAATGCAAATTGTCGAATTCGAACATTCAATTCAGAATCAAGTTTATTTTTGAAATTGATTGATTGCATCCTGAATTAATCATGAACAATTGCAGTATTTTCAGTAGGGGAAGTTATTTTGACGACTTAGAAATTTTTCACTATGAACCGATTTACATGAAATTTTGGAATTAGGCTTATCTTACCCTTTTCTTCAAAAGTGATACTGACCCGAACTCCGTTTTCACCCTGGTGGCGGTTGCTACCCCTTTTCGGTGGTGAATTTTTTTTTTGAAATAATTCGGATATCGATAGAAGACCTAATTTTAAGCAAAAAATAATGTATAAAATTTTTTCAGAAACCCAATATTTTTCAAGTTATTGGCAATTGAAAATTTGGAATTTTCCCACGATTTTCAACGTTTTTTTGCAAATATCTCCAAAAATATGCATTTTAACGATAATATTATGATGAACAAAATTGTAGCAGGTAAAAAAATGAACAAATTGGTTTTTATAGAGTGTGCTAAGTGCATTATTAAGTGAGATATTGAAGATCAAAGCCGTTTTTCATTTTGTCTGAAATTCAATCGATGTATTCAATGCCATCTAGCGGAGAGCGAATAAATTTCATGCATGCTAATGAAAAAGGATTTTATAGTGCTTGAAGTGAGCTTTAAGATGAGCACTGTTAAAAGTCTTTTGCACGTAAAATGAGTGGGCTGTAGAGGAAAAAAGAGGAACATCTAATGGTTTTTTTTTCAAATCAATGGGTTTCATAAGTGCCATTTCCACCAAAATTGAAATTAATCGTATTCCGTCTAGAATTAACTTAAGTAGAAAGAGTTTAATATATTCTAGCAGTTTGGCTGCTTGGGAACACATATTTTTCGAAAAAATCACGATTTTAAGAAAAAATAAAAAAACCACCTTCTTTTCATAATATCTCAAAAATATTGGATATTCATGAAAAAGTGTAATAATAAAAAATGTAGGTGATTTTTTCGAAAAAAATTTTGGTTTTTTTTCCCTGACACACGAAAATTGATATGATTGTTTAAAGAGCGGGCGGTAGCGCAATCACAGTCTCTCTCGAGCCCTTTGACTCTTCACCGTTTCAAAATAAAAGGTTTTTCACTACATATCGTAATGAAAAATGTTGTAGCTCTTTTAATTACCTTTAAAATGGTTTTTTAAGTTGTGATAGCTTTAAACTTGAAGGAGTTATGGCCCAAAAACTAATTGTATTTTTTTCTACTTCAGTTCTGATTTTTCAATTGCCAATAACTTGAAAAGTATTGGGTTTCTGAAAAAACTTTATTGAACATTTTTTGCTTAAAATTAGGTCTTCTATGGATATCCGATGTTATTTTGAAAAAAAATTCCACCACCGAAAAGGGGTGGCAACCATCCCCAGGATGAAAACGGAGTTCGGGTCAGTATCACTTTTGAAGTTAAGGATAAGATAAGCCTAATTCCAAAATTTCATGTAAATCGGTTTATAGTAAAAAATTTCGGAGGTAAAGACCTATTTTACGCTTCAATGACTGCACTACTTGATGGTTGTAATGGTTTATGATAACTTATGTATTACCTGATTTCCGGAGACGAACATTGATGGTTTCCAACCTGAGTGACCCTCAAATAATATTCATATAAAAATACTTATTCATCTCTGTACATAACTTCAAGTATAGTTAGGCCCGCCCCGCACGAGCAACTTGAGTTGCTGGTGAATAAAAATTGAAGTGATAAGAAGTTGCCGTTGTTAAGGCCCGCCGGACACCAGCAACTTTTCGCAGGCAACTATTTAGTTGCCGATATAGAATGCATGCTTTTATATGGAACCACGCGCACAGGTGATTTTTTAGTCGAAGCAATTAAAAAACTTAGACATGTCCTATTCCGCTGGTGAAGAAACAGTAGCCAACAGTTGCCAAGAAATATACAACGCACTTATTTAAACCTAGTTTATTCTCTTTTTGGTCAGGTCAGTTGATTCTTGTTCTTGACTTACGTATCAGTTAATGTTGTTTGTTCCAATATTAATTATGTCGTTTGATTTGACCGAGGTTGAAAAACGTCCCAGTAGTTACAAGAAACTGTCAAAACTCCTGTTGCTGATTCGGAAATAATTGAAGAACTTTATTAGGTATTTGTCAATAATTTGATTGAATTGGCATTTACTTGGTGAAAGTTCATATTCATAACTTTATAAAGAAATAAAAAAATAACTTTTCACAGGTTGAAATAAAAATCTATGTAGTAAACGCGTTTCGTCATAACATTGACTTCATTTCGAACTAAATTATGGTATTACAAAACAATCTAATTATACGAAAAATTGAATATAACAGAGGGGTTCCTAGAGAAACTAAATAACAATGAGCAATTCATTCAGAGTTATTGGTAGGTACATTGAACAGATTAAGGAGAGGAGAAGGGTTAACTTCAATATGGTCGTTAACTAGGTTTCCGGAATTTTTATATTTATTGATTTATAGGGATTCCCAACAGTGGCCCAACAATAGCACTTGAAAATTGATTAAAAACAACAAATTAAAAATTCATAGGGATGAACGTACTGGTGTTTATAAACTCAACTGTAACGATTGTGAAAAATTCTATATAGGACGTACAATTAGAAATTTCAAAACTCGAATACACGAACACCAACGTAGCTATATTAAGCAGAAAACTGACTCTAATTATGCGTGCCATCTTATTCAAGAAAACCATACCTTTAATCACAATTATGAAATATTACAGTTAGAAAATAGTCTTCACAAAATCAACTGTTGGGAGTCCCTTTACATCAATACATATAAAAATTCCGGAAACCTAGTTAACGACCAGATTGAAGTAAACCCTTTTCCTCTCCTTGATCTGTTTAATGTACCTACCAATAATTCTGAATGAATTGCTTATTGTTGTTTAGTTTCTCTAGGAACCCCTCTGTTATGTTCAATTTTTCGTATAAATATATTGCTTTGTAATACCATAATTTCGTACGAGATGAAGTCAATGTTATGACGAGACGCGTTTACTCAATAGAATTTTATTTCAACCTGTGAAAAGTTAGTTTTTTTATTTCTTTATAAAGTTATAACTCTAGTCAATTCCTCAAACAGCCGTTGGACCCTTGAAAAATCAAATGAACCCAAAATCGCTATCGATTTCGTTTTCGTTTCAGTGTGACATACACATGCTACGTCAGCAGAATCCATGTCGAACTGGGAGGTGCGGGCAACTATTTAGTTGCCCTTGCGCGGTGTTAATGCAACTACGGCAACTTCTTATAACGTCAATTTTTAATCACCAGCAACTCAAGTCGAAAGCGATTTTGGGTTCATCCTATTTTAAGCCGAAGACTTTTCGAGGGTCAATTTCATCAGATGTTTGAGTAATTGAGAGAGTACGTAATAAAATATGACGCTGGGCGTTTTTCAACCTCATTTAAAAATTTATCTATGTCGAATGACATAATTTCAGAATTAATATTCGAGACGCAATTATTTTTTTTTCGACTATAAAAATAATTGCTTCAAATAATGGTTTTCATACAAGTTTGATAGATAAAATGATAAACAAGAAACGTAGTCAACTAGCGTACAACAGCATATATCCTCAATTAAAAGTAGAAAAATCGGAAAAATTCACATCTTTAACATATTTTGGTCCTCTAACAGAAAAAGTTGCTAATGTCATACCTAAATGTAATATTGAACTTGCTTTCAAACCTAAGACAAAACTCTCAGGATTTTTATTCAATGCCAAAGATATCACTTCAAAATTTGAAAGTTCAGGAGTTTATAAGTTGATTTGTCCTGTATGTAAAGGAGTATATATAGGTCAGACTGGTCGATCGTTCAAGACAAGATTTAAAGAACATCAACAATCTCTTTTGAAAAATAAAACGGATTCAACGTTTTCAAATCATTGCCGTGAAAACCACCACCCATTTCCACAAATAGATAATTTTCAAATTATGCACAAATTACCGAAAGGAACCAAACTTACTTACTTAGAATCATTAGAAATTTTTAAACTCAATCATAATGCAAAAGATATCTTGCTGAACGACCAGATTGACTTGATATATTCTCCTATATTTAGTGTATTCAAACAATAACGACCTTTCTAAGAACATTGTATTGTACCAATTTGGGAAATCCACTCGATTAGCCCTTCTTGAAATGTGTTCCTCTTGTCTATTTAGGTACCTGCAATAATCCTTTTCCACCCGTAAGCGCAAATCTATAATTATTCTGTATTCAGTTCTTAACGCAATCTGCCCGATGATGGTCTAGTGACCGAAATTGCAATCGCACTGTTATATTTTTCAAAATATTTTGTGATAATAAACGTAGTAAATTCAAATTTAGTTTTGTTCATTAACTGAAATGTTTAAAGAACAAGAACCAACTGACTCGGCAACTAGAAAATTGCCTATCTACGGCGGCAGGTTTAAATAAAAGCGTTGTATATTTCTTGGCAACTTTAGGCAACTGTTTAGTCACCGGCGGAATAGGACATGAATCTCAATTTTTTAGTTGTTTCGACTGAAAAATCGAAAGTGCGCGGTGTTCAATATAAATCCATGTATTCTATTTCCGCAAATAAATAGTAGCTTGCGAAAAGTTGCTCGTACGCCAGGCTTTATATAGATATCAACAAAAATTTGTGTTGTTTATATTATTTATAACTAGTATAATATTCAAATCTAGAAACATTATCTTCAATAAATTTGAGTGACAACATTAACACCAAACGAAATCCATTGCTGCAGAAGACAATCTCACAATTGAGGCTTCAGTTCGAACTCTCCGCTTGTGGAGATTTGGTCGAACTTCGCTGCGGAGGCGATTCATGTCCTCCAAAGAACAATAGACCTCAGAGATAAACTAATGAGAGAAATATATCGCTGGGAAATATCGAATAAATAAAGCAGTTCCTGACACGTGTATCAATCTTTTGCCCTCCCTAGAACGATATAGCCATGTATAGGATGGAAAACTTTGAAGTGAAAACAACAAACGAAATGCCTACGACAAAATTTCCAGAACCGGAGAGTTTGAACTGAAGCCGTAATTGTGTGATTGTCTTCTTCAGAGGGGACTTTTGTTTGTTGTCGTTGTTGTCCGTACCAAGCTGCTTCCATTCGCGATATATATATATATATATATATATATATATATATATATATATATATATATATATATATATATATATATAAACAATGGTTAATAATAACAATTTACACATTTATTTAAAGAAATAACGCATGACGCACGTTTCGGTGGAACTTCACCTTCTTCAGATGCTAATGGCAAACTATAATTATGTTTTTCTGTTATATCGTAAACGAGAAATAAAGAGATGACAAAATGTGTAGAAGGGGTAAATAGAAAGATGGCTACAAATAATTATTATAATAGGAAAAACCAATTCTGAACTGCTAGTCAGGTAGTTCGGTAATTTCGAAAAGATTGAGAAGGGGACTTGTAGTATGATCGATTTGGCTATTCAATAGGAGACCGGATTGCTTGTATTTATTTATCTGTAATGATTCTAAAAAATTGAGTTTAATTCCCTTACTTTCAGTATTTAATATTTTAAAATCGAAACTGAATGTGTGATTTTTTTGGATTAAATGGTTTGCATAATGCGAATCCGACTTCTGATTAACAAAGCTACGTTTGTGTTCTGAAATTCTAGTTTGAAAACTTCTGGAAGGTCTACCAATGTAAAACTTATCACAATCACCACAATTAATTCTATAAACTCCTGATTTATTATCTTTATGAAATTTATAAACTTAATTGTACATTTATTTTTTCTGGAATACGTGTTATTTTGTCGATATAACGTGCAATAACTTCTTAAAGACAAATCCTTAAATCAAATAGTTGAGAACTTGTGCTTCTGTAGTTCCCCTCAAGCAGACCTGACTGCTGATATTAGATTGAATAGCACGTAATAAGTAACTGAAGACGGCCACAGATGCAACAAATTTAAAGAAACAAAGGTAGATTCCATTTTTCAGTTTTTCAAATACTCATAAATTCCTTCTTGAATCAAATAATTAAAAACCTATTTTGTGCATTATGTGGATAAGGGTTTCTGTGGTTTTCCTTACTTTTTTAATATACCTACGCAGATCTGACTGATCATATTGGATCATATTCAATGAAGTATATCCTGTTTTTTAACTTTTCAAAACTTTTAAAATTCATAAACGCCAATTTAATTTTAATCAGTTATGAACCGTTAACTGTTCAACAAAGTAGGTTCAAAATCAAATAGCCTGTTATTGCTAAAAAAAATAAAAATCAGTATATATATATATATATATATATATATATATATATATATATATATATATATATATATATATATAGGGTGTTCCTTAAAGACATGTTAATATTTGAGGTGGTGATTCTTTGACTCATTTTGAGCAAAAACTACCCATGAACTTATGTCCTTGAAGTCTTAACTTCTGAGATATAGGGTGATTAAATTTTGAAAAAAAATATAATAATAATAACTGAGATAATGTTGTGGACAACTTCATGAAATTTGGTACATGTCTTCTATGCATCAAGGAACATTTTGTGATGTACAAAAATTTTCATATTCTTTTCCAGTGGCGTTCGTACGGGATTTGCATTTAATATTTTAGGAGACAAAAATACTACGCCACTCTTCAATAAAAATAAATTTTGAGATCCTCATTCATTTTAAACAAATTTGATCTCATGGGTGTTCTTTGTCCGATGCATGATTTTCGCTTAAAAAAATAAAAACCGTTTTACTTCAGGATCAATTCCTCAAAAATCTGATGCAATGTGGAAATGTTTGTGCATCGACTGAAAGCAAATTAAGAGATCAGATTTTTTCCGAATGTACAAAATATGTACCAAATCTTATAGAGTTGTCTCCAATATTATCTCAGTTATTACTAAAAAAATGTTTTTTTTTCAAAATTTTATCAACCTTTATCTCGAAAGTTAAGACTTCTAGGACATACGTTCATGGAACGAACCCCTTGTATATATATATATTGTATTTATTTATTTAATTCTTGATACTGTTTATGCTGTATTTATTACTTTAATCGATATCTAAATAAGTGCTTATCAAAAATAACATTTTTGAATCAATGCTTCAACAATGTCAATAAAATTACTTGTGTGTGGGTATATAACTGCATTGTTTTGCACAATCGGGATTTCAAAATAGAGACATAAAGGCCACTTCTCTATTAATTAATTCCATTCAATACCATTTGTACAAAGCACTACAAGAACATTGATAATGACAAATTAATCGGATTTGGTGAAAAAAGTGGAAATGAAGCTTAACAGCGTTTATATCAATTAATCACTTTCTTACCAATATAGGAATATTGGCAATAAGAAGAACGTTGCGTCGAATTGATCCCATCACACAAAAACTTAGTCGTTTCCATTAATTAAACAGGAAACTGATTTAACAAATATCCACGTCAACCTCTGAATATTTTATTGAGCGAGCCAAGCAAGCTCTACAGGATCCGTACATTTTTATGGTGCCCTTTATGCAAATACAATCACATCTCTAGATTTCAAAGATATAATAAGAGTCCTGTCTAGAAGTTTTATCTATCATTATTTTGTGAAACAAATATTTAACAGCGATATGTAATACTTTATCAATTAAAATGTTATTGTACAACTAACGCCATCCACTGAAAATTACAGAATTAATAGGGCATATCGATGTGCAACTAGATTATTACTATTGCCATCGGTATGTTTTTAAATTACTGAAGATATCATTTATGAAGAAAATTATAGCCTTCCTGATCAAATGCCACGAATGATAATGGTTCGATTTGAAAATTATTCTTACTCAACTTATGAAAAAGTGGCTGTGTTCCAATAACATTCATAACTGAATTTAGAAAAATTGAAAATACTGATTAATACAATTATAATTCACGAGTAGCAAGGTTTAACATCAGATAAAGCAGTTGTAAATATTGGAGATAAAAAACTTCTATCGGTTACACATATGTCTTTTAAAATGTAGGAGACAGAAATAAATTCATATAGTATACGGTCTTAATAAAATAAAAATTTGCTTGGAAATTATTTGTCAAGTGAATATCATTTATAGAGTAGTAGTTATAAGTGAAATGAAAGTTTCAACTATTCCAATTAAAATCTAGGTGATTTGATTTTTACGAATGACAGAATACGTGAATTTAAATATACATAACAAGCACATTAATATAATTTTTTCTAAATTTGCACCTGCGTACTTATTATTGTTATTATCAAATGGATATACACAAAATGAAAAGTCCTCAATTCAGATGAAGACATATCCATGTATTAACAATAGGAAATCCTATAAAAATTCATTTTTCAAAAAATAACTAGTATAAAATTATTATACCAAATTACTAAATAAAGAATATATGTTCATGCAGAATATATATTACAAGGAGATTGAACAAATTGGTTATATGTACATGCACTTGAATGCGTCATCATTCTGTGACTCTGTACTGTATGGCTGTCCACATGAGCGTATGCAAACATGTCCGAAGCACTGCCGAATAGTTTTGTGTAGGTCGCAAACGAACTAGTTTGTAAAAGTGCTTTCGCAGACAAATTACGTGAAATAGTTCTCAGATCCCTAGCTTCGTAGCTTGTCCAATACTTTTTTAAAAACAACAGCGCTACGTTAGTTAGTCATATCAACACTCACTGCGCATGGGCTTCTCCTTATTCAGTTTAGTAAGTTCTGTTATACTGCCAGTTTGTCTGTGGGAGCACTCTTCCTTCGTTCACAAATAACACAAAACTACTTATCAAACAGAAGAGAGCTTGCATTAGCGGCAGCAACGCGAACGAATGATTTCATTTCAAAATATGAGAGCTAACGAACTAAAAGAGCGACCTAGTTCGCTAAGAAGTTGCGAACTAAACTGATCGCTTCAAGTCTCAAACTATAAAAGGCAAGACTGCTACCGATGCGCGAACCAAGCTAGTTAGTCGAGTACTCAGGTACGCTGGCTAGTATTTGGGAGGTCTCGGGTTCAAACCCCGAGGCCGACTGGTCTGCCATGAGTTTTTTTCAGAGGTTTCCTCATGGTAATGTAAGTCACTGCTTGCAAACTTATAAGGCGAATGCTGGGCCAGTATTAATCCTCTGAACCGTACACACACTTCCTGTTAATGTTCCATAGATATCCCGTCTCACCTATCCTTAATGCACTTGTACATAGAAGATGTATCCTCTGATCTGGCTGAATGAGTTAATCCCAAACTCAACCTGCCCGCCTCCCTAACACATACTTCAGGGAGGAATGAAACACGTGTGTTTCCTTCTTTCCGATGCGCGGTTGCCCCAACAGCATACTGAAAGCATTATTGTACCAGATGCGCATCAAAATCAGCTCGTGAGCATCACAAAGCCGTGCTTTTTGTTAGTATACCTATCGCATATCTCAGCTTATTATTTAAATGACGATCAGTTTCACATAAATTTCTTGTTTTCGAATATCGTTGAGGAAAGAGTGGAAAAATCATTTCACGACCAGAAATTCAAGAGATTGAATTGATGTTTGCATTTCCTCCGAGTCCGGTGACTCGAGGGAGATACCTGAGGGGACTCTATTAGTAAATTAATCCTTACCCTTAACGTAGAGGAGGGCGGCAGTTGAATAATCGGTCCCAATTGAATTTTCAGCGACGCATTCATACTTGCCATGGTCTTTCTCGTCGCTGTTCTTTATTTGCAGCGATCCTGAAAAACGAACAGTTAATGGATTCCTTCTGTGAAATACTGAAAAAAGTTGAACAAATAAATTGATAAAATACGCATTGAAATTGGAAAAATGATGAAACCGATGGAACATGTAGCAGATACCAATTTTAATCTTATGAAAAATTTGAACTGTCATTAGTATAACTAATTGATAGGGCCTATACTTGATGAAAATCCATTATAATATTGTGAATAAAACACAAATATTCAATATTACATCTGGAAAAGATTTAACAACGGTGAATAATTCAACAAATTATTGGATTGTTTCATACTATTAATTTCAAGAGCTTCTAATAAATTGAGTATAGCCTTTATTTTCTATATGTAATATTTCAAATTCACTATTAAAAATATGATTGTTTTCTAGGAGATGTGATGCATAAGTAGAATCTAATTTTTCCTTGTCGTAACTTCTTTTATGTTCTGATAACTCCAAAGTTCCCGCCAGTTTGGCCAACATATACTTTAGGACATGAACCACAAGTTAGCTTATAGCTTATATTCCTTCATCTTTCAATATTCCCGTTGTAAAGGTTAATATGCATTATATATATATATATATATATATATATATATATATATATATATATATATATATATATATCTAAAGAAGCCACTGTGTTTTGGCGAAACAATTGTCATGTTAACAGAATATAGTGAAAATCAAAAACAGTGAAGTTTTATTTACAATGTTATTAGTATATTAAGATTGTAATTCTTGGCTTGATTTTACTAACAATTGAAATTCGAACTAGACATATATGACACATATTTATATATATATATATATATATATATATATATATATATATATATATATATATATATATATATATATATATATATATATATATATATATATATATATATATATATATATATATTTTGCTATGGTTTATTTATTTGCAATATTAAAATTAAAATATATAGTACAATATAAAATAAAATTGATAAGTAAGAGGAAAAACTTCAATAAAATTAAAGAAAAATAAAGAGGTGATTGATTAATTATAAAATATGTATATAATTCTGTGCTCAGATGGCAGAAGGTTATAAGTCAGTTCTGTCAAATTTTACGAGACGGTAATTTTAGAATTCAAGATGTCATGAAAAATTAGGAGGTTGTTTTAGATGAGTAACTGTGCTATTAATATTGGCGTTAGATAGCTAGCTCATCCTTAGAGTCACTGAATTCGGAAGAATATTGCTATAACCTGATTAATAACGGCTGTTTTTCATGAGTTTCTCGACTTATGACATTTTGCCACCTCCAGTTATTTCAGTTTTCTCTCTATCATCTGGTTATGGTATTTCTTAGGAGGGTTAGAGAAGGTGGGCTCATTAATTTGAATGGTTTATTGATGAAGTCAATTTAACATAAAACTTAATTCTACATAGTTTCATTTTCAACCGTTACAAGATCTTCAACCTCGTCAAACTCTGCAGCTTCATCACTAGTTCGCAAGTTTTTATAAAAATCATGGCAGTCTTCATCTACCAATGAAAGAATTGACAGCAGGTCTTCTTTTTTTAAGGGCACTGACCCAGCGTAAGACAGCGGCATGGTAATGGAATCTAATGACAGTGGCCTTCCTCTTTTCTGTCTTCTGAAATCCACGACCTGAAATTCCGAAGATTCGTCTAGAGTATATTTATATTTTATTACTCCAAAATTTGATTCATAGCGTAACCATTTTATCTTCATCCACTCTTCCTTTGCTCCATTTGAGTTAACAGTCCTCTTTACCAAAACGCTTTCTTTTTCCAAAAGTTTGGAGAATGCGAGGAAATGCGAGTTTGACATGGGACTCACGTGAAAACGTTTGCCTTCTTTCCGTGCACTCTGTTTGCTGGATACTAGTCGGACGAAAGAGTACCAATCTCTTGGAGTCATAATGGCAGTTTGCTCTGCTTGCTTCTTCGCTCTTTCAATCCTGGCATGGTCACTATCACACTCTAATCTCGTGTGGCCAGGTAAGAGAAATTTTTGATCAATAACACAGATTGAAGGTTTCTTCAGGATTACAAAACTGAACATTATTGCCATGTGCAGGTTTCTGTTTTGGCCACCACATGTGTCAGAGTATGTTGTTATGTGCGACACACTGTCGGGCAACATCATGATTTTTCTAAACACACATGAAGCAATTTGATCAGATCCTCGACCTCCAATCGCCTCGTGCCACATGAAACAGTGAGTCTCTTGAACGTGCGAGCAGTCACGCACTGTAAGGTTGTAGGTAGATAGTAACCTTTTGTAGTAAGGAATATTAGTAGATAGGTATGGTGTTGGAAGCACTTGCTGCAAATCGAACACTAATACTCTTTCTGCTGAATTGTTAATAGCCGACTCCATATCCTTTCTTTTACTTTCATATCCCTTTTCAGCCTGAGCAATATGTTCATCATGAAGCAAAGATAAACGTTCACGTTCTTCAAGATTGGAACAAAATTTTTTTTTTGCTTTAAATTCGTCACATTTTTTACAAGTATCTATGTATGGCTGCTTGAACTTTAAATCAGTGGTTTTGAAAACACTTCTAAACACATCATAAGAAGGTACCTTAGCAACACTATTAGCCCGCATACAAAAGATTTTATATTCTTCGTGCATTTTTTTTATTGTGAGATGACTGGGCAGGAAAATTTTTTCAGATGTCGCTCTTCTGGAATAGTGACTAACGTTTCTTGGATACATATCTATAAAAAATTTTATTTCCTCACGTTCTTGTATTAATTTATTTTTTGGCGTATGCCGACCTCTGCGATCACTGACCACCATGCCAGTTGAACTATTCTTCAATTTCATGACAAGAGTATCGACCTGACGTGGCGTGATTCCGTGGACATTACGAAAAAAATCTTTGCATACTTCGAATTCTTCGGACCTCGATATGATTGAATATGAAACAGAAACCTGCCTGTTCTTATTACCCCCTCTTTTCCTTTCGACAGCTTTCTTTGAAACGCAGATCCTCCCACAAAGAATTTCATGCTTAGCGGATTCTGATTTTAATCGTAACTGTTTATTGGGCTCTTCCTGAATATTGGGTGGACATTTTTCACAGCATTTCTTCACTTTACAGCACTCCGATTTAGGAAAAAAATTTTCAGCGGGAATAAATATACCTCTTCGGTTCCTGTATGACAATCCCTGCTCTTTTTGTTTTCATTTCTTCCTCTCTACTTCTAACTCCTTTTTGTCGTTTTTGTCTCGAAATGTTATCTTCAGGTAGCCTTTCACATCTATTGGGTGATACTAAGCAGCTTGTTGAATCAGCAGATGTCGCATCATCAACGTTGTTATTATTATCAGCATTTGCGTTGTCCCCAACTGAAGAAAAAAAGGCATTAGAGAGTTGTAAGAAAAAACCAAGCACCATTTTCAATTTTTATTGATTTATTATAACTATATAATTAATCGACCTTTTTATTTGAAAAATACTTAAAAATGTGTTACTGAAAGCATACAACTTTATGCAGTTATCTTGTACCATCAATATGAACATCTTTGTCAACACTCTCAAAAAACTCTGTTTCGTTTGTACGCCTATTTGTTTTGGGTCGTGACTTGAAATATGAACAATGTGCCGCTTATGAAATATTAGGATGTGAATTATCATTATATACAAGAAATCGATGTCATTGACAATCAACTTTTCCTATTCAAAAATTTTTCTATGAAAATTGAATGGATTGTGTATGCCATTATTTGTGTGCTTTAAATGTGAAAATTCTCCTGCATTCACAAGCCTTAACCAAATAGCTCAACCCGATTGAAGAAGGAAATAGCAATAATTGTTAATTTTATCGAAATCTTTATACCTACCTACTTTCAAGCCTAAATCCCAACCTCGCAAATAAATCATAATTTATTTAAGGCCTCTGGCCAGTGGCCATCTACTTATTGCAAATGAAGTAAAATGTAAAATTTTATTCACTTACCTCGTCACAAACACCTGCATCGTCTTGTACCGCCAAATTATTAATAGCTAGTTGGTGATTTGTAGTTTCAGTCATTAAACAATCGTTACTTTTATGCAGTAAAAGTGAGGAACGAACTTGAAACTTCAATTTGCATTTAACACACAACCACATCGCGGGAATTTACTTTCGCAAAATAAAAGAAAACAGAGCAGTATGTAAGTAAAACTTGTTGATGACAGTCCGGAGATAAAATGGAAACATAGAATATATTCGTACAGTTCGATCTGTTCGATCTGTGCTATCTTTTAAATAAGCATATTATGTAATTTTCTCAAATAAATCTATTTTGATTTGATTTGATTTGGATTTGATTTGATCACGTGAACAATCCCAAAATGGAAGTCAAGTAGTGGGGAAGAACAGTTGGTGCGCAAGAATACACGTTTTTGCCACCTTAGCTGATTCAATTGCACATGAAACGTGTAAGATGGTAAAATGTCATAACTCGAATTATAACATTTTGCCATCTGCACATTCGAGAGAACAAGTCGTCTATTCAAGATGGCGAATTGTATATAACATTTTGCCAGCATTCTATTCTGTAGCTTTTGACTTATAACAACTTGTCATCGTTATTTTCTCAAAAACCAAAAGAAATAGACTTACGACATTCTGCCACCTTTTAAGTATTAAAGAATGAGACTCCAGAATGTAAAAACTTGCTTTCTTAGGAAAAGTGACTTATACCATTTTGCCATCTGAGCACAGAATTAATAATATATGAATAATACTTGTAGAATGTTGAACACTTGAAATGTCAATAATCGTTGGACAGAGATTTCAAATAATTCAATGCAAATTCATGAAATATTAGAAATATAGAAGACTATAAGTAATAGAATCTTTATAAAGAATAAATGGAAGAAATCAATCCAAAATAACATGCTTAATTTATGTAGAATACATATGATTATGGAAATTTTATGTATCGTAGAATCAACTAAATTTGTATATCAGATAATAAGTAAATTTCAAGTCATTGAAGGTAATTAATCATATATAAAGATATTAAAAGAGATTAGTTAACTGTTTTATATATAAAATTATTGTAGAATAATGTAATAAAGTAGAATTTCAAGGTAGAATCAGAAATTATATATAACGAAATGTCAAATTTTTCAAGTAGAAATAATAATTGAATTAAAGGACAGAATATTGAAAATTTCAATACAAAATGATCAGAATATTCTTTAGATGAGTTTATCTAGATATTTTCAGTCTAAAATATATGGTTTTATTACAAATTTGTTAAAAATTTAATCAAATGTCATTTAATTATTCAAAATAACCAAATTGAAGTACTGAGTTTGAAAAATTTTAAATTATCAAAAAGAAGCTGTTATTATTGAAATAATCAATTTCCAAAATTATTGTATATTTAATTAAATAGAATGATATTTAAAAAATGTACAGTACCTTTTAGTTTAATATCTAAAAATGATTAATAATCATAAAAAGGATATTGAGAACATTCTAGAATATATACATCAGGTAATTTGATTTTCAAAAATAAAAAGACATTATAAAGGAAAGTGAATTCCATTTCCGGAGTGAGTTGATTTTTAGCAGCCAAGCAATAAGCATTGTCTTCGTGTACATCGAATATTCATTTGTTATTGTATCTCCATATTGTCTTCCTGAAATATAAAGTGAACTGAAATTATAATTATAAAGTAATAGATAAAAGTAAAAGTAAAATATTTAAATTACCTGAAGTGAGTTCCAATTATTGATGTAATATAAACAACAATAGAAGCAGAGGCCATCTTAGGATTAACTTAACCTTCTTAAAGCCGATAAAGAAGAAAATTATTGGATCAACAACAACATAGAACAGCTGATCATCATAGAGTGTGAAAGTGACAATTTGAAAAAGTGAGTAAATAGATAATTGGCCAATTTTGACATTTATAAATATTTGCAAATATTAAACATTTTGGGGGAATTATTAAACGTAAAAAGGTACCATAAAGTTAGTTACTAGTTATAGTTATCCTTTTAGAATTAATGTTATATATTAAAGAGTATGTGTTAATAAAATTGTTAAATTAAAAATTTTTGATTTATTGAAGTTTCAAAATAAAGTCAAAAGATAAAGTAAATTAAAAGATTAAAAAGGAGAACCTTCCCTGAGATAATTTTATTAGAGTCTAAATACAAATTAATATTAAATAAATAATAGCAAATATAGGAAAATTCATCATAATTGATTTCACAAGAGATATATAAAATTAGTAAATTCATATTAATTAGCTCTCAACTTGGGGCTAAAATAATTAAGAATTCATATCAATATATATATATATATATATATATATATATATATATATATATATATATATATATATATATATATATATATATCAGGGCTGTGCCAAAGCATTGTGCTTTGTGCTCGTGAAAGCACTCGGAGCCCTTTTGTGCTCCCGAGCACTGTGCTTCCGAGCCCTTTTCAAAAGCAGTGCTTAGTGCTTAGTAATTGAAGTCCTTCAACAAAAGGCTTTGTGCTTAGCAAAAGTGCTCCCGAGCACTGAAGTGCTCTCAAGCACTTCTGCGGGTTACTAAGCACTAAGCCCTGAGTCAAACTTGTCGTAACACGAATATACGTATGCGGCGGCGCTATGATCGTGTGTTGATATAATTCCAGTGATAAACATCTCACGTTTGTGTCAAGTCAATAAAAAAATTATTTATAAAATACAACACCCCCCTTTCATCAAGTGCTCCTGTTGAAAGACTGTTTTCATTTGCGTCTATAGTAAATGCACCAAGATGTCATGCTCTGAGTGACACAAACTTCGAAAACATAGTTTTATTAAAAGCTAATGGGGATGTTTGAATTTTTTTTAAATTTTGATGAGTTGTACACCATTACTTATATGTAACTTGTATGTAGCCAATACATTGAATGAAAATTTTGGATTTTTTTATGGGCATGGAACTCAACTATCTAAATCGCATAGTTTTTTCAGTACCTATATTCTGATGAAATATGAATAATAAGCATGGAAATTTCTAATATGAAATAATTAATCTTTCAATACTCTGTGCTTTCCATAAGGGTTTCTCCTATTTGATATATTAATCATCACTTAGGTGATTAAATACTAATACTAAGATTCTACACAGGTCCTTTTTTATCCTATTTTCAATAAAATCTGTGTCATTTAGCTAATATCAATGTTCGTAGGTCACAGATTACAGAAGCATATCTTGTTTCTGTATTATTTAAATTTAAATGTATCTATGATCTTTATGAAATTGATCAAAAATGGCGTGTGAGAATGCCTATGCTTATAGTTATTTATGTATCAAGGGAGTTATAAGGATGTTAACTACAGAGGGCAATATATTTCAATCCCGAGGGACGTAAGTCCACCTCCGTGCAATGTACGATTTTTCTGAGAATTTAGTGGAATTCCAATATACCATTGGATCTTTCCCTGAACCTCTCTTCGAGCAAAATGACGTGCGGGACAATCAAATCTACTGAACCCCATTGAAAATTTTCTGCTCTTTTCAATTATCTCAATCAAATCCCAAAATTTTAATATACAGGGTGTTGAATCTCCACTTGGAAGAAGTCCCATAATTTTCAAATACGGACCTGGAATTTTCTGGAAATTTAAATATAAATCGGTCGACCTGTGGAAGTGAATTATACGTTCCAAATATCAACCGACTATGCTGGTTGGTTCAAAAGTTATGAGGAATTGAAATTTTTGGTACATAAACTCGGTTATGGAATTGATGATTGATTTTTTGGACTCGCCTAGGATAGCTCTAGCTCAGGTTGTCGTAGGTATGTTCATTTACCAATGAAACACCCTGTATAGTTCTGTACGAGCTCATAGTGAGCATCGAATTTGTAACACCCTGTGCATCTCTTTTCACCCGTCAATAATCTCATACTCATAATTATGCCAGCTTACAATTTCTTTACCGATTAAAATAAACTCAATTTCAACAATTCCTAAAAGAGTACTTAGGGCTTAGTGCTCGAAATGTCAAATTACTTTCACAAAGTGCTTAGTAATCGCAAGCCTTTTGTAAAAATAAGTGCTTAGTGCTCGAGACCGGGAGCCTTGTTTTTCAAGTACTTAGTGCTTATTGCTCGAACCACTATTCTTCAGTGCTCGTCACAGCTCTGATATATATATATATATATATATATATATTTACTATATATATATATATATATATATATATATTATTATATAATATATTATACGTATATAGTACCATAAAGTAGGTATCCGAGAACATCCTGTTATCTAAAATGCTATCCAGTAAACTCTCTGTTTAGTCTGATAGTGAGACCAGAAGAGCTTATCTCATTCGAGAAAGTTCTCAGCATCAATTTCAAAAATCTAGAGGTCAACCATTCTTAGTGCCTCAAGCTGTTCAATGGCTGAATCCCAAAAACAATAAGTCGGATTTTTAAAAAGTTTTCATGATTTTCCCTGCATTGAAAAAACTTTAATTTTAATAAATTTAGATGAATATTTGATGTTTTTAGTCAGTATTTCTTAAAAACGAATTGAAATCAATCTAAACGTACATAAGATTGAAAAAGAGTCATCTAATCAAATGTATAATCCAGCTTTTTCAGTTAATGGAAAATGAACATGAAAATTTAATATCTTAAACGGTTGAATAGAAGATCAAATCAATTCCTTCACTTTATTGCATTCAATTCAATACTAATCGCCTAATGTTTTGATCTGAGTGTTTCTCGAACTGGAGACTAATGAAAAGCTCTTAAATCTAAAGTTCTGAATACAAAACTTCTATCCGATAATGATTAGAGGTTATCTGGAAAGTTTGTGCCAATTTTTGGTAGGTGGCGTAAAGACATGTACTGTATTAAAACAATTGAAAATGAATGTCATACGTACATATCGCAAAAGACGGAATTTACTTCAAATATATATATATATAGAAGAATATTTTCATTTTTGTATGCCTTTGAATATAGGATAAAGCAGACTGTATTTTATAAACTCAATGCCTTTATTTTACACGGAAGACTTCAATGATACACAAAGGCAAACCAGATATGCGATGTTTATGTTGATGTAGTTGAAATAACTGTGCAGAAGTAGTCTTCTAGGTTCAACTATTGATTTAAACCATTAAGATGAAGAACGTTCAGCTAGCTGCTCTACTACAGATAAAGGTCAGATTAAAATACTGATTGAGAATATATACGATACGTAAAATAATAGAATTATACGACACATAAAATTCACCATCTAAGGCCATTTTATGAAGCCTGGTTACATATACAGATTGACGTATGGCTTTCCTATGATTTAACGTAGAAATAATAAAGTATAAACTTTAAAATAAAAACACTTGGCTTATGTTTCACTATATGAAAAATATTTAGATACTGTATTTAGCAGTAACGAAAAGTCGACATGTTTCGAGTTATGAACTCATTGTCAAGACTGACTACAGGAGAGTATTACATCGTATTTTATAAAACAGACAAAAGCAAAAGTGATACCTGAAAATCAATTTGTTCATTTACAAGGGGTAATTAACTATTATGGGCGTAACTTATTTCAAGAATTTCAAGAAGGTCAAGGCGTTTTCCTTTGTTACCTGAATGTAACAATTTGGTTTTGTTGAAATCCAGGAAGTGATTGAATTTTATACAATGTTCAGAGAAGCCAGTGGTATTTTTGTTTTGTAAAATTAACTTTTTATGTTCTTCAACACGAATATTTATATTCCTTCCTGTCTGTCCAATATAGAAAGCAGGACATTCGTCGCAAAATATTTTGTAAACACCACTGATTTCTCCGATGTCAGATTTTACTTTATTATTGACCAAGAATGACTTCAAGTTACTTTTATTTGTACAAATTGTTTTAACGTTATTTTTCGATAGTCTGTTACAAATTTTGCTACTCAAATTCGGCACATAATTTATTGGGAAGTATTTTTGTTCTTCATTAATAGTTTGCGTGGGGTATATTGAAATACAAATACAAACTATTAATGAAGAACAAAAATACTTCTCAATAAATTATGTGCCTAATTTGAGTAGCAAAATTTGTAACTGACTATCGAAAAGTAACGTTAAAACAATTTGTACAAATAAAAGAAACTTAAAGTCATTCTTGGTCAATAATAAAGAAAAATCTAACATCGGAGAAAACAGTGGTATTAACAAAATATTTTGCGACGAATGTCCTGATTTCTATATTGGACAGACAGGAAGGAATATAAATATTCGTGTTGAAGAACATAAAAAGTCAATTTCACAAAACAAAATACCACTGGCTTCTCTGAACATTGTATAAAATTCAATCACTTCCTGGATTTCAACAAAACCAAATTGTTACATTCAGGTAACAAAGGAAAGCGCCTTGACCTTCTTGAAATTCTCGAAATAAGTTCCGCCCATAATAGTCAATTACCCCTTGTAAACGAACAAATTGATTTTCAGGTATCACCTTTGCTATTGTCTGTTTTATAAAATACCATATAATACTCTCCTGTAGTCAGTCTTGATAATGAGTTCATAACTCGAAACATGTCGACTTTTCGTTACTGCTAAATACAGTATCTAAATATTTTTTATATTGTGAAACATAAGCCAATTGTTTCTTATTTTAAAGTTTATACTTTATTCTTTATGATGTTTCACCAAGTGATGTGCGAGAATTCAATCTCAGTTATTAACGTAGAAATATTCGATAGATTGCATTTTCGTTTGCTACTCGCTATTTAAACGCAATGCGAGCCACGATTTTTGAAGCAAGTTGTGACGAGGGATGAAAACTGGATAATCTATAACAATGTTGAGCGGAAAAGATTTTAGGGAAATCAGAATGAACCACCCTAAACTATCCAAAGAAGGACATGCTCAGTGTTTGGAGGGATTTGTAAGGGATCTTTTAATACGAGCTCCAAACAACGAGAAGTTAAATTCAGAGAAATATATTTCTAATTACACGAATTGAAAAAAATCTTTCAATTATTCTTCAAAATCGGTATGAAATTTCCAGAAACTCCAATATTTTATGTCAATATTCGGTTGATGAAAAGTGGCTGGAAACCTTGCGAATGTGAAAAAACAAACTTGAAAATTGCAATATACTCATCAGACCGATGGACTGAAAAACACCAGGTACAATAGCTATTTCGTCGATATAGCGAAAAAAAAATGTTTAAAATCAAATGAATACACTGTAATATCCGTTTTCAATATGAAGCTAATCGAAATACATCTAGTTGAAACTGTTAGTGGACAAAATTGGATAACTAACGAGGTGCTATTATACTATGTAGCTCTGAACACAAAATTCCGACAAGATTATTATTTCATGTCAATATTTAGTCTACAAATAATTGACAAAGAGCTGTTTAATTGACTATCTCGTCTAACTCTTTTAGTTGTGTTAATTATGATCTGAATGTACCTACATGTTACACGGCTTCGTAAGCACAAGTCTATTAGCAGAATCTCTCTATGAAGTGCATAATAAGTACTATTTGGAAAACCATCCACTAGATACATGATACGCAGATGTGAAAACCTCATGCAGTGAACTCAATCAATATATTCTTGTGAGTTTCTGATTAGTAGGACTTCAATATTGATATTAGATATATATATATATATATATATATATATATATATATATATATATATATATATATATATATATATATATATATATATATATATATATATATAAATATATATATATATATATATATATATATATATATATATATATATATATATATATATATATATATATATATATATATATATATATATATATATATATATATATATATATATATATATATATGTCACTACCTTATATCTCAAGATTATCAGAAAGTTTTAAAAAAGTATTTGAGAAACATGAAATTACTATATGCCACAAAGCATATAATCTGTTAGAATGGAACTACAGTAAACTGAAAACAAAAACACCTACAAACAGGAGAACACACGTAATATATGAGATCCCATGTGCTAACTGCGATCAGGTGTATATTGGGCAAATCAGCCAATACTTAGGGAACAGATTAAGTGGACACAGATACGATAAAAATATCATAACAGCCCTCAGCAAACACGAGCAGGAGCTGAACCATAATTTTGACTTTTCCAAAACCAGAATAATCAAAACGGAGCATAACCAAAATAAAAGGGAAATACATGAAATGATTTGTATTAAACAGAATTCAAAAGCTGTCAATGCCAGAACAGACATAAAAAACCTAAACAAAATCTACTACAATATCATATAAATAAATAGATGGTGCTGCACGCTTCCATCATATTTTTGGAATTAGAAAAATTTGACTAACGTTTTTGCTTACGTCCATCGTTCTGTGTTTTTTATACAGTATCTGATTTGCGTTTCTACTGTGATGAGAAACTCTATGTACCTTATAATAACCTAAAAAAGAGAATAATTTTGAATCTGAATCTGTCATAATTCTGTTGTATGTTAGTGTCAAAGAATGTTTTACTTTTATGTATATCACTGTTAATATGTAACACTATTTTTGAAACAAAATACCTGTTTTTCTGACTGTTAGAGGTGTGCTATTTGTGAAAGAAATTTTACTTTGATATCTGACAAACTTTTGCTTTGTTTTAGGGTCCATTGATAAAGGCCAAAACCATGGCCGAAACGTTTGGATGATTTATCAAAAAACATGTAATGTTTGACGTTTAATATTATGTGAACCTTATTTCCAAGAAAATACCAAAAATTATATATATATATATATATATATATATATATATATATATATGTATATATATATATATATATATATATATATATATATATATATATATATATATATATATATATATATATATATATATATATATATATATATATATATATATAATTATTTATTTAAATTGTTGTTGTCTGTGAACTATTTTTAAATTATTGATTATTATTAGCACAGGCTAGGTGAATCTCAAAAAAACTTTATTTCCAAGAAAATACCAAAAATTATATATATATATATATATATATATATTTATATATATATATATATATATATATATATATTTATATATATATATATATATATATATATATATATATATATATATATATATATATATAATTATTTATTTAAATTGTTGTCTAAAGTAGACGTTTCGCCACGACATTCGTGGCTTTTTCAAAACTTTTTAAATATTGAAATTTCTTCGACATTTATCGATTTGAAAAAAAGAAGGTATGGTTTAGAACATGTGATCTCCAAAATTACAAGTAATGTCTTTTTAAAGTTTTTAAAGACAAATCCAACAATCAAATATTTTAAACCTATTTTGTACATTACGTGGGTAAAGGTTTCTGTGGTTCCCTTTCCATCTAATACCAACAGACCTGATTGTTGATATTGGACTGAATAGCACGTAATTAATAACTGAAGACGGTCACAGCCGTAATAAAAAAATTTTTGAAAAAAAGATTAATAGTACCCTATTCTTTGACTATTCAAAATCAAAATAATTTGAACCTATTTCGAACATTACGTGGGTAAAGATTTCTGTGGTTTCCCTTACCATCTAATAATAACAGATTTGAATGTTAATATTGGACTGAATACCACTTAATGAATAACAGAGAACGGCCACAGCCGAAAATTTTTGATGAAACATAGTAGTCTTTTTTAACTTTTCAAATTTTTTCAAATCAATAAATGTCAAAGAAATTTCAATATTTCAAAAGTTTTGAAAAGACCACGAATGTCGTGGCGAAACGTCAACTTTTCAATAAAATCGAGCTTTTTTGAGATTCACCAAGCCTGTTATTGCTAATATATATATATATATATATATATATATATATATATATATATATATATATATATATATATATATATATATATATATATATATATATATATATATATATATATATATATATATATATATATATATATATATATATATATATATATATATATATTATTTTTTTTTTTCGTAATATGTTCTTGGTGTTAGGTTAGGTCACATTAAATGATACATTTTAGTTGTCGTGCATATGATTGTTATTATTACACATACTTATCAGAAATAATTGACCCGTTGACTGTGATAAGTATGTGTAATAAAAATGTTTTGTTCTCTATGTTTCATTTTAGTTGATTGTCTACGTTAAGGTTTATAGATTTTGAAAAAGGCCATAAAATGGTCGAAACGTCAATAAACAATCATTTGCACGACAACTAAAATGCATCATTTAATGTGACCTAAACACCAAGAACATATTACGAAAAAAATATATATTAGGATCAAAGAAAAACCAAAACTAAATATATATATATATATATATATATATATATATATAATATATATATATATATATATATATATATATATATATTACATATACATATACATATACATACATACATATATATATATATATATATATATATATATATATATATATATATATATATATATATATATAATTATTTATTCGAATTGTTGTTGCCTGTGATTTATTTTTAATCTCTTGATAATTATTAGCAACCAGCCTGTTATTGCTAATAATTATCAAGAGATTATATATATATATATATATATATATATATATATATATATATATATATACTATATATATATATATATATAATATATATATTATATATATATATATATATATATATATATATATATATATATAGATAAAAAAAAAAATTCTGACTATAAAGTGTCAATGAGCTATTTATTAAAGGAAGGTTTTTTTGAAAAAACTTTTCCTAATGATGCATGAAATGGTGAAAGAATAGAGGTCAATATCAATCATTTAAACAAAATTCATTGGAGATGCATAAAATGGCGAAGGAACCGGGACCGTTCATAATAATCATTCCAATAGTATTCACATACACATACAAGATGGCGAAGGATCAGGGAGTATTCATGAAGAGTAATATTTATTCAACGGGGATCATTCTCCAGTTAATAATTCGCGGCTCTCGATGACCGTTATCGGCCACTGTAAAACACTGTCCGCTAATATTGATGCTTTACTTGTAGTTGTTTTAGTATTCTTCATCAAAATAACACATAATAGGAACACAAGGGAGGAGGAAATATGTTGAACGTTGTACTAAATGAACGAAATAGTAATATATAGAAGCAAACACTGGTATAGTATCATGTCTTCTTCTAATAGTACGTTGACAGAGTATTTTCGAAATGATTGAAACTCGAATACAAGTTGAAGTTCTTTTTTTTTTATCATTTTATCTATCAAACTTGTATGAAAACCATTATTTGAAGAAATTTCTACTATAAAAATAATTGCTTCAAATAATGGTATTCATACAAGTTTGATAGATAAAATGATGAAAAATAAACCTTAGTCAACTACGTGATAATTTAACGTGATGAACAAAAACAAAACTTGAATTTACTACGTTTATTATCACAAAAATACTTTGAAAAAAATATAAATATAATATTTTTTTCAAAGTATTTTTGTGATAATGAACGTAGTAAATTCAAGTCTTGTAATATTAAAATTTTCTTTCAAACCTAAGACAAAACTCTCAGGATTTTCATTCAATGCCAAATATATCACTTCAAAACATGAAAGTTCAGGAGTTGATGTCCTGTATGTTAAGGAGAGTATATGGGTCAGACTGGTCGATCGGTCAAGATAATATTTAAAGAATACCAACAATCTGATGTCCTGTATGTTAAGGAGAGTATATGGGTCAGACTGGCCGATCGGTCAAGATAATATTTAAAGAATACCAACAATCTGATGTCCTGTATGTTAAGGAGAGTATATGGGTCAGACTGGCCGATCGGTCAAGATAATATTTAAAGAATACCAACAATCTGATGTCCTGTATGTTAAGGAGAGTATATGGGTCAGACTGGCCGATCGGTCAAGATAATATTTAAAGAATACCAACAATCTGATGTCCTGTATGTTAAGGAGAGTATATGGGTCAGACTGGCCGATCGGTCAAGATAATATTTAAAGAATACCAACAATCTGATGTCCTGTATGTTAAGGAGAGTATATGGGTCAGACTGGCCGATCGGTCAAGATAATATTTAAAGAATACCAACAATCTGATGTCCTGTATGTTAAGGAGAGTATATGGGTCAGACTGGCCGATCGGTCAAGATAATATTTAAAGAATACCAACAATCTTGCATGTCCTGTATGTTAAGGAGGAGCTATATGGGTCAGACTGGCCGATCGGTCAAGATAATATCTAAAGAATTACCAACAATCTGATATGTCCTGTATGTTAAGGAGAGTATATGGGTCAGACTGGATCGATCGGTTCAAGATAATATTAAAGAATACCAACAATCTGATGTCCTGTATGTTAAGGAGAGTATATGGGTCAGGGACTGGCCGATCGGTCAAGATAAATTTAAAGAATACCAACAAATCTGATGTCCTGTATGTTAAGGAGAGTATATGGGTCAGACTGGCCGATCGGTCAAGATAATATATTTAAAGAATACCAAACAATCTGATCCTGTCCTGTATGTTAAGGAGAGTATATGGGTCAGACTGGTCGATCGGTCAAGATAATATTTAAAGAATACCAACCAATCTTGATGTCCTGTATGTTACAGGAGAGTATATGGGTCAGACTGGTCCGATCGGGTCCAAGATAATATTAAAGAATACCAACAATCTGATGTCCTGTATGTTAAGGAGAGTATATGGGTCAGACTGGCCGATCGGTCAAGATAATATTTAAAAGAATAACCAACAATCTGATGTCCTGTATGTTAGGAGAGTATATGGGTCAGACTGGCCGATTCGGGTCAAGATAACTATTTAAAAGAATACCAACAATCTGATGCTCCTGTATGTTTAAGGAGAGTATAATGGGTCGACTGGCCGATCGGTCAAGATAATATTTAAAGAATACCAACAATCTGAATGTCCATGTATGTTAAGGAGAGTATATGGGATCAGACTGGTCGATCGGTCAAGATAATCATTTTAAAGAATACAAAATCAATCTGATGTCCTGTATGTTAAGGAGAGTATATGGGGTCAGACTGGCCGATCGCGATCAAGATAATATTTAAAGAATACCAACAATCTGATGTCCTGTATGTTAAGGAGAGTATATGGGTCAGACTGGCCGATCGGTCAAGATAATATTTAAAGAATACCAACAATCTGATGTCCTGTATGTTAAGGAGAGTATATGGGTCAGACTGGTCGATCGGTCAAGATAATATTTAAAGAATACCAACAATCTGATGTCCTGTATGTTAAGGAGAGTATATGGGTCAGACTGGCCGATCGGTCAAGATAATATTTAAAGAATACCAACAATCTGATGTCCTGTATGTTAAGGAGAGTATATGGGTCAGACTGGCCGATCGGTCAAGATAATATTTAAAGAATACCAACAATCTGATGTCCTGTATGTTAAGGAGAGTATATGGGTCAGACTGGTCGATCGGTCAAGATAATATTTAAAGAATACCAACAATCTGATGTCCTGTATGTTAAGGAGAGTATATGGGTCAGACTGGCCGATCGGTCAAGATAATATTTAAAGAATACCAACAATCTGATGTCCTGTATGTTAAGGAGAGTATATGGGTCAGACTGGCCGATCGGTCAAGATAATATTTAAAGAATACCAACAATCATTTTTGAAAAATAGAACGGATTCAACGTTTTCAAATCATTGCCGTGAAAACCAACCCGTTTCCACGAATAGATAAATTCCAAATTATGCACAAATTACCATAAGGGTTCCAACTAACTTACTTAGAATCATTGGAAATTTTTAAACTCAATCATAATGCAAAAGTTATCTTGCTGAACGACCAGATTTACTTGATATATTCTCTATATTTAGTGTATTCAAATAATAATGATTTTTCTGAGCACATTTTATTGTACCAATTTGGGAAATCCACTTCGATTAGCACTTCTTGAAATATGTTTCTCTTGTCTATTTAGGTACCTGCAATAATTCTTTCTATACATTTTGGAAATTAAAGGTTTGTTTTTGTAAATAAAGAATGAAGTTTGAACATCAAAATAAATTAACACTTTGCTTATAGTTTCAAAATATTAAAATAACTCTTTATGAGTTAATAACTTGAAACATGTAGACAGTCCTTTCCTGTTAAATTCAGTAAATATATTAATATTGTGAAAATATAAGTGTTATTTTATTTTAAAATTTCAACTTCAGAACATATTGTGTGAATAACAAAATGAAATATTTAATAATCATCAAATAATTTCTTGGT
The DNA here is from genome assembly GCA_030704885.1 of Cynegetis impunctata. Classification (NCBI taxonomy): domain Eukaryota; kingdom Metazoa; phylum Arthropoda; class Insecta; order Coleoptera; family Coccinellidae; genus Cynegetis; species Cynegetis impunctata. The sequence continues at coordinate 916,434 of JARQZK010003613.1, forward strand.
TGACACAGAATTATTTATGTGACCACAGTTGGAAATAATTTCTCATTAATTATTGCTAATAATTTCAGAAACTTTGACTTTTTTCGAAATTCCCTGGTTACACTTTCACTAAATGATTGAGGGCTTCACCAAGAAGTATTCGTCGCGACTGGAGAATGAGGAATGAGAAGCAACTGTATTCCGGGAATATATGCAAAGCACTCTTACGTGCGATTTCCCGGAAGGCCAACTTTGCCGCTATCTTAGGCTTGGCGTACACTAGGGACCATTAGCATCAGTGTCTACCGCGGCCGGGGATCTTTCGGAGTTCTTTGGGTCCCACGAAACGGTCGCCGATTGGGCGTTAGTCTGAATAATATATGTACATAGCGCGACTGAGTCGAGTCAATAAGACTTGTTGACCTATCTTTATTCGACGCTGTGTGACATTTCAGTTGAGAGGATATGGAATATAGAGATGACGCATGAAATGTCGATACAGATGTTATTCATAAAACTTGATATATATATATATATATATATATATATATATATATATATATATAATCAAGTACTAGGACATTTATTTGAAAATAATCAAACAAACCTCCTAGCGGAGCTGGTTATACGAGTTCACGAAACATCGAAATGCCTCCATATACCTTGGACGGTGTATGTTAGAAATATTAAGTTGTTTATCACAATCAATGGAAATAATAGACCGTCTGTTTCACCCTTATTTGGGGCTCATCAGTATCATCCATCCATCGAAAGTGATAACCAACCAAATATTTCTAACGGCCTAATATTTTCCTTCAATTGACTATATGGCATATAAATATGACACAGCGCCACCAGTCGGAAACAAATGAACCACATCTTACAGATAAATGAAAACATTTCGGCAACGTGAACTCGTACGTCCTGACACCCGAAGGTGGTTACTATATTCGCTAAGCCGCTATTAGGCCGTTAGAAATATTTGGTTGGTTATCACTTTCGATGGATGGATGATACTGATGAGCCCCAAATAAACAGACTGTCTATCATTTCCATTGATTGTGATAAACAACTTAATGTTTCTAACATACACCGTCCAAGGTATATGGAGGCATTTCGATGTTTCGTGAACTCTTTTGCCACGAACGTGTTTCGATAACACGAAGAATTCTGTTTTCTATATATATATATATATATATATATATATATATATATATATATATATATATATATATATATGTATATATATATATATATAGGCAATCAATACATTTTTTGCAAATATGGGACGAAACATAACTGAAGATATACAAGCCACATCAAAAAATTTATATAGTTATTTAAAACAAATTAATATCAAGATGCCATATTCGCTCCACTTGAGGGCAATTTCTGAATATGAAATGTTTTGCTACATCCAAAGAATGAAAAATAAAACAACTATGGATATATACAACATCAGTGCAAATTTGGTCAAAATGGTGGGTAATGAAATTGTGAAACCATTGACGCACATCATCAATTCATGTCTTGAACAAGGAATTTTCCCAAAAAGAATGAAAATTGCCAAAATCTGTCCAATACTAAAGAAAGGAGACGTAGAAGATCCTAACGATTATAGGCCAGTTTCAGTTCTCCCAATCTTCTCGAAGTTGCTAGAAATGATCACAGCAGATCAACTAGAATCATTTCTAGAAAAAAATAATTATATATCTGAAGACCAGTTTGGTTTTAGGAAGAACAGAAGCACTATTGATGGGATTAAGTTTCTGTATGATTTCATTTTGGATGGTTTTGAAGACCACCAGAACATTTGTTAAGTTTTGTGATTTATCCAAGGCTTTTGACTGCATGTATCATAACCTCTGTCTGGAAAAATTAGAGTACTATGGAGTTAGAGGTGTTGCAATGAGCCTATTTAGTTCCTACTTAAAGAATAGAAAACAGGTCGTAGTTCATAATCGGCAGGTATATATACATACATATATATATATATATATATATATATATATATATATATATATATATATATATATATATATATATATATATATATCTATATATATATATATATTTATATATATATATATATATATGTATATACATATATATATATATATATATTATATATATATATATATATATATATATATATATATATATATATATATATATATATATATATATATATATATATATATATAGGTATATACATATATATATATATATATATATATATATATATATATATATACATATATATATATATATATATATATATATGTATGTATATATATATATATATATATATATATATATATATATATATATACATGACCGTAGCCAGCACTGCTTTCTAGAGGGGGCTCAACAAATTCTTGAGGGGGCTTGTTTTTTCCATAGTACTAAAATAAATATACGTGAAAAAAATAAAGGAATATACAGCTTTTTCTGTTTTTTTATCGTGAAAAGTATACTAGAAAACGGATATTAATTAAACAACATTTTGGAAAAATGAAATAATTTATTCTAATAAAAAATAATAAATAAAAAATCTCTCATAAATAACTCTAAATGAATAAAACAAATAGAAATGAAAAAAAATTGAAAATGTACATCATTAAAAATAAAAAATATCTGGTATCTTTTCTAGAGGGGGCTTAAATAATTCCAGAGGGGGCTCAGCCCCTTTGGCACTGTATATATATATATATATATAAATATATTAATTATATTATATATATAAATATATAAATATTGAATTTAATAGTTGCGTTAGTATAGAAAATCAATAATTCAACTTCCATTTGAAGTTCGTTTTATATTATATTAGAAGTTACAAAAAACTAAAGAAAAATGCAATCAGTAATATCAATAACCTACAACACTAGTTATTTTTGTTGTTTACCACCAAAAAATCATGTTACTTTCCACGACAAGAAAACAACCAAAGCAAAAATATCAAAACATAAAAGTTAAATTTATGTCGCAAGTGACTCAGTTGAAATGAAGTTCCAATAAAATCTAGTTTATTTCCCTGCATACAGCAGTATAATGAATTTTAAATGTAAAAATCTTCATATCATATCAAAAACACATTGCACAGCACGTATAAATATTCAAACATCGAATGGGTAACTTCGAAAGAGACTAAATCGAATTTATATCAGCTACGAAAAGGTATTTCCGAACTGAAAAATGCCAACATCTGTGTCACGTTATTAAGCATCTAATACGACTCCATATCAAGCTTTATATTAAGTACGTGGCTCTAAAACATAAAGTTTCTAATATTCAGAGTTCTACGATCACGAAAACGCAGTCAAGAACTTCGATGAATATAGTTTTGAGTTTCTACGAGTCCTCAAGATATTCCAATTTGAATTTCAGATGATATTTATATCTTCAGCAGAGATGGTAAATCGATTCTTAATTTCATTTTTCAGCATAAAGAAGGTTTTTTCGGTAGTTGAACTTAAACTTAGGTACGCTGAAAAGATTATGATGAAAGTTTTGGAAATTTATTCCATATACCTAATGGTTTAAAAAAAATGAAGACAAATGAAGCATTAGTGTCCAGTTTCCTAATAGTTATTTATGTACCAAGTGCGCTATATAGATGCTAACACCCGGAAGGTAACATTCGGCCCGAGGGATGAATGTTGTCCGATGGGCATGAGGATCTAGTAACGCACGTGGTGCATACAAGATTTTATTTTTCACGAAAAAATTATTTCATTATAATGAAAAATCGATTTTAAAATCGGTTCATTTCTCCTATACTTTCCATTTTCCTTCTCATAGTAGGCATGTCATTTGTTGATATTTTGACATTTGTGAATATTTTTGTCATCATATTTAGTGAATGTCATTGCTGGTTTCTTTGCGTAGTCTTATAGAAATAATGGAAATGAAAATGAATTTACCTAAGAATATCATAGAAAATGCAGCCAAAGCTGCGAATAATTCATTGACGGAGAAATTCAGAGTAGTATACGACAAGGATTATGAAGTATTTAATCAATGGAAGTTGCTTCAGGTGTCCTCGTACAATGAGAGGCATAATGAGTGTATTTATAGCAACCGTATCTAAGGTAAAATCAACAAATAATATACAAGTGAAAAATGAAAAAATTATGGATCACACACAGATGATGTTATGTAATAGCTCCGATATATTCATTTTTAATTATTGAGATTTGATGAGGCCGAAACTTGGAGAAAACTCATACTCATTACGAAACTATTGATGATAATTTTCACAAATATTTGAGTAATAATTTATGGCGCATATTTCGAAGTACTTCTCCTTTATCAGGATAAATTCTACATTATACATTGTCTGTTATTAGAAGAACACATATTTGATTTTCAGTAATAATATCACAAGAGCATCGAAAATAATCGATTATACTTCCGAGTCTCGAGACGTATTCTGCGAAACAGTTTTAAGAAAATACGTCGAGCGACGAGGTCAGTATACCGATTATTTTCGATTGCTCGAGTGGTATTCGTTACGATTATATAACGAATAAAAAATATTACTTTTTTTGACAAACGTCAAAACATCGTCAATATGAAAACATTCACATTTTGACAGGAGGCGAAACACCAAAACGATTATATCACGTTGTCAAGGGTATATTCACTTATCAATACGCAGTAGTTATGCAAAATTTACGGATTCTATTGGCTTATTCATACATGAGGTATATAATCAGTAATAATATCACAAGAGCATCGAAAATAATCGATTATACTACCGAGTCACGAGACGTATTTTGTTTTAAAAAAATACGCCGAGTGACGAGGTCAGTATAATCGATTATTTTCGATTGCTCGAGTGGTATTCGTTACGATTATATAACGAATGAAAAATATTAATTTTTTTTGACAAACGTCAAAACACCGTGAATATGAAAATATATATATACATTTTGACACGAGGCGAAACACCAAAACGATTATATCACGTCGTCAAGGGTATATTCACTTATCTCTACTACGTCGTTATGCAAAATTCACGGATTCTATTGGCTTATTCATACATGAGTTATATAATCAGTAGTAATACTATAAGTACTTCAAAATAATCAGGTTATACATCGATAACTTGTTGCATAATTACAAAGAGTGTCAGTTTGACAGTTTAAATAATCCGACCGCGAAGCGGGAGGATTATTCTGTCAAACTGACACGATTTGTAATTATGCAGGAAGTTCAAAGTTAGGTTACAAACGAAATTTTTTATGTTACAAATAGTTACTAACGACGGACTTTCTAACTGTGTTTTGTTCTCCTCGAAAAATTGAAAAGTGGGTGCCCGTGAAGTTAGCACCCCGCGGAATGCGGTATTTTTCTATCAGTTTCCTTGAGGTACAAACGAAAATTTTGATTTTACAATCAATTACTAACGAGTTACTAACGAAAGCAAAAAAACTTTCTTTCATTTTCGAAAATGTGGGTGCTAACTTCACGGACACGTCCTTCTCATCAACTTAATTCAAGTATGAAATTTCAACCATCTAACCTAATCTACAGAAGCAGTAGATGTGTGCAAAACCTAAAAAATCATGAAAAAATTAGATCAAATCATGAAAAATATACAAGTTGACCATGGTCAATTTAATATTTCAAAAGTATTCTCAATGTTCGCTTGTTGTTTTTTAGATGCTTTTTTCTCATCTTTACTTGTTTTTGTTAATTCTGTTATCTTGATATTTTGTGTACTTTGATGACTGATACTTTTTATCCTTTTCTATGGTGTAATATAAGTTTCTAATTTTTATATAATTTATGTGTATATTATGTGTGTATGCGCGTATATTCAGATGTATGGATGTATGATTCTATGTTCTACATTTTATAATCGAATTTATAGTTGAATCATTCAGTGGAATTTTCATGTTTGTGTGTTTTTGGTGATCTCTTTGTTTTTTCATTGTTTGTTTCTATTACTTCTCGAAACAAGTGTTTACACTTATCGAGTTTTTATTTATTCACAACTGATCTTTGTTTTTTATTTACTTGTATTTGTACCATACTGGTGCGTGAATAAATATTATTATTATTATTATTATTATTATTATTATTATTAATATACTACATAGAGTGAACTTCTCCAATAATTTTGTAAATATTTAATATTAATTTGTATTGGTTGTGTTGGTTCCAAATATCTTTGGTGGGAGGGCGCTCTGGATTGTTATCTATACAGTGTTACTGACCACGATTTGTATTGGGGAACAATAAGAAATTTGTTAATTCACTCCGAGTTATATAAACCGCACTGATGAGATCTAATAAGATCGATACAGATGAATGCAGATTTTGGGTCGAGGTGCCTTGATGATTTCTATGATTCACTGTTCGATTGTGAATGTAGAATTCACGCCGAGGAATACATACAATTTTTTAAATTATCGAAGAATTTTCCTTGTTTACTTTATATAGAATATTCAATTGATCATGGTCAACTTATATATTTTTCATGAATTGAATTTGAATATTTGCGTATATCTTAACAAGTATATCAAGAGCGCACTCTCGTATGTCCAAAAGCGGGACTATGTGTCCTATAGGATTCTGGCACTCCGTGCGCGCTTAAGGCGCGTTTTCCTCCACTTTCGCCAGTCGCCGACGACTGCGACTGAGTAGCGTCGATCAATTCGTCAAGACATCTCCAATGCATTTTAAATCATCCTGTTTTCCTAGCCGCTACTCAGTCGCGACTACCAGCGTCCGGTCGCCGTTCGTCCAGTCGCGAGTAGCTGCTCATATTCGGAAGGGGTGCCGCGATAATTCGTCGACGAAAGTTAGTTTGCGTAGTTATATTGATGCGGGGAAATTCGGAAAAACTCCTCAAATTCTGTTTCGTTATCTGTCAGGTGGTTCTGGATTAATATTGCCTGAAATCCTTCCAATCGTCTATTTCGGAACATTGCTAATTCTTCGTTTCTCTGTTTCTCAGATTCTAACGTTAACATGAGAAGCAGATTTTCCTCCTGCACTTGATAATTTAATAACATTGCAATTAATGATTTTTTTGATAAATTCATTTTTCTTGTGCTGAACAGACCAGAACGAGGGACAAATACTGATTGACGCAGGCTAGCGAGTCGCAGTCGTCGGCGACTGGCGAAGGTGGAGGAAAACGCACCTGAATGAATAGGTCGCAGCTACTACCAGTCGCGGCTACTCAGTCGCAGTCGTCGGCGACTGGCGAAAGTGGAGGAAAACGCGCCTTTAAAATAGCTTTTTATCGACGAAAGCGATCAACTTCTGGCGAGGTGTATAGACGTGTCGTATTCTATTTTGGCAACAAATCAGCCTGTCCAATAGTATCGCTGTTCTGTCATTCTTGAGTTTGTTTTGTTTATCAATTATAAATGTTTGTTAATAAAGTGGCAAATAATTATTAAAAATTATAAATATGCTAATTTGACATTGAATTATTGCTGGATGTATGTGACGAAAAGCCACAATTAATAATCAATAAGTTCAGTAGAGTAGAGGGAAAGGTCAAGGGAAATGTTCTGTGGCAAACGGTGGCTCAAAAACTAAACAGTTCAGGTTTTGGTAAAAAATCAGTAGAAGGATGGATAAAAAAGAGTAATAATGTAATCATTACGCAGATTACACGAAAATATTTATATTGTTTTATATTTTACTTATGGGGAACTTCGTAAGTTTTACCAAATGAATACCTATTATCATCAGCTATCAAAGAAACTTTTATTATATTGTTTTTGAATTATAAATTAAAATAATGTATATCTGAAATACTGATAAGTTATTTTTGATTGTCGCATTTTAATATAGAAGTTGTTGAATGGCGACGATTTAAAGCTATTCAGTAAACTATAGAGCTAGCTAGATAATTTAAACTAATTATAATGATTACCAAAATAATTAACAAAACTGGCGGAAGACCAAAATTTTTTCTGTTTGTCGGATTCAGAGAAAAGACTGCTAAAAATTATGGGGAAAAAATCTGTTGCGAGAGACGAGGCTATACATGAATTGGGATTGCAAAAATGTATGTTATTGTTATCACTTACAAATTCAGTTTTTTTAAATCATATTTGAAGAATTAAACTTGAATCAAAGAGATAAATGTTGTTCCTAATAATTGTGAGTATTTTTTTTAGCGAGACTGCGAGACATTCGACAATTATAATTACGAGAATTAAAGTTTTGAAGTTGTTTGAACTCGCCTTTAGTCGCAATTTGAAGCAAAGGAATCAACAAAATCACAAAAAAAGAAATGAAACACATAAAATTGACGTTTATTAAATGAAAATATCAGTATTGCCACTTTTTAAATAACAAATTAGTCTACAAATTCCGGAGATACCCGAAGAGAAGGCGACTGTAACACAGAGTGCCGTCAAAGCTTTCTACAGTAGAATTCTATTATAGAAAGTGACAGGTAGAATACTATAGTGCACGGAGTCCCACTGCTGAGTTTTTAAAAACGCTATGTTAGCGTGCTTTGCATTTACATACACCACAGTTGCAGAGTAGTCAGGAAGTTATGTATTCTCCCGACGGTTTTCTGCATTTTCGATCTGAGCGGTGAATTGTTAGTTTACAATATCCTTCCTAGAGAGAGCTCTGGGTTGTTATCCAGATAGTGTTTCCGACCACGATTTGTATTGGGGAAAAATTAGAAATTTTTTAATTCACTCCGAGTAAAATAAGTTGCAGTTGTATGCAGATTTTGAGTCGGGGTGACTTGACAATTTCTATAATTCACTGATATATGGTGAATGTAGAATTTTTTTCATTTCATTTTATTCATATCGAGGAATACATATAACCAGCTCCCTGGAAAATTGTTTGATAGTTTTTTAAATTATTGAAGAATTTTCCTTGTTCACTCTATGTAAAAAACAAGATATTTTTGAATAAAAATTTCGGGGGTAAGAGGAAAAAGTTTTATTGAATCTATGATAAATATTGAAAGTCATATACTTTCCTACTTTTAAAAACATCAATTGACTCTCGCTCAACATTTGGTGGAAAATTTATTAATCAAATGAAAATATTTAGCTTGACTCCACTAAAATTCTGTTTCAGTATAATATGTAACATATGTTTCGAGTTATTTACCCATTATCGAGAGCTGATGACAAACGAAAATTGAAAATATAACAATCTATCTATTCATAATATAGCTTTAATGAGCTTTAATACTATGGAGCTTTAAAACTATGGTCTATTTGTTCATTACTGATAAATAAGTTCTTTGAGCTTGCCGATTTAATCTTCAAAGCCGCGAAAAGGTCCATCCTATTACCTTTGTTCAATGAAGGTATTATTTTTGGGTTATCTAAATGTATAAAATGCTTATTTTGTATAAAATGCTCCAATGTTCCAGTTACGTTCTTATTTTGTATAATTCATTTATTATCTCCATTCATTAATAGTATATTATGATATTAGGAGAATAAGTGATACTTTATATGCTGAGCGTGGAAAGTTTGTCTGACTCACTACGTTCGTCAGACAATCCATGCGAAGCACATAAAGTATCTTATTCTCCGAATATCATATACTATTTTTTCAGCAGGTAGGAGCTGCCACCAGTTGGGAGCGTGGGAAGAATATTACTGTTTGTTGCTGTATTAGCGCAACAGGCCAGTATGTTTCACCACTTATCATATATCCTCGAATAAGAATGCATCCATCATTAGATCAAGGAGGCCCGAATGGTTCAATTTATAGATGTAATAAGTCAGGATGGATGATTGAAGATTTGTTCTATGTATGGCTAGTGCATTTTGCAGAACACACAAAACCCTCAATGGACGATCCAGTACTCTTGATTTTGGACAATCACAGTAGTCATATTTCTGTTAGAATTTATGTTTTTTGTCGCCAAAATGGCATTATCATGTTGACAATACCACCTCATACATCGCACAGGACCCAACCGCTAGATCTTACAGTGTACAGTCCATTGAAAACAGCCTTGTATAAGCAATGTGATGCCTATATGAAACTCCATCAATATGAAAAACTAACAACACTGCAATTGATTCCACTGTTCACTCAAGCATATTTGAACGTAGCTAATGCCGAGAAAGCAGTTAATGGATTCCGAGCATCAGGCATTTGACCCTTCAATCCAAACGTTTTTAATCAATTGATACAAGAAGGAAATGAAAACCCTCCTGAAAGGATTCCCGTTGAACAAGCTGTTGAAAATATAAGAACGGAATCTGAAAATTTAAGTACAGCCGGTCTACTAGATATTCCGATGGATTTAAATGAGATGTCGTCTTTGGTATCTACAAATAAAAAATCAAATGAATCCCTTGATGATATATGTCCGTCTACATCAGGAATCCAAAATTCGCTCTTCCCTGAAAATCCAGAACCAGATATAGCATATGATAGACGACCATCAACATCAGGAATCCAGAATTCTCTACTTTGTGAAAATTCAGAACCAGACACAGCTTTCAATTCACTTCCATCAACGTCTACAACCAACACCACTTATCAAACTCGAGCAGAAATTCAGCAAGTCAAACGACAACTTTTTGAGCGAAATAAAACACCTGAACGAGCAATACTTTTCAGTAAAATATCACCAGCTCCTGAAAAGAACCACATTCAAAAAGGGAAAGGACTAGGTAAAAGGACTAAACAACAATCAAAATTACTGACTTCAACTCCTATGAAATCTGTTTTAGAAGAAGTTGAAGAAAAACGAGCTGCCACAAAAAAGAAAATAGAAAAAAACACTGAGACAATTACAAAAAATCTTAAAAAGAGACAAAATGAAAATAGTAAAAATAACAGAAGTTAATAAAAAATAAAAAAGAAGAATTCATCATCTTCTGATGAAGAACAACATGTTCTATGTGATGATGAAGAAGAGTTAGATGATGATTTTGTTGAAGGAATCGGAGGTGAGACAGGTGTCGAGGAACTATGTGCCATATGTAGTGATTTTGGTAAGGCGAAATAATTGTGGTACAGGTGTGTAAGCTGCGGTAGCTGGTCGCATGCTTTGTGTTCAGGATATGATTCTGCTGATAATTATTGTTGTGTATTTTGTACGTAAGTCCTAATGATTTATGATTAAGAATACAATTTTGTTACCGTTTATCTTAAGTTGAATATATTTGTGTAAAATTCTCAGTGTTTTAGTTGCTGATTCATCAATAAAAGGGTTTGATATGTATGTACGAAATTAGCCGATAACACGTACGGAGTTACCCGAATGATTCCGGCAATACCGTACAAATACAGTTTTCAATTAATGTACTATATCTGTTATGATTGTGGTTTTTATATTCTGACGTTCAATATATCTAAAGTTTACTCTATTGGAAGTATACTAATATTGTTTTTTTTTCTTTTTTTATTAATCCATTTGTAATAATGACATTTTGAAGTTATGTGTACGGCAATACCCTCCGTTCCCCTAACACTTCTCGGTGGTCTGCCATTGCCTTCCGAAAGGTGGCTCCGCATTAATCCGTTGGTTCTGCCGGGATTCGATCCACCGACCTTCTGTTCAGTAGTCCAACGCACTGACCACTGAGCTACAGAGTCACATTTTTCCACCCATAGAAAAACATAAAATGGATTTGTACAATGAAATTTAGCAACATTTCATCTATCACTCTGATTGTATTCATAGGTAGAAATATTTCAAAATAACATGATAAAAACCACTATTTAGAGTGAAAAATAATATTCTCACATCTCGTTTGAAAACATTTTATAAACATTTTTATTGTTTTCTTACCTGGCATATCATCCTTAATAACATAACGTGGATTAGAACTCATATTGATTGGACGCATATTCTTCAACCAGGTGATCTTTGGCGGTGGATTTCCAGTGGCTGCACAGGACAAAATGGTATTGTGACCGATTTCCACTACTTTATTATGACTTGGCGACTCAGTGATAAGTGGAAAACCAGGAGGAAGTTTACTAGCTGCAATAAAAAAAATTTCATCAACCAACAGAACACAAACAAGATTTGACAAGAATATACTTCAAGTTTCAATGAATGAGTCGAAATAAAAAAAGGGAATCTAAATTAGATTTGATTCGAAATTGTATCAGAATCAAATTTAGAGATCTTCTGGAAAAGCTCTTTGCTGCTCTATCAATTTATAATTTTACTCGTTTTTTAGTTTTGTGGCTTTAGATATCAAATTCGAGATTTTTCAATAGTCATACAGTTCATGGAAAAACAAAAATCTTAAGATTAGTTTTGAGCAAAAAAAAAATATTTCGAATTTAGTATTTTATTAAATTTTTTCATTCAAATCCAAAATGAATCACAATAAATGCGCAGACTACCATATTGTTCTTGATATGGGTTGACATTATATACAGGTTCTAAATTTATCAGGAACAACTCTGGATGAGCAGTTTGAGCTTTTATTGCAATCATTCTTCGATTTCAATGAAAAATTAAAAAATTTTATATTTTTTGCCAGGAAACGAATCGGTAGATTGTAATTTTCAAAAAAATTTACAGTATGTGATAAAAAAATTTCATACGATTAATAACATGCCATATTAGAGTGCTCTTTTAAAATTCAAAGTTCAAAGTAATATTACTTATCGATGCCCCCCTTAAAATGAAATTTTTTCGAAACTTGATATTAAATGTAATATTCAGATGAAAATTTTTATCTGAAACGCCCTGTATAAAGTCTAGGAGATTAATATATTATTAACTTATATGTGGGACACAGTCGGGTATTTCGCATATGTTCCATCATCTACCCATATGGGCATGTAGACTATGTACATTACCCAGTAAATATAAATGCATGATAATAACCTCTGGAACTCATGGGCATTTTCAACATCCATATCTCACCCGGGATTTGTATCTGGTACCTTAGGTACCCTACACTATTTTCCAAGCATATAGACGACAGCTAGTTGATAACAATAATTATCAATATTACCGTTCATCTGATGTAACAAAAATTGCGATTTTTCCGAGGTTAACTATGTATATGATATATTTTCACTCTAAATATCAAAAATATTTCAGATGATAAAAATATACATATTTAATTTTATTTACTGAAACAACTCACTAACTGAGTTGTAGCAACCTTAAATCCTAGACGTATAAATTTATAATGAACAGGAAACTATAAAAACAAAACCGAAATAATATAGAAGCGATTTGTAACAATGAACTGAATTCAAACTCTTTGTAAATGATTATACTATTGCAATCTGAAAGGGGATATACATAAGAAGAAATTAAAATAGAGAATGCAATAACTTTGTGCAACATTACAGCTTTGACATTGGTTCAGCGTGATTGTTTTATAATTGACTTTTCTGCAAAAACTGTCATATTATCAAAAAAACCTGAGCAGAAGAGTTACGTCAGTAAGTTCTCCTTACCTCAACTTAGTTAATTAATTCAAAAGAGCGTTTTCAATTCCATTATCCGTACCAAATTTAGCAATAGAAATTTCTACTATAAAAATAATTGCTTCATATAATGGTTTTCATACAAGTTTGATAAATAAAATGATAAACAAGAAACGCAGTCAAGCGTACAACAGCATATATCCTCAATTGAAGTAGAAAAATCGGAAAAATTCACATCTTTAACATATTTTGGTCCTCTAACAGAAAAAGTTGCTAATGTCATACCTAAATATAATATTGAACTTGCTTTCAAACCTAAGACAAAACTCTCAAGATTTTTATTCAATGCCAAAGATATCACTTCAAAATTTGAGAGTTCAGGAGTTTATAAGTTGATTTGTCCTGTATGTAAAGGAGTATATATAGGTCAGACTGGTCGATCGTTCAAGACAAGATTTAAAGAACACCAACAATCTTTTTTGAAATATAAAACGGATTCAACGTTTGCAAATCATTGCCGTGAAAACCACGACCCGTTTCCACAAATAGATAACTGAAATTATGCTCAAATTAACCAAAGGAACTAAACTCACTTAGATTCATCAGAAATTTTTAAACTCAATCATAGTTCAAAAGATATCTTGCTGAACAACCAGATTGACTTGATATATTCTCCTATATTTAGTGTATTCAAACAATAATGATTTTTCTAAGAACATTTTATTGTACCTATTTGGGAAAGTCACTTATATTAGCCCTTCTTGAAATGTGCTCCTCTTGTCTATTTAGGTACCTGCAATAATTATTTCCCTCCACCCGTAAGCGCAAATCTATAATTATATATTCAGTTCTTAACTCAATCTGCCCGATGATGGTCTAGTGACCGAAATTGCAATCGCAGTGTTATAATTTCAAAGTATTTTTGTGAGAATAAATGTAGTAAATGCAAGTTTTGATTTTGTTCATATATATATATATATAATTATATATATATATATATATGTATATATATATATATATATATATATATATATATATATTATATAATCTTTTTCGGGAAAATTATAACAAAAACCTCATTGTATATAATGTTGTGAAAAATATTCTAAATTTAGGCTAATTCATGATTCCAAAAAAGGTCCCATAATCAAATTCTCCATAAAGACATTATTCCTTTTTTTTTTCTCTAATATGGAAAAGTAAAATTTCCAACATAATATTGAACATTTCACCTAATTTAGATATGATAATTGCACATTTGGCTTAGCTACAATTAAATAATATTGCAATGAATTTTAAATAAAATCTCATAAAATATGTTTAGGCTCGTTGAATTAACAACACACCATCAACAATGTAGGCATAACATCTTCACAGGAGTTTTTACTTTCAGGTGAGGTTTTATATGTGAGTTTGTTTCATGGAAATAGAATATCTCAAACCAATTAACAAAGGCAATCAGAGAGTAATGATTTTTTTGAAAGAACATATGAAATTAAAATGGAAATAGAATATCTCAAACCAATTAACAAACGAATTTAGAGAGTAATACTTTCTTGGAAAGAACATATCAAATTAAAAACATTGGCATAATTATTCCACAAAAATCGAAAAAAGTTTCAAATATTTCTGTCTATCGAATAATACATCGTTGTCACCCGCAATTTCCTTGAAAGGGTCCCCTGCCTTTATTTGCTGCAGCAAATACGAAAATATTTGTTCCATTAATGGCCGTATTGTTTGCGATTCTTTATTAGCATTCAACACTCCCTTGTCAGAAAAGAGTAATGTTTTCTATGACAGATCGAACCTAGGGCAATTAGAATATGAAATAGTTACGAGAAGTAAAATATTCTAGTATTTGTTGTATTATGAACATTAAAATTACTATAGCTATATATATATATATATATATGTATAAATATATATATATATATATATATATATATATATATAGTATATATAAATATATATATATATATAGTATATATAAATATATATATATATATATATATATATATATATATATATATATATATATATATATATATTATATATATATATATATATATATATATATATATATATATATATATTCTCGATAACAAAGAATTTCTCACGAATGAGAAATTTTACGAAAAGAAAATTGATGAATCACTCAAGATGGAAACAGCTACTATTATAGGCCTAGACTTGACTTGGTATGCCATGTTCCTCTCAGGCGCCATCATGGTGCAAATAAAATGCACCTTACCAGGTGTACTACATTTTCTATATTTCTAAACTAGATACTGACATATCCTAGAATTCCAGAGGGTAAATGCGATACACGCTCTGTTGATTATTCAAAATATGTATTACATACAATAAATCGAACACTTTTTTCTATTAAATATAATAATTATTCAAATTTTTACAATTCTTTCAGAAATTCATTATTTTTCCTTTGTATATTCACGAGTTCGATGCAGTATCAATTTCTAAGAAGATTAGAAACCAGTATAAAATACAGAGAAGATTCACCAAGGGACACTTCACCACTTCTTCAACAAAGAGGTTCAAAACATAAAATACGGAAAAATAGTAATATAGATGACTTGCCAATCAGCTCCAGCCAAGAAAGCAACAGAAATCTTCGAGGAAAAAACAAAAACGTAGAACTGATACCCCTTATCAAAAAGAACCATGGAAAAGAGTATTTATAACAGGATCCCAGAGACGGCCTAAGTGATTTGCCGGCCAAGCGCACCAATTTCTGTTCATCTAGACCTTTAGGAAATGGTTCCTAGGAGCCCAACAAAGAAGATTTTTATGGTTTGTCGAGAACAAATAATGTTTCGCTCAAGCTGAAATTTCAATCTATGGAGATAACATAGAATATTTGGAAAGTAAACTACAAAAACGATCAAATTATCAAAAGTTCATGATCAACTTTTTTAAAATCTAATATAATTAAATGATAACCTCCTAATGGATTGCAATCAGTGTTATATTAATATAATTATATTTTAATAATGCAATATGATATACGGAGTGTTATAATCAAAAGTTTGGCCATCTTGTGTTTATTTTTTTCAATGAATGATAATTGTTTTCATTATTATTAATGTTTCACAACGAGAAACATTTTAAAGTGAAATATTTTTTCTATCACCCCAAAATTTTTCGTCCATCTATCGCGTCTCGCATTACAGCCGTAAGGCGCATGGCAGAGCAGGAAAGGCCAATATGGCAGCGCTCATATCAGCTGACCGTGCTTATATTCTCAATTGTTCATGCAACTGTTATTTTTATGTATTTTAATCTGTATATTAATGTAAATGTTTTTTTTATTATTCACTTTATTGTGATGGATAACGATACAGCTAGTTATTTGAATAAACTCATCGTTATTGATAGAATAATTGAAGTTGACAACGATTCAATGATTTAAATAAATATAGCTCTTAGTTTTTAATATGCGTCTACTATCATCTGAATGATTCTATTATGTATTCCGTACTCCAATAGGCAAATTGAAATTGACTTTTATATTTTGAATATTTTGTCTACTATAGGGAAAACATAATAAGCGATACGCCCCCTACCGGTGTCGAATATTACTAGAGCATGGGAGATAGATTGCTTTGTTTACATCTGTTTACGTGTATTTTATATGAGAAGTTGTTGAGTTTTAATTGTATTTTGGATCGTTTACAAACGTTCAGAAGAGATGAATCACTATTGTTGTGTATTCTGTTGTTCATATTGGGCAAAAAAAACCGAATATAGCTTACATACATTTCCGAAAGCTGGACAATTCAAAGTTGCATTCCAAACAAAGTTGGGAAACAAGGAAATGATGGATAGAAGAAAGGTGTGGATTCATAACTTGAAGATTGAACAAAAATGTCTGAACATAAGAGAGTTGTTCTTCACAGTTTACTAAGAATAATTATTTTCCCTGCAGTAAGTTTGTGGATTTTTCCATATAGAATTATACCAACTAATGATGTGCAATTTTCAGCTAACCGAAAACGTAGAGTTTTCGAAGTCTAATGCTATTCCAACGAAAAATGTTTCACTTTTATCGGAATCTGAACCTGATCCATCATCCAGAGATTCTAGATTATTGTATTTTCTTTCATGTAACAACCAGAGATACTATTAAAATAATAATAACAAATGATGTTTATTTGCACAACCAAAATAACAGTTTATCATAACATCAAGAATATGAAATAAATCTGGACTCTATAGCTAGGTAAAAACTAAAATATTCAATTATATAATCAGGAAAACAGAGATTCTATCAAAAAAACCAGACTCTCAGAAGTCCACCGTACTTTAAGGATAGCTGTTATACGTCAGGAAAATTCAAAAAATATAATAACTTATTACGTTCAAACCATTCAAGCAGAGTATTCATATTAATTCTTCTTTTATTTCATGTTGTTTCTTTCAGTTTAGCTGGTAAGTACTTAGTTTTGTCCATTATACTCAAAAATTCTTCAGTTCGTAATGAAAGTAGACATGTCAGAGATGTTTTCTTGAAACTTTTGAAAGTTTTTTTATTTTTTAAATAAATTGGTGTTCTATCATACAGCCTTTTCATGAGGTATACATAGTTCCTTCAACCAATTAATTTATTCGTCCTCTACTTGATTTTATTATTGATTTTCATGTTCAATGATAAAAACTCAGTGTAAATTTCAACTTGATGTAGGTAGGTTATCTACTGTTGAACAGAGATAAAATTGTCCTCAATCCAAACACAATATATCACAGGAAAATACAAAGTCCAAAAAAAATACAAATTACGACGATAAACGTTCGAGAACTCGAAACGAAATGAACGTAAATACCATTACAACCAATGTAAACAAACAGCTAATCTCCCATGCTCTAGTACCGATATTAGCCGTTCCGGCGCTACGATCTTAATTTCGGACGCCTATTGATTTTCCATTATTATTCCCATTTTTCAATAATCAATTTGAGAGTGAAAACGCAATTTTACTACCCTAAGGCCTAAATCAAATATTTTTCTAAAAATTTTCAGTTAAATGCCTACAAAATAAAAAGAAGATTCATCGTGGTTTCAGAAAACTACTCAATAATTTTTATGTATATACGTTCTATAATGGAGCAGAGGGATTAGTAGACAACCCTCGTCAAAATTTGAATGATAACCGTGATCACGTCAGTCATATTTCACCTTGGAACTTCCATGTCTGCTAATCCAGATCTGATAACCCTAGTTATCTATTGCAATAAATTATTCCCAAATTTACTATTTACTACAAATGTCAGATGTCCACATAAATCCTTGCACTGATCGAAATTTAGATCCGTTATGTTTTTTAGATGAGTCTATATTTTTCATTTTCGTACAGAACTCGATCTGATTTATAACATAGAGGTGGCAGAAAGTCAAAATGAGACCCTTACCGAATTCGGGCAACCTATCAAAAATGAAACATAGTCTCTCACCCTGAATTGCTCAGCAAAGGTTTTCGATACAGGATCTAATGAATATATAAATACGTGTCTAGCACTAGAGCCATGTATACTTTGAAATAGGTATATTCCAAGATATAAATCCTCATTTGAAACTCATGAATTTATCGTTGGGTTCGATTACTATGAAACTCCAAACATGGAGACAGACTTATCCAACGATAAATAAAATTAATGTATAGAAAAACCTCAAAATTCAATTTGAACTCTTTTTAATCAATCTCAACCTCAACCTAAATTACTTTCTTGATGAATTTAATTGAAGAATAGCTTACTCCGCTGAAATGATAATATTGGTTTCAATCTAGTTGCCACAAAAATTTGTGTCATATTTAGAAAATAAGTTAATTATTATACGTACTTGGAGCACGTGAAAATACGTGATAACTTTTAAAATCAAAACAATTTGTTGTTTTAACTTCTATATATATATATATATATATATATATATATATATATATATATATATATATATATATATATATATATATATATATATATATATATATATTAGCTTCTCTGGCTACTGATATTGAATAGCATGTAATCAGTAATTGAAGAAGGCCATAGCGGCAAAAAATTTGATGAAATTAATATAGTTGTGTTTTTTGATTCTTCAATTTTTCTAAGATTCATGAACGCCAAAATAATTTCAATCTTTCAAAAGTTTTGAATAAGTTTCGTGATGAAACATCAACTGTTCAATAAAGTCAAATAAAATTTCATGGTCTGTTATTGCTAGAAAAAAGAATAGTATATTGTATAATTAGTGGGAAAAGCATAATATTCCCAAACGACTGTGATAATTACCAGACGAGGAGCGTAGCGACGAGTCTGGTAACACAGGAGTTTGGGAATATGCTTTTCCCACGAATTATACATACTATTTTTTCTCCGATCGTTGATTTACATTTAAAATATTAATTGAAAAATATTTCATCCAAGATGTAATCAAGTTTAAATAGGTTTCTCTATGTTCATATTGAAATATAGAAGTGGTAACCATGGATATTACTCTGTTACAAAAGTAAAATAATTTTAAAGCCGGTTTTGCTTGATTCGTTGCATTTTATAAGGAATTAAAAAAGAATTAGTAAACATGAACACTGATAGTGATTATTTGTTGTCTTGCACGGCTCCTGAACTAGTAGAGGCCGCGAACGTGGCTTCACTTAATTTACTTCCGGCGAAATCCAGAGAGAAGTATGAACTTGCATACCAACGCTTCATGAATTTTTGTAGAAAAAACAACAGTGTATCCTTTTCTGAGAATGTACTGATGGCGTATGTTGCTGAATTGGCTAAAACAATGAAATCTTCGACGTTGTGGGCACATTATTCCATGCTTCGATCAACTATGTCTGTTAAAAATAATATTAATATTGCCCAGTACCAAAAACTGAGAGCAGTTTTAAAACGTCAAGCTACAGGATACAAAAAATGTAAATATTAACAACAATTATAAAAATTAAAACCATACTTTGTTTCATTTTGATGTAATAATCCATTTGTTACATTACCGCACGCTACAGCAGTGCGGTAAGAATATTACCGCACTGTTATTTTCTAATTGCTTAGCAACTGACCACTATTCTGGAATGTTGAGCTTTGCGCATAGAAAACAGGTCAAAATAGTGTCACTTTTTCCACGATCGGAGAAAAAAGTATATACATACATATAAGTAAGAATTCTTTGTGTTATCGAGACACGTACCGTGGTTATAAAATTAAGTAAAACTAGGACATTTATTTGAAATCCATCGAATCCATCCATCGAAAGTGATAACCAACCCAACATTTCAAACGGTTTTATATTTTCCTTCTAGCAACACAATGGCATATTAATATAACACCACATCTTTTAGACAGACAAAATATTTCGGCAACAAGAACTCGTACGTCCTGACACCCGAAGGTGGCTACTATATCTGCTAGAGTAATGTTGCTACATCAATTCGATGAAATTCAACAATTACACACCGTAAGCAGCAATCGCTCCAAATTTTATTCCTCTATAGGAGCAAATGAATATAAGTAAGAATTCATGTACCGTCTAGGGTAGATGTAGATATTTCGATGCTTCGTGAACACTTATAACCAGCTCCGCTAGGAGGTTTGTTTGATTAGTTTCAAATAAATGTCCTAGTTTCACTTGATTTTATATAAACATATATACAATAACATATATATATATATGATGTATATATATATATATATATATATATATATATATATATATATATTATATATATATATATATATTTATATATATTATATATATATATATATATATATAGAAAAACAGAATTCTTCGTGTTATCGACACGTTCGTGGCAATATAAGGACTAGGACATTTATTATATATATATATATATATATATATATATATACATTATATATATATATATATATATATATATATATATATATATATATATATATATATATATATATATATATATATATATATATATATATATATATATATATATATATATATATATATATATAAATATATATATATATATAAAAAACAGAATTCTTCGTGTTATCGAAACACGTTCGTGGCAATAAAATCAAGTACTAGGACATTTATTTGAAACTAATCAAACACCGTCCAAGGTATATGGAGGCATTTCGATGTTTCGTGAACTCGTATAACCAGCTCCGCTAGGAGGTTTGTTTGATTAGTTTCAAATAAATGTCCTAGTACTTGATTATATATATATATATATATATATATATATATATATATATATATATATATATATATATATATATATCCAGTCAAAAGCGGCCCGACATAAGTGAAACCGACAAAAGCGCTCTAGATAATAAGCAATTAAAAACTTGTGTTTATATATGATTATATAAATTATGATTTTAAACTTAGCCTGGATCTGGGCGTTCACGTGTGGTTATTTTAATGAAATGAATAAATCAAGTTGAACATCCTTTATGTCGTTATGTCGGGGATATATATATATATATATATAAATATTATATATATATATATATATATATATATATATATTCATATCTAAAAGATTTTTACAAAAAGATTAGATTTACTTGTAAACTGAAAAAACTTCTATGAAGGCAGAATCGGTTACTCACATCAATTTTAACACAGACAAATTGCGTTTAAAATGAACCGAATAATCCTTTTAATACTTTCATTTTCGCAAAAATGCCATGGCATTAGGCCAATCGCACAAATGACGATAAATTGCGAAGAATCTTTCCTCCCAAGCTGTAAGCGGAATTGATCAGTCTCTTAAGCGGATAATACACTGCGGATAATAACGTTTCCGCGATGGGGTAATCTTGGCAAAATGGCCGATGTCAGCCGAGCATCTTTTTGAGTCGATTAAAGCTAACGAGGCATGCTATTATTCATACAGGATATTTGCCAAACTAGTGTGGCCTGAGAAGCTTCTCAACATCCATTTTAGTGTAATGGCTATGCTTTTACGTAGAAAGCGATAAAAACTGAGGAAGATCTAAAACGGCGATTGTTGAAAAAAGACATATGTCATCGGACGGTAACGGCGAACATAGCCACTGCTTCAAGTTTTTCTGAGATCCTCATTTCACACAAATCGAAAATCCTTTCGTAGAACCGATGAAAAATACAACTTATATAATTTTGTTATACAGAATGCTCTTCGAATAGTATGTGAAACTGAAAAGGAAAGTATTCGAAAGCAACTACAGTAAAAGATTGAAAATTCCTAATTGATCTTGTTTTTCTGAGGTTGTTTACCCACGGAAATTGAATATCGTTGAAATGTATCTTATATTCGGAGAGATTAAATTGACATACCTGCATGAAGGCTTATTACAACGGATGCCTAGTTCTCGGGGTTAAGATACGCTCAACCAGCGCAAGTGGCATGAGTCTCAACCCCCAAATAAGCTTTCAGCTCACAAGTCTTATTTGGTCGGAGAAAGGCACTATCGAAACCTGTACCAACTTCGCAGGTTGGAAACCAAGTTGAAGCAGCAACTCAAACATCGAAGTTTCATGCCTGTGCTTAGTAAACTGGCTTTAAACCATCTGTCCCCAGGAAGCCTAAATCAATTAGGGTCGACCAACAGCCTGGAATCCAGCTATAATGCAAATGGTCAGACCAGGTCAGACAGAAACGAATTTCATTTCAATTTAAAAACTAGTGATTTCTTGGCATTGGTCGAACTCTTAGTTTTGCGAGGATAAACGCATTTTTCACAGAATGCACAACATTTCCCGACGATAGGTGCGTAACCCCATCGTCTTTCCTTTGAGGGAGTTATCTCATACCAGGCTTGCGTACCCAAAAAAGTATCTGTCCCATTCCTGTGTTTGCCCACTGGCCTGATTACAGACCTGACCACAGCTAGGGCCGTTATGGTTTGGTTAATATCCAGAGATACAGCGATGAGGTACCATGACCGGTCTTGGTTAAAAACCCTGATACTAATCCACCGCCAAGTGGAAAAGCATTTACATGACCGAAACATAAAAAATTCCACCTTGAGAGAGAATTTCATGCACCTTTATGCCACAACCTGGTTGCACAATGCCAGAGCTAAGAGAGACATCTACCGTATTTCAATATATACTTAAGAGTTCAGGAGATTAACCGGACAATAAGAGAGGAGCACAATACGGCTCTATGAAGCCTAGTGTTGAAGTATCCTCAACAAGCGCGTAATTGTTCAATCAGAAAATCACTAACAAATGAAGTTTTCGGCTGGCAATACCCAAGCGTTCCACTGGTATCAGAGGAAACACTATCTAAGTCTCTAGTGACTCTACAGGTGGAAGAAAGGATTTTATCTTCAACATAAGAGGTATCTTATGTCTAAATTCCAAGTCTCTGACAAAAAGCAATGTTGTGCTTTTTTCCAGAACACAACCCAGAGACGTGTACCTTGTCCTTAAAGTCTTTTGTATGTTCTCCTTCAATCTTGAATGCCCGTCTGAAGTTATGCCATCTTTGTCAAACTGGCAATTTTCGTCGAATTTTTCTCATTTATAAAACGATTTTTGAGGGAGTGAGAGGATTGTGTGTGACTCACTTCGACAGGAATTTCAAGAGGCATGCAACTAACCAAAGGAGTATGCAACTATTTCGAGTGGTGACTAACTTGAACTATAGCTTCATGGGTGTCTATGATCTCATGATTGAATGCCAGGAACGATAGAACACATTCGTTTGTCATCTGGATTATTTTTGCCATTTATAACTAGAGCATTTGGAGATGTACGAAAAGAAAACAGCTAAGAGAAAATTTACTCATTTAAAATATCTTTCGATTTGAATTTTCCATTGATCAAAAATTGCCGATCTTTATACAAAGCTATAATTTACCGCCTCAGGGACTGCCTTATGCATGAATTTCAAAAATTAATTCCAGATTGCCTAAACCGAACCTTCCTTGCTTCAATTAAGATATTAATGTATTCTGTAAGAACGAGATATGCAACATAACCAGTTGCGAAGCCTCAATAAAGGTAAAATTAGGTACAGCATAAAAGATCTCGCCAAGTAAACATTTAATCACTCCACGTTAAACAATTTCCTTAAAACTGAGTAGATTTCGGAGTTGGGTCAAAGAGACCTATTTACTTTGGAGCGAAACTAGTTCTGAATAATTTAATATTGAATCAAACCATGCTATATACCCGTCGTGGGATGAAGGAGGAAAATAAACTTGCAGCGAACTATATACATTTATAACAATAAGTAAATACTCCGCTGAAATGGGGTAGCTTAATATATATAGCATCGTAGTAAATAATGGGTTCTGAATATCTAGACACGGATGCTTATTGAATAAATAATTCAATTTAGACATTTAAATATAATTTTCATTTGACAGAGAAAACGCGTCCAGGAGATAATTTTACGGAATGTGAATCAGTTTGATTGGACTGAATTAAGTGATATTTTTTACTGGAAACTGATGAAGAAAAATTTAACTTTTTGTTACGAAGTACCTTTATGCGGTTATTGACTGGGAAAAACAGTCACGTAACGAAAAAGCACTCAATTCAAATTTCTCTCTCTCTATCTGTGTGAGCATTTACACTCTTATACTCGCACAGTATCCAGATTCGAGCAGACGACCTCATCTACTAATACGTTTTTCGAAGGACGATTGAGAAATTATATGAAGCTTCCTCGAAATACAGTAACAGATGGTTTTTGGCAGGCTGTGAAAAATAATATTAAAATAGGACTATTTATGTCTTTTACGGAATGCGAAGATTTAGGACTTCCTACAGATAACGGAAAATACACACAAAAACACACAAAACTTGTACTCCTCTCTCGTGGCTTTCTGAACATTACGAACTTGAGATTTTTTTTGAATATCGTGATTTCTATGAACTTTCGCGATTACAACTATAAAAATTAAATAGTTGATGGAATCCGTCGTTACTACGTGATAATTCAACATGATGAACAAAAAAAAACTTGAATTTACTACTTTTATCATCACAAAAATACTTTGAAAAATATTACACTGCGATTGCAATTTCGGTCGCTAGACCATCATCGGGCAGATTGAGTTAAGAACTGAACACATAATTACAAATTTGCGCTTACGGGTGGGAGAGAGCATAGATACGTTGATGATGTAATTGCTTGTTTTAAGGGCACCGCGAGACAATTTGAAGCAGGTAGAAGGGTACTTAGGTGGTTTTTTTCGACGACTGAATTGCGGTCAAGCCCTACATCCCGGGGGGTCTTGGATGGTTAATCTTTTCATCTTAAATCTCTATACATATCATGTATTAGGCGGTTAACCAGAAATATGGTAATAATTAGCCTAACGATGTTAATAATCTGTCTCAAAAGGAAGGGGCGACGTATAAATTTAAGGTATTCACCAAAACATTTTAGTTTGTCTCTTAAATTTTTAGAGACAGTATGGAATTCCAATATATGTTGAGCGAACGTGGAAAAACAAGAGTTTATTAACAACAAAATATGTCAGTACAATAAAAAAAGATATTAGTAGGTATAATTTTGTAAAATGTGTTAGTTATAAGTTTAGTGAAGTAGTTTCATGATGTATATGCATGTAGATGTACGTCTGTAGTATTGCATAATTTCTATATGTTTTGTATATTATATATATATATATATATATATATATATATATATCTTTATAAAAATTAGAATTTACATTTTTACTTTCAATTTACCCTCTTGCCCCTAAATAAGTTTCTAACCGCAGTTCGGTTGGAGATTAGGACTCCTTGCACCGGGCAGATTGAGTTAAGAGCTGAATACATAATTACAGATTTGGGCTTACGGGTGGGAAAAAATTATTACAGGTACCTAAATAGAAAAGAGGAACACATTTCTAGAAGGGCCAATAGATGTGGATTTCCCAAATTGGTACAATACAATGTTCTTAGAAAAGTCGTTATTGTTTGAATACACTAAATATAGGAGAATATATCAAGTCAATCTGGTCGTTCAGCAAGATATCTTTTGCATTATGATTGAGTTTAAAATTTCTAATGATTCTAAGTAAGTAAGTTTGGTTCCTTTCGGTAATTTGAGCATAATTTGAAAGTTATCTATCTGCGGAAACGGGTGGTGGTTTTCACGGCAATGATTTGAAAACGTTGAATCCGTTTTATTTTCCAAAAAATATTGTTGGTGTTCTTTAAATCTTTCTTGAACGATCGACCAGTCTGACCTATATACACTCCTTGACATACAGGACAAATCAACCTATAAACTCCTGAACTTTCAAATTTTGAAGTGATATCTTTGGTATTGAATAAAAATCCTGAGAGTTTTGTCTTGGGTTTGAAAGGAATTTTAATATTACATTTAGTTATAACATTAGCAACTTTCTCTGTTAGAGGACCAAACTATGTTAAAGATTTGAATTTTTCAGATTTTTCTACTTTCGATTGAGGATATCTGCTGTTGTACGCTAGTTGACTACGTTTCTTGTTTATCATTTTATCTATCAAACTTGTATGGACACCATTATTTGAAGCAATTATTTTCATAGCAGAAATATCTTTTGCAAAATTTTGTATGGATAATGGAATTGAAAACGCTCTGTGGATCATTGAGTTAAAAGCTGAATGTTTATGGGAAAGAGGATGATTTGAATCCGACTGAATACATAGGTATATCCGTGAAAGTTGGTTTTCTATATATATCGAAACTCAAAGTATTATTATTATGAAAGATAGTTAAATCCAAGAAATTCATCTGTCGATCCAATTCTATTTCAATTTTAAACTTTATATTTGGGTGAATGCTATTGATATAATTCAAAAACTGATCTAATTGTCTCGCGGTGCCCTTTAAACAAGCAATTACATCATCAACGTATCTATGCTCTCTTCCACCCGTAAGCGCAAATTTGTAATAATTATGTATTCAGTGCTTAACTCAATCTGCCCGATGATGGTCTAGCGACTGAAATTGCAATCGCAGTGTAATATTTTTCAAAGGATTTTTGTGATAATGAACGTAGTAAATTCAAGTTTTGTTTCAAAAAAATTAAATATATTAATAGGAAGAATTTATATGTGTTTTTACTTTGAATCATACGTGAGTTATATCGTCTCATTAATGCAATTTTACAATGAAGATACGAAAATGGAAGATGCAGCATGTAAGAATATTTACTGTTTACATTAGTTTAATGTATATCTGATTAGAGTGTTTACTATTTACATAAATACATAGCGGAACCAATAACTTACATCTTCAACAAATGCACAGAAACTGGTATCTGGCCTAGAGCATTCAAACATTCAATTATCATTCCAATATATAAAAGAGGTAACAAAAAACTGACAGAAAATTATAGACCCATTTCACTAATCACCCACTTATCAAAAATATTTGAGAAACTCCTAAAAAACAGACTACAAAATTTTATAGATAAATATAACATACTTTCCGAAAGACAATATGGTTTTCGAGAAAAGATGCTATTCTAACCCTTACTGGAAAAATGTATAACTCGTTAAACAACAACAAACCCTGTCTAGGTGTATTCATTGATTCATCGAAAGCATTCGATACTGTTAGCCACGAGTTACTCTTTCAGTCCCTGGAGGACGTTGGTATCAGAAGTACTTGTTTAAATTTACTCAAAAGTTATGTTACGAACAGGTATCAAACGGTACGAATAAATAATGTCGACAGTAAGTCGTTAGTCGTACAATGTGGAGTGTCTCAGGGTACGGTCCTCGGACCCTTACTTTTCAATATCTACCTAAATGGATTGTTCTCCGTAAAAAGCAGGGGCAGCATTATCGGATTCGCAGATGATACCGCGATTTTCTACGAAGCAGATACCTGGACAGAAGTAAAGGAAATAGTAGAAACAGACTTAATTATCATTCAAAAATGGCTTGGAAGCAGGTTGCTGACTATAAACTTTCAAAAAACCAACTTCCTACCTATCAGTTGTAATAAAACAAATCTTCCTCACTTTACTCAGCTTAATATATTCGATGGTAAAAACAACCTTACAATTACAGCCAAAAGTAACATAAAATACTTGGGAGTCGAAATAGACTGCCACATGAAATGGGACATACACATCAACTGCGTTACCGAAAAACTACAATGTATCCTTTATAAACTAAAATACATGAAAAAAATTCTTCCGATTCAGCTGCTCACACTATATCATGCACTCGTTGAAAGTCACTTTCGATACGGTTTATTAGCATGGGGAGGTGCATTGAAAACCCACATCCGACCCCTTGAAGTTCTACAACGACGATTCCTAAAAATTATTCTAGGTAAAAACTCAAGATATTCAAGTGATTTACTCTTTCAAGAATCAGAGGTACTCGATCTTGGACAACTCTATTACTACAATGTTAACATAAAGTACTATACAACAAAAACTCGTCAAACTTACCAACACATAACTACAACACTAGACAAAGAAACAACTACATTACACCGCAAATAACAAAGTCATTGCTGAAGACTAGTTTTTTTTATAATGCTCCAAAAATGTTCAATTCTGTACCTGAAGAAATTCGCACTATAACCAACTCATTCCAATTCAAAAAACAACTGAAAACGTTCGTACGAGCCCTTCGAGAATGATTATTTCAATCAATGGCCAAGAAACCTCCTCGTTATATTTCATACATTATTTTAATACGTTTTACCTTTTATATATATATATATATATATTTTATTTTTTATATTTCTACTCTGTTGTATATGACTCAATTTTAATATGCAAAACAAGTGTAAAAACACTTATCGCTATCCTACTTTATTCATTTTTTATTCATTTTTTTAAATTCATTTTTATTCATTTTTTTATTACAGAGAGAGAATAGTGAAATCATATGCTGAGCGTCAAAAAAAGTTTCAAAAAGCATAAAGAACTTCGTCTCTGACGAACGCATACGTTTTTTCATTTGTCATTATTACCATATTAAATATACCATGAGTTACGAGTAACTAATTGTATAAAAGGTTGGATGACGAGGAAAAATGAGTTAATGATATTCAGAAATAAAAATCAACATGATTTATTAGAATTTGAATATAATTGAAGATAATTTGAAAAATACAAACATTTGCATTCCACTCGGCGCTACGAAAATAGCATGGAAAAAATATTGATTCGAAGTAACAACGACGTGCTACAGTACAAATAAATAAAATTCGTTTGTAGAATTACCTATGGTTTGATTATTTTGGAAGATAAAAAGACTTAACAAACTCTAATAAGTGCATCGTTCGGGTCTGAAGTTTGTCCACGTAAGTAATTATACATTCAAGAGTTGAGGTTAGAACACGCTGAAGATGCAAAAAATGATAAGAGGTTTGTAATACAACCTTAAAATTCTTCAATATCTCAATCACAATAACAAAACAAGAATGTTTTTTTTTGTCATCTGAATTTATGGATGAATAATTACGATTGACAAAATTTTGGAAGGCAAAAAAGTAATGGCTTTACAATTCCGTATAATTTCGAAAGGGGACTTATGTAAGCTTGATCTGTCTTCCCTTGAAATCGTCATTGAATAATTCTGACTGAACCTTCAGCATATTGAGTGCGAAACACATTCTGGAATGTCATGGCTTTATGTCGAAGTCAGGTGGTATTCCAGAATACGAATACCGCAGGCAGTTTCAATGTGAATTGTTGGTGGTACCTTTTGCATAGCAGGCAGAAATTCGAAAGTAACTCAAGTCTGAACTTACGGTGAAGATAGTTTCCGTTTAAGAGAAATATCTTCTACTGAGTGCAGTGACTGAGGCTTCTATTTTTAAACTATCTCAAGTATTTGACTGCCTCGTTTTGAAGTTAATAATTGGCACATGCTATAATTTGGGTTTCATCAGTGGTATTATTTCTAACTGGTTTTTATGTACCTTGAGGGTAGGTCTATGTCTCTTAAAGTTCACATCTCTTTTTCTGCCGAGCATAATGCTAATATCGAAATCCCCTAGGGTTCCGTTCTGAGACCACTTCTATTTTTGTTATTTTTGAACGATCTACCCTCACATTTGAAAAAGTTTCTAACTGATCTAATTTTTATTAAATTTATTTAATTTATTCAGAAAACAAAAATTCGCATGATATTCAATATTTGTTCGCGATCGTTCTGTAGACCCGCTTTTCTACAAGATGTCATCTTGACATTGACTCCTATATTCATTTTCAGATGGATAGTGTATTTGAAGGAAAATGAGTTCAATATCACTAAACTTTCTAGCTTTTATGGCGTTAATACTAGAAATAAGGTAACACTTCATGTACCTATAAACATAAAACTCACAAACGTATGAATTATCTCCTCTGTATCAGTGTATTGAGGTTTAAAACCATTTACCTTAATGTATTCAGACTCTTGAAGATTCAAAAAAGAAGGTAAGGCTTTATAAGGTATTGGGAAACTATCCTAGGGTAGAATATCATCTAATTTTATTAATTCATATCAGAAGATTATACGTACTACTATTTATTGATTCTTTGGAATAATGTTTTTTTTTTGAAATATCGGATGATGTTAGAATATTTCAATATGCTCTATAGAAAGAACTCAATCTGAAGCATCAAAAATTATTTTTGGATTATTGAATGGTTTTGGAATATGCATGTTTACTCTGTAAAAAAAACTCAACCTGAAACTATAATCGCAAATCTCATTACCTTGCCTAATATTGAAAGAAAATCCTCAGCTTTTTTTTTATCTCTGTCAGGTAACTCAATCTCTGAGAACCAAGCATATTCATATCCCGAACAAGAAAAATGTAAAGAAGACGATTGAAAAAATTTGATGTAGGTTTCTGTAGAAGTTTTCAAATAATTTCTAATTACTTAAATATGAACTCCAATTGTTTATCTTAGATGTTATTAAATTTCGCTTGACTCGAGGCGACATCAAATTAACTGAGAGAGGAATTTAAGGGAATCAAGAAACAAAAAGCGGAGCAAATACTCTGGCAAATTTATTTTATCGTAATTTCCCTTGGGCTTAAACGCTTGGTTTTGTAGCAGCTGATTGATAATTGAAGAACTAGGTATGTTACAAATAAAACAAGAATGATACGGCAATAAATTTTGGAGGAGGAAACAATTGTTTTAATTTCAGTACAAAGATGATAATTGTAAAAAAGTTTGCAATTATCAGAGGACATCTGCCTATTTAACTAACCAGTTGTGAACAGCGATTATGGATTTTCAATATTGGAATTAGTTTACTTTGCGAATATCTTCAGATAAATTGATTATTGACATGAGTACTCAGTTGTTAATATTACAAGACAAAACTCGAGGAAACACAATTTTGATCTCATTAATGCAATATCACAATTGCTATTACTTTAAATAAAGCTGTATGACATATCATATTAACTAAGATTGAATTCACGCACATTACTTGGTGAAACATCATAAAGAATAAAGTTTGAACTTTAAAATAAAACATACTTGGCTTAAGTTTCACTATATAAGTTATAATTGAGTATTATATAGTGAAACTTAAGCCAAGTGTGTTTTATTTTGAAGTTCAAACTATATTACATATCATATTCCTCGTAATTTTGATACGACATTCTCACTTTGTCGTGCAAAAAACAATCTAGTTTCAAGTAAAACATTGCCAACTACGATTTCTATTTGAAAAAATGCAAATTTAGGCCATAACTCTAAATTGCACCTTCTTATTTCCAATTTTCTCGACGCCACTGTATTATCTCTATATATAAAAATTGATCCTTATTTCCCTTGGTTACGTCATCACGCTTGAACGGCTGGACCGATTTCACTAATTCTTTCTTTGTTGTCTTTTTTATTGTCAGTAGAAGGTTCTTATGAAATAAAAAATTAAGAAAATTGCGCGGGAAATTATAAAATTTGAGAATACTTAACCACCATATAAAATTATTTCTAATCTATGTCATTTTTATTTTGTCATGACTCAGAATAGAAAAATTCATATTACTCTCAATTGTTTACCCTTCTACGATCAACCCCTATTTTTGCATCGCGATTTTCATTTTTTTTTATTTTATCCACAGATCCGCAATAGGGCTGCAAGATGGCAATCGAAATTAACAATAGTCGGTTCGAGAATAGGTCGTAATATATTTTTCATACTCACAATGATTAACATTTTTGCCGGGTCAGATAGATTGATAGACAGATAGTTAGATAGATAGATATATAGATAAAAAGATAGATAACTAGATAGATAGATAGAAAGATAGATAGGTAGATATACATCGGCAGATAGATGAATAGATAGAAAGATAGATAGATAAAAATAATTTATATGGCAGAACGTTTGCCCGGTCAGATAAATTGATAGATAGATATGCGGATAGATAGACAGATAGATAGCTAAATAGATAGATAGATAGATATAATGATAGATAGATAGATAGTTAGATAGATAGAAAGATAGATAACTATCTAGATAGATAGATATATAGTTATATAGGTAGATATACATCGGCAGATAGATGAATAGATACAAATAATTTATATGGCAGAATAAAGTTGCCGGGTCAGCTAGTACAGAAAAAAATTTTCAAGAATGTAAAAGTTATAATTTCGTAACTTCAAAAAATGATATTCACATGTATTTGAAAATCGAAAAATTGAACTTTTGTCAACTCGAAAACGAAAGACCAGAGCAAATGTTTGTATTCGCCAGTGAATTTGTCCAGAAAAAAGAGATCGAGGATGCAACCTCCATTTTTTCTCCTATAGTTACCGAGTTACCCTATGCAAACATCGATATTTGTCCACCCTGTACATACAAGTGTATCCTCTAATATGACTGAAGGAGTTCCTTCCCAAAACTCAATCTCCTCACACAAAATTAAAGAATTTGTAAATTATTTTCTAATAACGCATTTCCGTATAAAAAACGACGCTCTAGCGACATGGTAGAAATTAACGCATCCTATTTGGTTACATGCAATTTATCCATGCAATCAGCGCTACGATATTGAGTAAAACGGTTAAAGTGAACTGACGGCCTGAAGTATTGCAATTATGTGAAAATTTCAGTTAACAGTTTTCTTCGACAAGTGCATAAAATGCATTTATTCAGAAACCGCATAATGTATTGACACATAGAGTTTTCATCGTAGGAGGCGAGGTCGATTTTAAACACAAAAATATTGCATTTTTAGTACCTAATGAATTATTTATTGGCACATACACTTAAAACAAAGACTGACTGAGTAATATAAGTGTATGTATGGATCACTTAGTTCATCAATTATTTTCGAAAATCATTTTGATATAAAAAAAATTATATATAAAGGGAATAGAAAGAGTTAATGAATAATATAGTGCAATGAAGACGAGAGTTTTAATTTCAATATATAAATTATTGATACTGTTTTATTAAATAAGGAAAGAAGAGTCGACAGAATTCAAATGAACAGTTTAGAAAAATCTTCTATCTGAACCAGTTTAATGCAAAACACAGATTTTGAAAAAATCGGCCTAGTGCGAGGGGTTCCGTACCATTGACTATGCCCCCCATAAATATTCATTTTATTTTAATCTTATTATTTATTATTGAAGTTAATATACAATTGAGTATTTCAAACAATGGCGTTTTTAGTATGGGAGCCCTCCTTAAATATTTCTTTTATTTTAATTTTATTATTTATTATTGAAGTAAAAATACAACTGAGTATTTCTTGGATATTTCAAGTGCCATTATTGATATCGAACAAAAAGGGGCAAAAAAATCACTTTTGTTGAAAATTAAATATTTATTTAATTTTGTTTTTAGTACTTGTTGTTATAGCGGCAACAGAAATACATAATTTGTGAAAATTTCAACTGTCTAGCTATCGCGCTTCTTGAGATACAGCCTGGTGACAGACAGACGGACGGACAGACGGATCGACGGACAGACAGCGAAGTCTTAGTATAGGGTTCCATTTTTACCTATACATACAAATTCGCAACGCTCTTCATCAATTTAGATTGGATATAGAGAGGCACAAAAACTTAGAAACTGCAAAAGATAAAGAATTTCTATATCCAAAAGATAAAGAAGGTAGTCTCCGAAAAGATACTTATATCTCCTTAACATCCACTATTTTCTATAGAAATATTCAACCCTCTAACTCAATTTAGAGATGGCTACAAAGATGAGTAGATATTTGAAAAAATGTTTTCATTTCTATCCACTCTCAATTTTTCTAGAAAACTGAATTCTGGTTGTGTCGTTCAAAATTGTCCTAGACAATGCGACCTGTTTCAAGATGTTGCGTCATTGCGGTTGATCTCCTCTCAAAAGTTTTGAGAAAAACACAAATTATGTGACGAAACGTTATCTGTTCAATAAAGTCGGTTTCAAACTCAAATGGTCGGTTATTGCTGAAATAATGCAAGTATATTCTCCTAAAATACCGGTTAATTTGAGAGTTCTCATTTTTTCGTCGTTTTTGAGGTTTTGCGCACTTCTACAGCTTCCACTGATTTAGTAAAATGGTTGTAATTCAGTACGTGGATTGATTTGATGTTTATGAAGTAAACTATGACAATTTCTATTGATTTCTTTTACCGCGACATTCATTCGATACGGTACAATATTCCATTATTTTCAGTAATACTATAAAAAGAATAGCAAAAACCTAAAAGAAAATGAGAGATTAAATCATAGAAAGGTAGAATTGAATTTTCCTTTGACGAGGAAAAAATATAATCAAGAAAATTTTTAATATGTTGTGAAACTTTTCAATGAATTTATTATTCAACTATTTAACATTTTTGTAGTACATATATATTTATAACATGGATGAAATGCAATGCCATCAGCAGTTTTAGAAGGTTAATCATATTTTCAGTAGTTACTATATTTTAGTCTATACCTTTGCATCGAAAACCCGACCAAACTCTATGCTCTACCGACGAGGAGTCTACTGAGGTGCTCTCTTTGGCATTTTCTCAGGTTTTTACTAGGGAACCTGTCGATGACAACTTACAACTAATTGAATGTCACCGTCTCAACACATCTTTACAACAGGTGGTATTTACTGTGGATCGAGTTAAGCAGCATTTGATGAAACTTCGCAGTGATGCTTCACCCGGTTTGGATGGCTTAGCGACGCGTTTGCTGAAGGTCTGCGCTGGCTCACTTGCAACACCTTTGTCGTTGGTCATGCAGTCCTCATTTACCCAGAACTCAATACCTTCTGACTGGAAATTGGCATCAGTCACCCCTATCTTTAAAAAAGGTAATAAGCTCGATTCTAACAACTACCGTCCAATTAGCCTGCTGCCAGTGGTTAGTAAGGTTATGGAAGCCATTATCTCAGATGAGATGACCAAATTTCTTCTACAAGAACAAGTTATTCCAACACAGCAGCATGGATTTATCTCTGGCCGCTCAACTTTAACCAATCTCCTACACTGCGTTAATGATTGGACATCATCTCTAAACAGCCTGCAGCCCACTGACTTTGTTTATCTGGACTGCTCAAAATCTTTCGACCGAGTTCCCAAGCGAAGACTTTTGCACAAACTGGCCCATTTCGGCATTCGTGGCTCCTTGCATCGTTTGATTGACGTTTTCCTAACAAGTAGACTATATAAAGTGAGAGTAGGTGACGCTTTTTCACGGGAAAGGATAGTGGAGTACCACAGGGATCTGTCCTGGGACCGTTACTATTTGCGGTCTACACCAGTGATATTCCTTATTTTATTTCAAGCAAAATATCCTTGTACGCCGATGACTCAAAAATTTACCCCAATCCTCTCACAAACCAGTTAACGCTTCAGGAGGACTTGGACTCTGTTTCTGCCTGGTGCTCTCAATGGTTACTTCCATTAAATTCAGAAAAGTGTGTCGTGCTCAGAATAGGAAAGAACAACCCACTCGCACCATACCTTGTTGATGGTCAACCATTACTTTCGGTGTTTTCCTTCAACGACCTCGGAGTGATCGTAAACAGTACCTTAACTTGGTCTTAAGTGTTTCTCGCGAATCTCTTTTCGGTCGTTCTGTAGACTCTACACTACTTATGTGAGACCAATTCTCGAGTACGCTGGTCCAGCGTGATACCCCGACTTGGCTCGCGATAGGACTCTTCTGGAAAACGTCCAGAGAAGGGCTACTCGAATGCCCTTTGGACTGGGAAGACCCTCTTACGAGGAAAGACTTTCTATGGCTCAATTAACCTCCTTCGAACTTCGCCGCCACCGTGGTGACCTGATTATCACATTTAAAATATTAAAATTCAATTTTGGAAATCTCGACATGATGTATACCGTTAATCGCGACGAACGTCTCAGAGGTCATCAGTTCAAGCTCAAGAAGGAAAACTTTTCTGCTAGGTCGAGACAGAACTTCCTACCAAATAGAATTTTCGACAGCTGGAATAATCTCAACGCAACCATTGTATCTGCTTCATCTACAAACACATTTAAAAACGGACTGGACAAATTTCTATCGGGGTAGATAATGGTTATTTTCTCATTTTATTATATTGTATTTTCTTTTCATTTTGGTCTGTTGTAGAGATATTTTATTTTCATATGTACATGCTAGTAGGTAAATTATTCTGTAATTTCTCTATATTTGGGCATAATAGGGACCTGTCCCTCTGCCCTTATCAATATGTAATAATAATAATAATAATAATAATTTCTTTATAAATTTACTCAATATAAAAATTAAGAACTCGAAATGCAAATTCATATCAACCCTGTTCAGAATACGCGAATGTACTGAATTCGAAACAAAAATCTCATTAAAACAGCCAGAACCTCTTCAAGTATCAAAATGCTACGTCTTTATAGAAATCGTAAAGGTATATTTATGTAGATTACGCATACATAAATATTGCTATGAAAATGAAATGGAACTTCTGCCTGAAAGTTCAATATTGGAGACCATGAAGCTGGATGGATCTTCTGTAATAAATACGAAGAGTATCTCTTAAAGCCTTCCGCCTGGTGTGACTTAGAATATTTTAACTATAATAAGGTTTACTTTACTCACAGAGGATAAACATTAAGTGCCTGCTTATTAATATTGCCATCGACGTGAATATTATTTTGCGATATTAAATTATTATATTTTGTTATGAGAGAAACTTTTGTTGCTTCAAGAGAGTATATATTATAGCGTAATTCTTTCCGTATTATTATTATCACCAACTGATGTACTCATTTTAAAGGTTTATGAGACTTCAATCAAATATGAAAAATGTAGAAAATAATAATTTCTAGGGCGGTTAATCCTTATCAAAATGAATAACTACTACAAATGCCTTCTTTTGACTCAACTTGAAAATAAATGCATATGGAAGAAATTGATGTGGAAACTTCTATCTATACGCATAGATCAGTACTTTCAGATTATCATCGACCTGTTTCGCCGTTAAATCCAGTTCAAGTGAATTAGACTCTGCATCTACAAGAATTTGCCTATTTTACATTGTCGAATCTCATCTTCGCTATGGTCTTTTCTTCTGGGGTTCATGTAATTCTTCACAACTTGACACCTTCTCAAATTGCAGAAGAGAGTTATATGTTTGTACTGAAAAATAGGGCTCATTGCAAATCTTACTTCAAAAAAAATGAAATTTTGACGCTTCCTTCTTTATATTTACTCGAATCTGTGCACTTGATTCATACGTATTTTCATGCCGTGATTACGCTTGCTAGCTAGCATTTGGGTGGTCCTGGTTTAAACTCTCGGGGTCGATTGGCCTGTCATGCGATTTTCTCAGAGGTTTCTTCATGGTCTTGAGGTATCCGCACAATGCGCTTGGATTGTACAGAGAAGCCTAGCTGATCGCTTGACTGCAAGCATTATCTTGGTAATTTCTTACTGGGTATTGTACGTGCGCGCAGGTCCGGTCGATTGTATGCTAGCAGGCTGTGTCGCTGGTAGCTGGAAGGGCAACATTTTGCATTCTACAAGCTACCCGCTTGCGAAATGGATGTAGTAAAATAGGTTGGGCAGTTGTGCCATTTATTTTTTATTCTGAATATGTAAACAAAAGTTTCTCGCTGCATTTTTAAATACAAGAAAAAAAGATCGGGATAATTACACAACTCTTTGAATAAATGATGATATTCCTCAAATTCTTGTCTGTTTTGATTAATACGATGTACCGTGAAACTATTTTCAGCTTTTTGTTGTAAGAACCACTTCGAAGCATTATTTTCTAATGAATAAAAATCATCACTGTCACTACTTGAATCATCCATTTTAACCAGCTACAATCTATCGGCATTGACATGCGACTATCTAGCGGTTTCTAACTTTACCATCTAGTCTACCGGCGACCTTCCAGGCCCGTTGTGTGGGAGTTACTGCTTGCACAAGGCGAATGCTGAGCCAATATTCATTATTTAAAACCACTTTTCCTCCTCTCTTTTATAACTTATCTAGTTTAACTCAGTTTAATGCATTTGTACATACTTATCTAACCATATGTATGTATAACATTACGATCATAGGTTCTCAGGAGCTCTACGATGCAGATTTGTGATTATCGATTACAAAGAACTCCTACCTTGAACACGAAGTTCAATACTTCCATAATCATTGAAATATATATATATATATATATATATATATATATATATACATATATATACATATATAAGTATATATATATATATATATATATATATATATATATATATATATATATTTATATATATATATATATATATATATATATATATATATATATATATAGATATATATATATATATATATATTCAATCCACCCACAACCTTCAAGGAGAAGGCGAGAAAGACCCAGATCTAAGTGGCTGAAGGAAGTGGAGGAGGATTTAAGAACGATAGGTGTCGCTGGATGGAAGGAAGAAGCTAAGGATAGGGCTTTATGGAGGAGAATAAGCGACAACTTATAGGAATGATGGGATTGATCCACCACAAAAAGCGGATCTAGAAAGCATTTATGCGGCGCAACCCCACATGGGGTGTTTAGCCATTGTTTATTATATTATATATATATATATATATATATATATATATATATATATATATATATTTATATATATATATATACACACACATATAAATATATATATATATATATATATATATCTATATATATATATCTATAGGTATATATATTAATTTTTTTTTTCCCTGATTATTTCGATGATTGTAAATTTTTTTTATTTCGGATAATAGCGAAATGTACTCGAGAAATGATTTTTAGTTTTCCATGTTGCTTCAAAAACTGATTTCTGCTTCATTTCTACTTTTCACAGCAGTGAGCATCCTGGCAATTTTCCAATACTCTTCAACAGCCATCGTTCTATAATTCACTACAAACATGGATGAGGTACAAACGCTCATTAGCCTTGTTTATCTTCACCCTACTTCAAATTCCAGTAATCTCGAAAAAAAAGTACGAGCTACAATATTTTCATGGAAATGACCAAAATTAAATTCCAACGACACACGCGATGGGTGTGGGAAATTTCACGACGAATTATTATGAATTAATTGGATACTCTCACGCATTGTTGTGGGCGGTTTTGAAATTTGGTCGAAACTATGTCCATAAACGCCACAGGAGATATAGAGATGGGAAGAAATAAACACAAATAGATCATCATATACTCGTATATATCAGAGCGGGGCTCCAGGCAATGCCTGCAGCAACGCCGTTTTCTGGAAGGGTGAGTTCCTTTTGGCTAAAAGCTTCCCTAATGAACTCACGTTATTCGCACATAAAAATTTCCATAAAATATGAATGTACAACATTGTACTTTCTTTCTGATCTAATTTTTCACTTCGTCGTCTGAAATCTCGAATTTAATAGAACTGAAATTTTGAATATATACTTCTTATACCCAAGATGTTCGAAACTGACATAAATTTGGTTATTTAAGATTTGAATTGAGGCCGTTACTCGATGAAAATCAACTGTTAACATGTTGAATGAAACTCTGAGTTTAACAATATTCACATATAATAAAACAACAACAGTAGCACATGGCGTTTCGCTGACACTACAGCTTCTTCAGGTACGAATTTCAAAGTTAAACTAAAATATCTAAATTTTGGATTGATTAGGCCGATACTTGGTGTAAATTAATGAACATATTAAAACAATGGTTAAAAATAACAATTTACACTTTTATTATAAGAAATAACGCATGACGCACGTTTCGGTGGAACTTCACCTTCTTCAGATGCTAATGGCAAACTAACTATGATTCTCTGTTATATCGAAAACAAGAAATGACAAATTAAGTAGAAGGGGTAAATACAAAGATGGTTACAAATAATTATTAGAAAAGGAAAAACCAATTCTGAACTGCTAGTCAGGTAGTTCGGTAATTTTGAAAAGATTAAGAAGGGGGCTTGAAGTATGATCGATTTGGCTATTCAATAGGAGACCGGAATGCTTGTATTTATTTATCTGTAATGATTCTAAAAAATTAAGTTTAATTCCTTTACTTTCAGTATTTAATATTTTAAAATCGAAATTGAATGTGTAATTTTCTTGGATTAAATGGTTTGCATAATGTGAATCCGACTTCTGATTAACAAAGCTACGTTTGTGTTCTGAAATTCTAGTTTGAAAAATTTCTGAAAGTTCTACCAATGTAAAACTTATCACAATCGCCACAATTAATTTTATAAACTCCCGATTTATTATCTTTATGAACTTTAGATTTATTATTTTTTATATGATTTCCTAAATTATTACCGGCACGATAAGCAATGTTAATGTTGTGCTTAGATAAGAGAGATTTAAGTTTTTTACTTGAATTTCCGATGAAAGTGAGGCTGTTGTATTTGATATTATTTTTAGTAAGGGGGTACACCTGGTTAATCGCATTTCTGAAAAACTTTTTATCTATCATATTGTCTATAATATTGGGATCATAATTATTATTTACGGCAATTTGTTTAATTATATTTTTCTCGATGTTAAAATTGGCATTTGAAAGTGGAATATTTACTAAAGTTCAGAATTGGTTTTTCCTTTTCTAATAATCATTTGTAACCATCTTTGTATTTACCCCTTCTACATAATTTGTCATTTCTTGTTTTCGATATAACAGAAAATCATAGTTAGTTAGCATCTGAAGAAGGTGAAGTCCACCGAAACGTGCGTCATGCGTTATTTCTTATAATAAAAGTGTAAATTGTTATTTTTAACCATTGTTTTAATATAAAATATCTAATGCAAGGTTTGCAAAGGACAATTATAAATTTGGGAAATCCATTCTGGGATTCTGAGAACAAACTACTTTCATTCATCCAAAAGGTTAAGAAATGTGGAGCTGTTGACATCCAATTGGTTGTTTAGTAACTTCTGGGAATTTTTATGCCTATTAATTCATAAAGTTTTCGTAAGATTTAATTTTGAACCTTTTGTTCCAAGTTGTAGGATTTCGAAATCCGAATTGAAGTCATGTTTCTCTTTTAATAAATGCCTAGCATATATTGAATTTTCGTTATGATTTATGTAATTTCGCCTGTGTTCAGTAATCCTTTTTTACATTTTTTACATATATTTTATCGCAATTTCCGCATTTAAGTTTATAAACTCCCTATTTACTGAGCTTATCTATTTTTGACTAGTAGTTTTTCATGTATTTCTTGTTAGCAGAAATTTTCCTAAACAATCTCGAAAAAGTTATACCCGATCCCACTATGAGCAAAAATTTCGTTTATTGGTTCAGATATGTAGATTATATTTTAGTCTGTTTTAAGGGCTCGGATAGACAATTGAGAATAATTGAAAATTTCATCAATTCACTACACCCAAATATTCAAAATCGAAATAGGAAAGGATGGTTCAATCAATTTCTTATATTTAAAAATTCGTAATCATAACAACAAACATGATTTTTCAATATATCATAAACCTTCATAAACCGATATCACAATACACAATACGTCTAATCATCTATTTTAACATAAATTAGCAGTTTATAATAGTATGATACATCGCCTCTTCAATATACCACTTTCTCAAGAAAATTTCAACATAGAACTTAATATAATCAAGCAGATAGCAGTCAATAATGGGTATGATCCAAACATAAAAGACAAAATAAAAAATGAAGGACACCCTACTGCATAGCACTAGGAATGATATAACCCCTCGGCGCATGAGCATGTCGTCAATATTTTTTGAATGTATTATATAAATTAAATAACAATGAAAGTCGATTTTACGGCTGAAATGAAGGAAAATTGCAATAAATGTATTAATAATTCGATATTAGGAATAAAATCCGTGAAAATTTAGCAAAAATATCCTATTCCGGTTCATTTTGCTGCAAATTATGAATCAAATTGATAAGATGGGAAGCA
This sequence comes from Cynegetis impunctata, assembly GCA_030704885.1. Classification (NCBI taxonomy): domain Eukaryota; kingdom Metazoa; phylum Arthropoda; class Insecta; order Coleoptera; family Coccinellidae; genus Cynegetis; species Cynegetis impunctata. The sequence continues at coordinate 959,116 of JARQZK010003613.1, forward strand.
AACACAGACGCAGAATCAGCTGAAGCTATCAACGTCGCTTGGTCACCGTGGCACACAGAGCACTTCGACGCATGTTTTGTAGGACTTCGTACATATCGACCTTGGCGCATGCGCATGTCCTAATGCCTAATCTAAACAACGCTATAATTTTTTATTCTTCGTTGGGAAAAATTGGAAACAAAAATTCTCTTATGAAATCATATGTATTTTTATTTTTCACTTGTATATATGTTTATTTCACCTTGGATACGGTTGCTATAAACACACTCATTTTGCCCTAGGCCATTATGCCCGCATTTGCGGGCATAATGAATTCAAAACGCCCGCTTATTGTACAAGGAGAAATGAAGCAAATTTCATTGATTAAATACCTCATAATCCTTGTCGTATACGACTCTGGATTTCTCCGGCAATTAATTATTCACAGCTTTGGCTGCATTTTCTATGATATTCTTGGGTAAATTCATTTTCATTTCCATTATTTCTATAAGACTACACAAAGAAAGCAGCAATGACATTCACTGAATATGATGACAAATATATTCACAAACTTCAAAATATCAACCAATGGCATGCCTACTATGAGAAGGAAAATGGATAGGAGCAATGAAACGATTTTAAAATCGCTTTTTCATCATAATATAATAATTTTTTCGTGAAAAATAAAATCTTGTATGCACCGCGTGCGTTACTAGATCCTTATGCCCATCGGGCAACATTCATCCCTCGGGCCAGAGGCCCTCGGGCCGAATGTTTCCCTCAGGGCATAATGATCTATATAACGCACTTGGTACATAAATAACTATATCGATATCCGTTGGAATTTTTAAAATCGGACCAGATCCCAACTTTTTTTTTTGAAACTTTTGCTTCGCCTCGGGGTAAAAACGCTGTAATTTTTTATTCTTCGTTGGGAAAAATTGGAAACAAAAATTCTCTCATGAAATCATATGTATTTTATCGATATTCGTTGGAATTTTTAAAATCGGACCAGATCCCAACTTTTTTTTCTGAAACTTTTGCTTCGCCTCGGGGTAAAAACGCTGTAATTTTTTATTCTTCGTTGGGAAAAATTGGAAACAAAAATTCTCTTATGAAATCATATGTATTTTATCGATATCCTTTGGAATTTTTAAAATCGGACCAGATCCCAACTTTTTGTCGAGAGACTATAACCCCTTTAGCTTCGCCTCGGGGTAATAATAAGGGAGAAGAATCATAAAATGGCAATTTCACAAGTATTCCCATTGATCAAACCAGAAGGAATTTAAAACAATAGTTTAACTTATTTCGGCAAAGCTTTCAACAAAATACAATCCTTTTTCTTAGGTTGTTATTTATAATATTCCTAAAATTATTGGAAAAATATATTTGTCAGACTCTTGTATATGTTTAACTTCGTGAAACTTTTGACTTTTCTTTTTAATATTGAATAATCCAATAAGGAATAGATATATGAGAGATTTCACCAGTAAAATCATAGAACATTATTGAAAACATATTAAAGATGATTTCAGATATACATTAGAGAGGTCGTTTCTTGAAACTAGGAAATTTATATTGCTGAATTACACATGAGTTTTTCATTTTATCTGCTTTATAGATCTAGGATTCAACATTTCAAATGGCACTTCAGCGTCATATGGAAACTCTCAAATTCAAAATCGACCTTTTTTTTTGAAATTTTTCAAAACCTTATATTGAACGAAATATTCGGAAAGGAAGTTTTATCTGGGACACGCTGTAAAATTATATGATAATTTATATTTTCCATAATTGGTAAATAGTTGGAAAGGGCATGTGAAAGAAAACACAGAAATGTATTTCATGTTCATATCGACGTTTCGACAAGTTTTATTGTCATCCTCAGGATACTAAAAACAGAAATGGCAAATTCATAACTGTAGACACGTTATGGAACAGGTAATATTACAGTTATTTTAAAAGATTTAAGAATCAAAAATAAAGATATGAAATTTTGATTAATATCTTCCTTTTTAGTTTATAATATAACCATCAGAAAAAAATAAAGAAGCTAATATATATATAATACCGTTATAGAGCAATAGAAGTACAAGAAGTTGTTAAAATTAGACAATTTTGGTTGTTGGAATAAACAATTCCCCTTAAAATCAATTTTTCCCTAGTTTATTTAAGGATAATATTTGACACACACAAAAAACAAAAACATTTAACATTTTAAAGATTTCAAAAATTACACATTTTAAGGACCATAGCAAAACAGTAAAACGTCAGCACTTACCAACATATTCAGATTTCTTTAGTAAGAAATTTAAAACACAGGATGCAATGGATAATTTCCATGTTGAAGTTATTGTATATATAGGTACAATGCCAAAGAAACACTTTTCTTGTTCGTTGCTTTTTATATTTTCTTTTTGTAATGGATGTATTTCTATTAAGGACAGATTATGTTTAATTCTTCAATCTTTTGAAATAACTGTAATATTACCTGTTCCATAACAGTCTACAGTTATGAATTTGCCATTTCTGTTTTTTGTATCCTGTGGAAGGCAATAAAACTTGTCGAAACGTCGATATTAACATGAAGTACATTTCTGTGTTTTCTTTCACTGGCCCTTTCCAACTATTTACCAATCATAAAAAAAAAATATTTGGGTCACAAACAAACCTTTTGAAATTTATATTTTCAATTATCATATAACTCTCATTGTTCAAATTCATTTTGAAACAACGTCTCACGTCAAAAATTATATTCGAAATATTTTTGAAAACCAAGTTGATATAGTTACTGGAATTTTGATCCAAGATATATAAAATTTGCATCGGATTCCGATGGATGAAAATCCGTAGGCTATTTATAAGAATAATAAATATAGCTATAATTCACGAAATTGAAAAAAATTCATTAGGGCGGCATTAATGACTTAATTCACTCTAAAAAATGAGAAGTAGCAGGTGGATCGGGAATGAGCGAGTTGAGGAAAAATAAGAGCTCGTTCGGATGATAAATATCTGGCGGCAAAAAGCGAATTTTTCGTATTTTGCTTAACGCCGTCAAGAGAAGCGGGACCTAAAGAGAAGGAATGTGATAAATTCACACGGTTTGTAAGCTTCAACAGCCTGAAACGAATGGCCTCAACGGCCCTAGCCCCGTGAACAATACTGGACTTTCTGTTGCATATAAATTTATGTTTCTGCGAACCAGCGTTGAACGAAGATTTGCGGTCACTTTCGAGTTTGTGCGGTATGCTGAAAAAAATGAATTCTGTTTTTAAATCTCTGACAACATTGGTTTCCTGGCCACTCTATGTTTTCCATTTTGGTTCTGTATTCTGAGGATATTCATTATCAAATGTATTAGTGATTACATTTCAATAATTGAGAATTTTTTAATCACAATCCATAACATATCCCTGGACTGTCTAATGATATGAAATACCGTCCACTGGTAAACCAAATTTCAGCTGAGATCAACCAGTTAAGAAGATGATTCGATTACTAGCGCCAGTTTAAATTGTAGAGGGGATAAAAAATGTTAAATGAATAATGCTCAGCGCAGCTGCGCAGCGTAGCTTCCTTTTCGATTTGTGAAGCTGAAGAATTAATACGTACGACTTAATTATATTGTAAAGGCAATACAGTTTTTAGTTTTCCTAAATACAATAAATATTTCTTAGATATCGTTTGCGCTAGGAAGCGGTAAAGTGTTTCTACTTATTGATTAATTCCATCGATTAAATAGTTTGGATCAAATTTGTGAACTTAAAATTTAATTTCCATATTCCATTTCAAAATTTGTAATGGTCTCTGAAGTTTGTATTCTAGAATATTTAAACAATCCTTTCGTATATATATTTACATTAATTTATTTTCAGACGAAATTTTCTTCTTAATCTTGTTTCTTTTGCTTGTTGCGTTGATGAAAATTTGTGTTGTGTTTTTTCCTTATCCCTTAGTTTTTTTATTTGATTCAAAGAACGGAATAATAATTGTAGATAAGATTCAAAAGAATAGGAATCTACTCAGCAAACAATTTGTTTTAAAGTTTCGTGAATTGAAGTATAAACTACCCCAGGAAAATAAAAGACCCTAGGAATATAAATAGGAGTCTTAATCAAAGACCCCAGGAATATAAGCAGGAGTCCGAAAGACCCTAGGTGTTCTAATAAAAGATACCAGGAGCCTACAAAACATCCCAAGAGTATAAAAAACTCTAGGAGTTGGAACACCAGCCTACCTGAATACTTTTAAAAAAACATCCCTGGAACGGAAGAAGACATAGAGGAAGACAATAACATCAGATCAGTATACTGATACAAATGAGCACAAATTTTTTTAAAAAAAAGTTTCATTTATTCTAATTTCGTATACAATTTGTAATCTTTAAATAAAGGGTTTAGTAATTTTTATTTGTTTCATTTGTCTATGCTGATATAAATCAGGGTAATAGTTATTAAAAATATATAACGAGAGTTTTCCATATTGGACTATCCGAAGCATACATTTCAAGTATAATGTCTTTTTATCTATCATCGTTATACTATTGGCAAATTCTCGTTACAACTGGAATCTCGACATTGCAAGAAAAAAACACGTCAGTATTTTCTATTAATTTTTGCCCTTTTTATACATAAAAATTCTTAATCGCCTCAGTCAATTTTCACATTTTATTTATTTTATTTTAGTTTTGCTACATATCTTGTTCATATTTAAAAGTTTACTCCAAGTTATATAGATTAGAATTCGGATTTGATCCCATTTTCTATAGGTACCTGTTATTTAACTGTATGGTTGATTATAAGTTGATTTTGTCATTTAATTGGATAATCAAATTAGTTTGATTTTATCTAAAGCATCTGTTTATGTTTGCAGAATTAGAAACAAAATCAAGAGCGGTAGGTCCAAAAATTAATCTCAGTAAAACAAAGACAATATGTCCCGAAAATCCAGAAATAGCTATTGGAGAAACACTAATAGAAAACGTCAGTATATTTGACAAAAAATAACATTAAACAAAGAAAATAAAGAGATGGAAATAGAAAGCAGAAGACGATTGGGATGGGCAGATCTAGATAACTATGATATATACTAAAGAATAAGAAAATTCTCTTACACTTGCGGGCCAAGGTCTTTGATCAATGTGTACTCCCCGTCATAACATACGGAGCACAAACATGGACCCTCACTATACAGTTAAGATCAAAATTACAGGTTACACAAAGAGCCATGGAGAGATCCATTTTGAGCATAACAGTAAGAGACAAAAGGTGGAATGAATGGATACGACAAAGAACCTGAACAAAGGATGTAATAGAGTGCGGCACATCTGAAGTGGGATTATGCAGTACACAAAACCAGAACCAAAGATAACAGATGGAACGCCAGAATAATACAATAGAGACCATGGTCAGAAAGAAGAAATAGAGGAAGACCACAGCAAGATGGTACGATGATATAACGAAAATTGCAGGCTACCTTGGATAAGAATCGCTCAAGACAGAAAAAGATAGCGAGAGGGAAGAGATGCCTATATTCAATACTGGGTGTAAGAAGGCTAAAGAGAGAAAGAGAGATCTGTTTATGAATTTTTTTTTACAATTATATCTAATTTTAATTCAATATGTTTCGAACACTTTTGTAGATTTAATTACTTCGATACCAGTGCTATCAGGCATTGCTCACGAGTAACATTTGATTATGTAAAAAAATTATCATGAATTAATGAATAAATGAAATTTCAATTAAAAAACTAACAATAGTCAGTAAAACCTCAAATTCCAAGAAAATGGCGGCGATCAAGGACCGAAGGACACTTTTCTGAAATAAATTCAATTCATTCACTAAATTTCAACCTACTCAATCTGCAAAACCTGTGGAGTTGTGCAAAACGACAAAAAATTACTACATATGGTACCGACCAGAAAATAAATGTATACAACCAAGAGACTCCTCTTACCTCAACTCAATCCACGTACAAATTTCCAACCCTCTAATTCAAATCATTCACTAAATTTATTAATATAAGAATACAAAATATGCAAGAATAATTCAAATATATGTATATATATATATATATATATATATATATATATATATATATATATATATATATATATATATATATATATATATATATATATATATATATATATATATATTTATATACATATATACATACTATATAATATCGAATGTGATATTAGTTCCACTTAAATCTAAATTTTTGTATACACTACTAAATTTCTCAGCAAACAAATTAACAACATCTTTAATATTATCAGCGACTCTATCGTCTAAATACATAACTGAGGGATAAGAATTCGAAAAGCTAATGGATTTGGCATATCTGTAAATTTTTCTGGGATCAGAAGAAAGAGATTATTCCCTACTGTCAATGAACTCTTTTTTATGAGGCCTCGGTAGACAAGCGGTAAGGTATACCGCTTGTAAGCCGAGGATGTGGGTTCGAGTCCCACCTTGCTCTTGGGTGTTGTGTATGTCAGGAATTTAGTGGTTATAATTATGAGATCAATTGCTGGGTAATGTACTTCGTTTACAAGCCCATTGGCCGTTCGGAACCGGCGTTAAACTGTAGGTCCCTTGAGATAAAAAAAAAATGAACTCTTTTTGATCCCGTGTAATTAAGAATTTACATCTACATCTTTCTTTCTTGAAGAGTTCATAATAAAAAGTGGAATGGTAGGTTTTATAGAGTTTATGAAATTTCTTTTTATTAAGTATGGCAATTTTAAGTTCATTAGAATACCATTGGGGAAAAATTTTAGGTTTAACTAGAAAGAATGGTACAAATTTATCAATGGTTTCCTTAAATATTAGGTTTGTGTCAAAAACAAACTCATTTAATGCTACCCCATTAACTTCTGCAATGTCGAATGAAATGTTATTTATAGCAGATCTAATCTCCTGATAATTTGCTCTATTGAAATCATAAATTCTTTCAAACGGTTCAACTTTCGGAATAGATGCAACACCTAAAGAAATTGATAATGGATAATGAAATGAGTCGCTTAAAAATATTGCTTCTCCTGCTACCTCAAGAGAGACATCTTTGAAATATATATATATATATATATATATATATATATATATATATTATTATATATATATATAATTATATATATATATATATATAATAATAATAATAATAATAATAATAATAATAATCGCCGTTGAGCACAGCGATGCCTACAAATTATAGAATTCCAGGAGACTATAAAGACCTGATTATCTGATTGACCATTCTGTCGGAAACGCAGCAGACGGGTCAGATTTGTCTCCAGATTCTCGATGAATAGAACATCTCGAATCCAAGAGGCCGCCAGGAAGTTTGCGGCTGACGACTTGTATTAGAAGTCCAAAGCAAATGTTACGAGCCAGAAATTACAATGAGACACTGCTACAATAGCCGTGATAAACCCATTGTAATAGCAAACAATAGTCTATCAACGTGACACTGGCAGTCGACTTACAACGCAGGCAGTTAAGCCGGGAATGGTCCTGCCGGAATTGCAAACTGTGTAAACTTGTTGTTGATACCCAGCTGTACCGAAACTTTTCTTATCAATATGCATTCCCTCGCTAGAGACGATTTTACGCCCCGAAGAACGTGTTAATTGATTGAGCTTCAAGAAATTGGACTGTTTATTGTTGGATTTGACTTTCTTGCCCCTCTAGCATAAATTGCGTCTGTCTGTGGATCATTGTTTGATGAATGCATCTGAATATCATTCGATGAATAATAACCCAAGCACGACAAAGGGAGCTGTTCTTATTCCTTATGTCTCTTCTTGCAGTATATATTTAGATTTCCATTTCACATGCTTTCAGAATATTTGAATAGGGTTATCTGTCAAATACAGTATTTAATTCTGAATATTTTTTATGAATATTAAGGAAACATGAGGCATGATGGCGAAATAAACTCTTTTCGGTAGGTCAAATAGTTCCTTTAAATTGGGCATGCTGAAAACTTTTGCTTTTATCAGAATTCTCGTATTTGCGTATGGCTAAAATTGATATACAATGTACATTGTGGACCTTGAGGATTAACGTTGCTGTTCAAACATTTTAACGATACAAATATAACTTTATTTCAGACAGGAGAATTCCAATTGAAACTTTGATTTTTATTTGAGAAACGAAATAACAATTAATTTTGCTGAAGATTCAGTTGTAAATATTTGTTCAATATATATGTGTATGTAATATACATATATATATATATATATATATATATATATATATATATATATATATGTATATATATAATATATATATATATATATATATATATATATATATATATAATATTAGAATAAGGCATTTCAAATTCAGGAATAATAACTTTTTCTTAACAAGAAAGTGAAATAAAGTGAACAGCTTGAATCGGATGCAAAATACTCAATAGAAGTACGCAAATGTCATATGAAAAGCAAATGTTTGATGCCTGCTATGCCTTTTTTCATGAACCGACTGAAAAATTGCGAGTCAGTAAACAAAACATCTGAAACATGAAAATAAATCGAATATCGTATTTGGTTGCGCTAGTAGTTAATGTGAAAACCGAAAATCGCTTATATCTCCAAAACGGCTCATTTGCGGACCCATGTTGATGTGAAATTTTTACTTATTGTGAGGTCTATAATCAGCTTCCAAAATATTGAAACGTTGCTTTTTAACACCCTCTATATATATATATATATATATATATATATATATATATATTTCTTTGATAAATTAATTTCGATTGAAAATATCAGGGTAATATGAAGCTAGATTAAGCTGTATCTTTACATCGATGGAATCAAAATTACACTTTGTTATCAACAAAGGTCAAATAGAACGAAAAACTATCAAAAGTTCCCTCTCAATATAGATGTCAAAAAAATTCTTACTGTGTTGGATATTGAAATTAGTCTGAAGAATTCTCATTTGAAATATCAATAAGAGACTTTTATCCTCCAAAAGCATTCTACAAGAAAAAGGAACTTTACGGTAGGCGTTGTTGCAAAGTGCTCATCCAACCAAATACTAACCGCGTCTGACTCTGCTTGGCTCCTGTGATAGGACGAGTGTAGGCATTTTCAGCGTAGTGTGTCCTCAAACATGACATTTTTTCATTTCCACTCGACTTAACCCGCAATTTTGAATTTTATAACTAAAGAAAAAAGGATAACAATGAATTCAATACAGTTATCACACTATAATATTATTGATGCTAATTATCTTAAAAAAATTTCTTATTTGAAATATAAAAGTTCTGAAATTATTAAAAATAGAAAAGTAGCGCAGCAGAGCTTCCTCAATAAGATCGTATTTTACTAAAATTTCTTTTTTTTTTTTGCATGAAAATTCATAATCTTAGTAAATTTGTAGAAACCTAGACAATCAAGAAAAAGGCATGAAAACTCTACATCAAAATTGTGTTGAAATCCACAAAAAGCACCTTACTAACAAAAACAGTATTCTAACTGTATTTTTGAAGTAGCTGTGAAGATGCGCAATGCTAGAAAATCCTCAAACATGTTGAAACATTCAACATAAAAATTGCGGCGGAGAAAGAAATCAATGGAACCCAAATGGTGTATATCATTATCATCAAGTCAATCGACATACCAAATTTCAACCCTATAACTCGGTCAGCACGTAACCTCAAAAACAACCATAAAAAATGAAATCTCTACATAAATATAGAGGCAGTTAAGATAAATAATTGAAACCACTACGATCCACATCCTTGATATCCATTCAATCCGCGTAAGGAAGTTCACCCATCTACCTTAATTTGTTCGAGATATGGATTGAGCAAAGCCTCAAAAACCATGAAAAAAAATGAAAATTCAAATGAAAATGGCGCTGGTAGAATGAAAAATCATGCCGCCAAAACCAAACTTTCTTATAATTAAGTCAATCCACCTACAAATCACCAACCATTGTACTCAATTGGAGGGGGTTTGCGGCTGTAATAACTACCCAAAAACCCATTTTTCCAGCTCCATGCACCTTTCAAAAGAACTGAGATTGAATTCTCGCACATCACTTGGTGAAACATCATAAAGAATAAAGTATAAACTTGAAAATAAAAACACTTGTGTTGCGTGTTAATTGCTGTGGCCCCTAGTGTGAAAAAAGAAAAGGGCTGAGAAAGACAGCAAATGGGCCAAACAGTGGTTTATTGATAAGGAAAAGTACACTCACGAAAAGTTACTCAATGAAACGAGAGTAATTGAACCAAATGATTCCCGCAACTTTTTACGGATGGACGAAGAATTATTAGATGAACTCCTCGCTTTGGTTACTCCTGAAATCGGTAAAAGGAATACTATCATGAGCGATGCAATTCCTGCATTTTACTATCAGCACGTCATACTGCTCCCCCTTTTTGTCACGATTACTATAGTCTTTGAACTTCACATCCCACAAAGCCGGAAGACCACGATACACCTCGATAAATTCAAGAATTGTCTTTCGGCTTTCTTGTCACCCATGATGAGGCATAGTTGAGACGACTTGTTGAAACGACCGCTACTTGAGATCAACTGACGGGATATTGCGCAATCTTGACAACAGACGGCACAATATTTCCCAGTTTGTGCAATATATTTTCAAGATTTTGAAAATCACACAATATATTGCGCAACCTTTCAATATCGTCTACACGCGGTCAATTATATTGCACAAACCTAAATATTGCGCAATAATATTGAGCGTCTATGGGCCGCTTAAGAAAGAAATTATTTCAGATTTTAATGAATCAAATATTCAGTTGTCATGACACTTTGACGCCTAGCTTCTAATTTAATGCCCAAGCAAAAAGTTATTGCTAATGGCACAATTAGTATTCTGCTATCGTTTGGAAAAAAATAAATGAAATTGGTTTTGGGACAATGATTATGAAAATTTATTCATCAAAATACCCAAAGTATATTTCACTAGTACATCTCCATTAGCTGGTCACATATAACTTTCAATGTACACAATTATCCACTAGAAGTTTAGTTTGAGGTTTCCATATACTTCACTATTAAACTCAAGACGTTGGATAACGCTCTTCCTGTTCGTAGAATGATAGCGGACCATAATTAATTAGCACATGTATAGAGTATCGGCCACGCACGATCTTAATACCTCAAAGGACTGCTAAACGATCCTTATGCCTCTTTGCGGATTCACAAGGCAACTTTGATCTACCGGTTTTCTCCCTTGTAAACATGGAAACTTGGCTTTCAGCCCGGAACAAAAAGGACAGCTCAGTCCGTTCCGGAGGATTACCGGTCATGGAAACCATCACAATCGCCTTAAAACAGCAGGACCTTACCTACTTGACGATTCAAGGTTTATTTAGGTAATGTGAAAGTTACTTTTGTTAGATATGTTTTTTTAAGAACATCCACTCTGAGAACATACATGATTCCATTAAAATCATCATCAATTTTTTGTTTACAATATCGAAACTTATTCAATAGTTGAGAGGTCCTCTTGAATAAATATGGTTCAAGACAAATGCGAGAGTACTAAGGTTGTCTTTTTTATTGATTTTTATATTTTTTGAATACAAATTTTGTTCCCTCAATTTGGAGACGTTGAAGAAATGCACAACAGGGGGTCAAATTTCGGAAATCGGTTTAAAACGGATTGGAAAAAACCACTCCAGCACCTGACTTGACTTTCGATACGCTGCAATAGTCTCTTATTAAAATATGAATAAAAGCTCTATTTCCGATCTAAATTGAAAAGAAAATAAAATATCACACAATATTTGAATGAATTAGGTTAGACTTTCAGCTACAACATGAGTTTTAGAGCAAGTCCTGGAAACTATATAGATATTGGTAAATACACCCCAATATTGACATAGTCTCTTATTTTCGGGGAAAATACGACTAGAATAACAATTCCAAACCCACAATGAAAAGAAAATAAAATATGACACAATATTTGAATGGAAAACTATGTTAGATATTCAGCTACAACATGAGTTTTAAAGTAAGTCTTGAAAACTATATAAATAAAGGAAAATACACCCCAATATCGACACAGTCTCTTAATTTTCGATTAAAATACGACTAAAATGACTATTCCAAACCTACAATGAAAAGAAAACAAAATATTTGAATTAATTATGTTAGATATTCAGCTACAACATGAGTTCTACAGTAAGCCCTGAAAACTATATAAATATTGGAAAATACACCACGATATCGACATAGTCTCTTATTTTTGGTTAAAATACAACTAAAATGACTATTCCAAACCTACAATGAAAAGAAAAAAAATATTTGAATTAATTATGTTAGATATTCAGCTACAACATGAGTTCTACAGTAAATCCTGAAAACTATATAAATATTGGAAAATACACCACAATATCGACATAGTCTCTTATTTTTGGTTAAACAACGACTAAAATGACTATTCCAAACCTACAATAAAAAGAAAACAAAATATTTGAACTAATTATTTTAGATATTCAGCTACAACATGAGTTCTACAGTAAGTCCTGAAAACTATATAAATATTGGAAAATACACCCCAATCTCGACATAGTCTCTTATTTTCGGTTAAAATACGACTAAAATGACTATTCCAAACCTACAATGAAAAGAAAATAAAATATCACACACTATTTGAATGAAGAATTATGTTAGATATCCAGCTACAATATGAGTTCTACAGTAACTCCTGAAAACTATATAAATATTGGAAAATACACCCCAATATCGACATACTCTCTTATTTTCGGGAAAATACGACTAAAATCTCTATTCCACCTACATTGAAAACAAAATGAAATATCACATAATATTTTAAAGAATTAGCTTAGATATTCAGCTACAACATGAGTTTCAGAGTAAGTCATGAAAAAATTATTGAAATACATCCCAATATCGAGAATAGATCAAACTTGTTTCTTCCAGAGGTCGTGAAATATTAAGGAAATAATTCTAATACAAAATTACTTCATGTTAAATCCAGTAAACCAAATTGAAATGAAGATACGAATAAAGAAGAGAATGTAATGATAAACGCTCGAAATGGAAAAAATGTACGACAGTTAATTTTACTTTAGTCTTCACGAGGTCGGACAAAAAATAGCAATTATTTTCCATTTCAGTCCGTTCGCTTAGATACCCTGTGCACTGCTATATAAAAGCTAGAGATATATCGTGAGAATGCCGCTAAAGTGCGCTTTAAGCTAATTTTGATTTGAAACGTAAATTGACAATTTGCTCACCCGACAATCATCATGGTTGAAACGTTTAAAATTATAACAGAGTGAATTCGTTATGCTGCATATATAGTATATATATATATATATATATATATATATATATATATATATATATATACATATATATATATACCTATATATATATATATATATATATATAATAAATGAATATATAGATATTACGCATTTTTAAGGTCATAAAACCGCATACGGAAGCATCTGTTTACACGTGTTTCGAACTTTTTGATCCTCATCAGAATAGCGTAGCCAAGTTATGGTTGGAATACTGATAGGGACCAAAAATCTTGATATAAGCCTTATTGTATATATATTAGACTGATTCAGAAAAATCGATAATTTTTTTTCTTAAATAAATCGAAAATATTTAGAGTTTAGAATTTCATAACCCTTTAATGGTTCATCAAAAAGGCTAGACCAAATCATTCTCTTGTATAAAATTGAACGCTCTAAAAAAAGTTCTCTTATAATTTTTCGATAAATGATGGATAAAAATAATTTTCAGTTGAAAAAAAAATTATTTTAATTTATTGAAAAATTAAGATACGAGAGTATTAGAAATTTGACACTTAAATAAAAGCATCTGTGAACTAAAAAAAAATTTTGGATACAAAAGTTTTGAAAAATTTGACAGTTTTTTGATAAACTTAATAGTTTCGTCAAAAAATGAGAAAATATTATAAATTATATTTTGAACTTCGAAACGCGTCGGTTTATCGAAAAATTATGAGATAGCTTTTTTGTAGAGCGTTCAATTTTATAGAAGAGAATGATTTGGTCTAGCCTTTTTGATGAACCATTGAAGAGTTATAAAATTATAAACTCAAAAAAAAGGTTTCCCATGTTAATCATAAGGGAAATTGGAATTTATCATGTGGGATACCTTAATATCAATATTAAGGGCTGTGGCTTTTACAGGATTTTTTTTCTCATCATTTACAAGAATATTTTCGATATATGTAAGACAAAAATAGTCTATTTTTTCGAATCAGTCTAATATATATATATATATATATATATATATATATATATATCTATATATATATATCTATATATATTTATATATATATATATATATATATATATATATATATATATATATATATCTATATATATATATATCTATATATATATATATATATATATATATATATATATATATATATATATATATATATATATCTATATATATTTATATATATATATATATATATATATTTATATATATATATATCTATACCTATATATATCTATATATATCTATATATATATATATATATATATATATATATATATATATACCTATATATATCTATATATTATATATATATATATATATATATATATATATATATATATATATATATATAATAATAATAAAAAGGTTATATTGGGCACTCGGCAAAAGGGAGGCCAGATTTAAAACAAACAACCATTGGACATGAACATCTATATTTCGGTCCTTAGTTTGGGACCTTCATCAGGATGCTAAAAGTTGAAGAACTTAAATAGTAGCACATCAAAAACATCAAAAATGTAAGCAGTATATATATATATATATATATATATATATATATATATATATATATATATATATATATATATATATATATATATATATATTTATGTATAAATGTGTGAAATCGAGATTTTGGAGCCAAAGATCATGAAAAGTCATGAACCGAAAAATTATCTTGGCCTCAGGTCCAACTTTGCCAATCAAAGTGAAAACATGCTAAAAAAATAGTATTTGAAGTGGGTTAACACAAATTGAATGAAATAAAGAAAATAAAATGATGAAAAAATATCTCTAGGTATGCGATTTCGCTAATTTAATTTCAATTAACTTTTTCTGCATTTTCTTAGTTCTTGGTTTCTTAATGATACCAACTTGTAAACAAGTAGACCCTTTATAATTATTCCTTCTTTGTACAGCTGCAGTTGATTGGTTCTAATATTTTCTAGTGGGTTTTAGGCCATTGGAAAATATTTCTTGAATAAAGGATTTGTATCCTGAGACACCAGCAAATTACTTACCCAACCTAAGCTATCTTAATAGCATGAATTGGTTAATCCTTCGATTGTTAACATAATCTATTCGTATTTCCATTTTGTACTCCTTATTACGTTGTCTTATTACGGTGTCTTAGGTAATATTTTGATTTTGATGAGTGCTCGCAAATGAAATCTTTCATAAGTAAGTTCTTTTTGGAACATAATTTCTACCAACGTTACGATGAAATAACAGTAATTAACTATTTATTTTTGAGTTCAACTGTAGGGGTAACAGATAATCAAATAATTGTTACTTGAAAACTATATCCTGCGTTATTTATCATCAAATCACCCCTTCACTTGCAAACGGCCGCTATGCATATTGCGTATAGTCATGAAATCAGATAGGGTACGTATAGCTAGAATAATTTCCGTTTCCCATACAATTTTGTGACTTCGGTCAACAACTTGTATAGGGAATGAAAATCTGAAGTTAGGACATGCCATGTCGTCCTTCAAGGATGTCGCTGAATCACCTGAAGTTTTGAATATATTATAAACTGATATTTAATATTTTAAAATACCTAATTTCGTAAAATTAAACAAATACCCAAAGTAAAACTATTTGCTATAGTACCAACTATTTCTAAATAGTTAGTATTTCAATAATAACGATAACTAGGAAATACGAAAGCATAGAAAAGCCACAAAAACTTTTTATTTCCAAAGACGGATGTATATAAGCAGTAAAATCTATAATATTTTCAAAAACTGGTTATTTTTCATGACGTAATTCTTTTCTATGAAATAAGGTTTTCTGGCAAATACTGATTGTACCAAATTTCGAAAAGCAACTGCTTCAATATTGTGCAACAGATATTCACTCGACACGATTCTACAAGCTAATGGCAGCTATCGTCCTCCGCCTACATGCAGTTCATCGGCACGTCCCGGTGGGTTCCGTAGAGTACGGTTCTAGATCGCATAACGACAGGAATGCATCCAAGTAAAATGTATGCGCCCTCATACTAAGAAAACGAAATACGCATGCAGTGATGCCGGACTTTCGTAACTTTCCTGAGCTTGCAAAATAATCAAATATTTAGGTTCTTGAAATTATGAAAAGTAAAGCATCGTATAAAACAGGTGGAAGAAAATATGTTCTCATAATGTAGATATTATGAGAACTGATAAAGTTGATGGAAACAAATGATAATTGACTCGATAATTTGTGAAAATTATAAGTTATTATGAGGTGTTATCTGGAAATCATATAAATATAAACGAACAAGGAGAATTCTGTTATGACAATGATACATCGTGTTTTTTATCGGCATTAATTAAAAGTTCCCCTCGGGTTCAAACTTGCACCGTTGTTATATTTATCTGTATTAGTCACTGTCTAGGATTTTATATGTATTAGGTTGTTTATTTTCAGTAATGAATCACAACAAAAGAACAACGAAGTCGTTTCCTTCTATTATTGAAATTTTAGGAATCAATAATTTAACCCATATTAAACTTCTTTGTAAAATTCATATCACAATTTGGCAACACTGGCATAGATGGTGTCGTGTCGTGTGGAGATCAAGTCGGGCTCTATTTTCGTCGTTTTTTGATGAGCATCGATACGCAATGCTCTTGGTCGGGCGCCGGGTAGTATTATTTCGGCCAATTGAGCGGACTTCCGTTCATTCATATGTGTAAGTTCGTATCCGAGTTATTTAACTGAATGTAAGTTGTCAAGCATTCGGGAGGTCCCGGGTTCAAACTTCGCGGTCCACTGGTCTGCCATAAGGATTTTTCATACAGGCTCATGGCATAGGTAAGTAACAGGCTGAGAACTCACAAAGGGGAATGGTGGAACAGTATTCATTATCTCTCATCATCACCATTATCTCAAACACACCTTACTTCCTTCAAATCATCCATAAATAACACACCAATTTTAATGCTCAGAGGTTTTCTTCGATCTGGCAAAAGAAGTTCTTTTCTATAACTTTAGCAGCCTGCTACACTTACACATGCTTGAGGGACAAATTAAACACGTGGTTTGCGGCAGTGGACTGGTGAGACGTCAACAAGTTTATTTAGAGCAGCGGTAAATAAGATTATCTGGGCTAGAATGATCGCCAACGCCACTTGAAGGCATGGAACTAGAAGAAGAAGAAGAACGTTCCATATTTTCACGTTCCGTGCCGTCCTAGTGAGATACACTTTCAAACGGCAAACCGAAAATCTGCACATACATATGGCTACCACTCAAAAGCACCAAATCACTACTCCAAGTAGAAACGTAAGGTCTTTCGAAACGTTATAAACCGACTAAGTGATATTCATAAAATTTTAGAAATAATTCGTTCTGTAATTGCTATCTAGATTATCTTATGAATGTCGTTCATGAGAATGTGGTGACAAATTTCTCGAGAGAAATTTTTTCCGATTATACTCCGAGTACGAAAAGGAACAGTTAATATTTCATCAGCACGTAAATATGGGTGATAAGAACTGGAGTCTTTGTAACTTTGCATTGTTCTCGTACGAAGCCGAGCCCGCGGAACAAACATCCCGCTATTTATCCTCACTGTTGTCGATAATTTATAATGTGCCCTGAATAGGAGACATAAATGCAAGCAGTTAAGATAAACCTAACTCAAAGGTGTTTTCTGTTTAATTAAAACAGCACCAACGCCATCACGGCACAGGAAAACTCTGTAATTAAAAGTATCCTTGCGGTCTGATCTGATTTTCCAAATGGATTCGTTGAATTGCTGTTCTTTTCCAGTAGAATGGATATAAATTATTTGTTCCATTGCTCGTATCTCATTTCGGTATTTATTCAGTCGTTTCTGGTAAATTGAACTAGAATTATTTATGTACTGTGCTGGGGACTGACATCAGAACGTTCCATTTAGCGAATCAATTTTTATTTCTGAAATTACTAGGTTTTAAAATAATGGGGTATATGTGATTTAAGGCTTAATATTTAAAATAATGATTAAATGAGAAATATTTTATGGTAGTATCACTTTCAACCAGCTTCTGAAAAATATATACCACCACATTCATATGCAGCTCACTTCCACGGCATTGGTCAGGAAAGTGGGCAGCGAAGTAACTAACACGAGTTGCCCGCGATGCCGTTGATCATGCCTTTGCGAATGCCGTGAGCTTCCTTTGGCGGCGTTATTTCGAACGGAAGTCAATGGACAGGAAGTACGAGTGGCAGCGACTGTTTATATGCTGCCATTGAATGTTGGGTTTCATAACTTGATTCTATGAAAATTTCGTGTTGACTTCTGAATTAATACAAAGTACAATATACAAAAATATAAACAAAAAAAGTTTTTGTTTCATAGAGCTAACTACCAGGATCTATTCCTGCAAACCGATGTCATTAAAATAGTCGATTCTGTCAGATTTAGGCCTCTTCATCGACAGTAATCTCAAATTTTCACAGCATGTGCATGTCTTAGCTAAAAATTATCATCGGCCTGTTTCGCCATTATATCCATCTCGAGTGATAACGGCATCTACAAGAATTGCCTATTTTGCATTGTTCGAATCTCATCTTCGCTATGGTCTTCTCTTCTGGGGTTCATGCAATTCTTCACAACTTGACACCATTCTCAAATTGCAGAAGAGAGCAATTCGTTACATCTTTGTACTGAAAAATTGGGCTCATTGTAAACTTTACTTCAGAAAAATGGAATTTTACCGCTTCCTTCTTCATATTTACTTGAATCTGTGTGCTTACATTCGAGACCAGACTACCGAGGAAGCAGCATCGCCCTGGACTGAAGACGACGAGAGTGAAAAAGACATCGATGGACAGTGATGTTAGTCCATTAGACACGAAGTAACTCGGACCGCTAGTAAGGCGCAGTGCCCAACAGAGGACGGCACGGTGGGATGGAAGCGGATCGTCAGGTTCGAAGACGAATGATGCTCGTTGCAGACGACGAGAGTGAAGATGGATATTGGATCAAGATGTCGGAGTAATGGCCATTGCAGACGACGAGTGTGAAAATGGATGTTGGATCTCGAGGTCGGAGTGATGAGCATTGTTCAAGATCGAACCAACCTGGGATGAAGCGAACATACTTCCAGTCGTCAGAGAATGCCACGGGCAGTCGTCAGGTATGTTTACTTTATTTCAAAATTAATACGACGCGACGCAGAGAGATATACACTTGGGTCTTGAAATATAGACACAAGGAAGGGAACAGGTTCTAGTGCTGACCACAGCACGAGAGTCCTAATCTAAGTGTGAGACTGGAGGTTTAGTAGGCTAATTCCCGGAAACCGAAATAACAGAGGTGTTTTTAGTGGGTAGGCAATGTTGATATATATTTATATATATCGACTATTGAATCCCACACAGGCCGGGTTCGCAACCGGTATCGCTTTTGAAGTTTTCACCTCGATTAAAAAAAAAAAATATGTGTGCTTGATTCATAAGTAGTTTCATGCCGTACCCTTGGTGTCACAGCATGGGTATTTCACCAGATCTTCGGGACATCATGTTCACCTCCGTATTCCTTCCTCTGAATTAGCAAAAGAGTCCATCATTTACAATGCTAAGAAAACTTACAATCACCTTCCACAAGAATTAAAATCTATAACTTCCTTGGCCAATTTTCGGAAACGAACAAAATCTTATTTTCTTGATAGACCTTATTACTCTATGGAGGACTATTATTCTGAGCATTGATTGATCGATATAGTCAAATTAAATAACACAGGCATCAGCTTCGATTGAGGAGGATTTGACACTCTCGGTTCTATTGTGAAGTTTGTATATATTTTGTACGGAAATGTGGTGTGATGTGTTTTTATTTCTCGGTATTACATTGTTAAGTTTGTATATTTTTTGATTAATGTGTGTTTATTTTTACGTTTTACAATATTTAGTTCCCATATTTTTCGCTTTGTCACTAAAGTGTATTATTTTAAGGACAATAAAGCATATTTTAATTTGATTTGATTGAAGTGAGAATAATGTCACAACTAGAGATTTAGGAAATTCTCCAAGAGATTTTTCTTAAATTCCAATGGTCGAACCCATTCTGTCTAATCTTTTCAAAACAAGGCAAGAATGAACATATTTTCTACTACTAACATTTATTTCTATCACATTTAAAAAAAATATTTTAATGTTTTTTTGCAAGCTTAGAACAAAGAGGGCTTTCGCTGTTGCAATTTTTACACTATACATTTCCTGTGAATTAAATTATTCGAAATAGCATGTAAAGAGTCAATTCCTTCAAGACTGCCAAACTTTTCATCAACAATATAAAAAGTATTAGAATAATGAACATTGCTGTCAACAGGAAATAAATGGTGATCTATATATAGTTTTCTTTCACTACCAGATACATATAAAGATAATTGTGGCGTTGACTATGAAAAGGAGGTAAGTGCCAAAACTTAAATTTTCCAGGAGGAGCAAAAAACCAAATTGATACATGAATAAATAACAAGAACGCATCTTTTGTAGTAGAAAATGTATTAACTATACGGTTACATGCAAACATTGTTAGATAATAATGTAAAAAAAAGATTCAAAGATTATTTACAAATATCTTTATAAATGTATGGTGAACCCATGCTGCGGCACTTGTCACCTTTGCAAAGCAAACAGTCATTCTTTTTTATTTATTCAAGTACTCTACGAGATAACAAGATCCATAATGAGTATAACATGTAAGATTGTATGAGTGACATGCATGTCCTAACATTTTAGTAACTTATATAAATTTTTTTAACTTAAATAACTATTGTAGTCAGAGGAAGAGATCACTTTTTACAAATCATAGGTTCTCTAGGAGGAGTTTTTTCATCTTTCTATTGAAACTGTCAATGGACGGACTGTTTTCAATATGTTCGGGAATTTTGTTGAACCATTGTAGAGCTTGAAATGTAGTCCTTTTTTTCATAACATTAGTTGCATTTGGTAGTATGTGGGAATGTTTCAGTTTGGTTGTTTTTGATTTTGTAAATAATTTTGACACTATCCAGTTTAACTATATCAGGGACTTTCAAAATTTTTAGATCTTTGTAAAGCATTGTTGTATTTGTCCTATATGGCAAATTAAATAAAATTTTAACTATTCTATTCTGGGCTATTTGTAATTTATTGATATATTGTTGTCTTGCTTGGCCCCAAAAAGCAGCTAAGTAAATCAGATGTGAATACACATTCGAATAGTAAATTTGGAATTTAGTTTTTCTGTTGAACTTCATGGCACTGTGTTTTAGGTGATAACATAGATAGTTCTGCTGCCACCAGCGGCATCTTGTGACACCGCTCAAAACTGAACGAGAGGTGATAGGCACTTACCTCCTTTTCAACGCTATTGGCATTGGCATTTAGAATCGTTTCAGTGAAAAAAATAATTTTCGGCAATTTTGGCACTTACCTCCTTTTCAATGTCAACGCCTCAATTTAAAATATATGAAAGTGAAAATACACTTCAGTATAGCAACCCACTGCATGAATATAAACCACCAATCCCTCCAACTTATCAGGTTATGCGAGATATGAAACACAATGTAATGAGATTTTTTGTTTTTTTTTATTTCAGAGTCACGTAATGAAAGATTTTTCAGCTACTAGATTCTGCTGCATCGTATGAATATAATACTAGTAATCCAATAAAAACAGAATGGAATTATGCCTGGATGCTTTATTTTGAGAAGCACGAAAACAATTTAGTTCAATTACCTGACCTACTCATCATGCTCAACTAAAATTAATTGAGTTTGAAAGCTGGTTAGAGTGCATGGAACATTTCCGGTTGTATAGGTGGAATATTTAAAAAATTAGATGATCGATTTCCACCTCTACATTGAAATGATTTCAGATGCTTTCATGTAATTTGTATGTCCTAATTAATACTGTTCATAATCTACACTATATTGTTGATTCGTAAACACTAACGATCGCTTCATTAATAATTTATCGAGTTGATTGAAACCATTACTATATTAAACAATTCACTCTAGATAAATTTTAAAAACCAAATATTAAACTGTAATAGAACGAATGCTGAATGAAGTAGGAAACAAATTCATGTTTTTCACACATTAATCAACATTGCTTGCTGTATTTTTTCCTTAAAACAAAATATGTAATTTATTAGAATAGAAAACATTTTGTTGTTCTTGAAAAAGATTTCAAAACTCATTTATAACTATTTTTATACTCATGATAGCTGTTTTGAAATAACAACTCATAATCAGGGCCGGATTAACCACTAGGCAGAGTAGGCAACTGCGCAGGGGCCCCGCATCGGCTGGGGGCCCTGTACAAAACCAATAATAAATAAATATATATATATATATATATATATATATATATATATATATATATATATATATATATATATATATATATATATATATATACTAACTGACCCAGCAGACGTTGTTCTGCCATATAAATTATTTTTATCTATCTATCTAACTATCTATCTAGATAGTTATCTATCTTTCTATCTATATATCGTTCTATCTATATATCTATCTATCTATCTACATATCTATCTATCTGACCCGGCAAACGTTGTTCTGCCATATGAATTATTTTTATCTATCTATCTTTTTATCTATTCATCTATCTGCCGATGTATCACTATCTATCTATCTATCAATCTATCTGACCCGGCAAACGTTGTTTAAATTATAAAAATGGCTATTAAAAAATATGGGTTGTTGATAGAAGGGTGAAAATGTAGAGTTGTTTGTATTTTTTAATGCAACATCATAAAAAAATAAAAATGCAAATTTTGTCCAAAAAATTTATAAAAATGTTTGTGGTGAACTACTCTAATCACGTAGGGGTATGAAAAATATATTACGACCTATTCGCAGACAGACTATTGTTATTTTCGATTGCCAACTTGCAACCCTATTGCGGATCTGTGGATAAAATTTAAAAGAATGAAAATCGCGACGGAAAAATAGAGAGGTTGATCGTAGAAGGTGAAAAATTGAGAGTTATATGAATTTTTTCATTTTTGACAAAATAAAAATAAAAATCTTGCCAAAAAAATTGAAGTTTATAATCAACAAATAAAAAATAGTGGTTGATCGTAGAGGTGTGCAAATTTAGGGTTGTGTGTATTTTTGAATGCTGTATCATAAAAATATAGAACAGAAATTTGTGTCTGAAAATTAAAAAAATTTAATTAGGGGAACCCTCAACATTTAGGGGGATGAAAAATAGATGTTGGCCGATTCTCAGATCTACTCGATATGCACACAAAATTTCATAAGAATCGGTCGGGCCATTTCGGAGGAGTTCAACAAATAAAAAATAGGGGTTGATCGTAGAAGAATGAAAATCGAGGATTTTATGTATTTTTGAACGTTGTATCATAAAAAACATAGAACAGAAAATTTCGTCTGAAAAATAAAAAAATTAAATTAAGATTTATGGGGAAGAAAAATAGATGTTAGCCGATTCTCAGACCTACCCGATATGCACACAAAATTTCATGAGATTCAGTCGAGCCATTTCGGAGGAGTTTAATTTCTAACACCGCGACACGAGAATTTTATATATTAGATATATATATATATATATTTATATATATATATATATATATATTTATATATATATATATATATATATATATATATATATATATATATAATTTTAAGATTGCTCAGCGTATGCTGTTGACAAATAGAAAGATTTTTACTAATACTAAGACTAAATTTAAAATTTTGGAACAGTCTAACCTAGTGTATAGCATACCTTGTCAGTCATGTGAGGGGTCATACATTGGACAAACATCGAGGAATCTGTCGGGACGCATTACGTCTCACAAGAGCGATTGTGGCAGAAGAAAACTGTCGTGTGCCCTTGCTGAGCATGTGGTTGGGAAGAATCATATTATGGACTATGATAATGTGAAGATTCTCTGCATTGAAAACAACTATCACAAGAGAGTTTTCAAGGAAATGTTCTATATTAATAATGACAAAAATAGCATTAATAAGAGAACTGATCTTAACAACCTTAGTATCATGTATAATTACATTATTAAGTTGGAACAGAGTTGTTTTTCCAGACCATAGGTTCATCGTGGTGCAAGTTGTATTTTTTCAGTGTCTTTTCAAAATTTGTAAGATGTTTTTAATTTTTGATTTATAGGGTTGATAAAAGATTTTTTGTTTCCCGAACGCACCATCGGTTGTTTTTTGTTTCACTTCGTGTTGATTGCTCGTTTTTAAATTTATCAAGAGTGTACACTCCACATTGGTGGTTTAGTATTTCTCCAACATGAATTCGTCTGTTTCACCTTAGTTGCATAGTAGCCGGAATATGCAGTGGAATGTTTGTTTTTTCATTGTTTTTTCATTGCTTTTCATTTTATATTACTGTAGTCCTAGAAAGCAGATTTTGTCTAGACTACAAGTAAAATTGTAGAATTGAACCTGTGATTGAATTTTTTAAAATTAGAGCAAAATTCAGCCCATTTGTTAGCCATTTAGAAGCAGTAACATTAGCTCATTGAACTATTAAAAAAGTGTGTTGCAGTTATTATTTAGTTGTTTAAAAAATTATTAAAAAAACTCTTCAAAATTTTCACACCATACTCGTTCGGTTAAATAATTTTAGTTTTCTTTAAATTTTATTTGGACCGTGTCCCGTCTTATGTTGATATATCGACTATTGTCAATTATTGTAAGAAGATCACCTAATTGTTCTGTGGTTTAGTTTCCGCGTTCTCAGAGTTGACGTCGACCATTTTGTTAGTTTGGTTTCCTGTAGATAGCAAGATGGGAAAGTACAGCTCGTTCTGTTCTTCGTTTTATACGTGTTTTTTCAAAATTTATATAACCTCAACGTTAGTAAGTAATCTTTAACTTTTTGTGAATGCTGTTGTAAATCTAAATCTGTTCTTTTATTATAGATGTCTTGATAAAGGAAATAAACATTTCCGAAAGCTCGACCATATGACAAAGAGTATTCTTTAACCTAGCCCAACAATTATTCTGACTGCAACCTCAAAATATTCAAATACATTTATATATATATATATATATATATATATATATATATATATATATATATATATATATATATATATTTATATATATATATATATATATATATATATATTTATATATTTATATATATATATATATATAAAAATGACTTTTTCCAATTTGTACTTCACAAAAATGTTTTCTTTCGTTTATTGTATTTTATTGCTTTTAACAAGATTAAATTGAAAATAACCGCGTCCCGTCTCATTCATCTTTCCTAACCCATCATGCAACCTGGATCATCATTTATCACTTATCTATAACCTATTCATTAAGACCATTTCAATAAAGCTAACGAGTCAGGTAAGGTGATGCTGCAGCATCAAGTCAAAGTAACCATGTTGTTGCAATATCACACAAGACTTTGAAGTAACAGGATACCTGGAGTCGATCATCTGGAAGTTACTTACATCCCTTTTTCAACTTGAAAAGACCTGGGGCTCGGACAGTGTTGTTGCCTAGGACAGGATTAATCCGGCCCTGCTCATAATTGAATTCATAACTGAATACCATTGCAGAAAATAGCCTTACCATGAAAATTCAATAAAGGCAAAAGAAAGTGAGATATATATTTTCTACATCAACTTTTCATTTCGCAATATTACTTAAGCAGACTCATGTAATTCAACATATGTTTCTTGATATTTTGAAGTTTTACTAGCTTCATTAAAAATGAGAAATCGCTGATGATTATAAGCCATGTTTACTATATTCTTAATCATATTCCTACAATAAATTATTCAGATTTCTTGTAATACTTACTAATCGACGAAATGTTCTTGAAAACTATACCTCTGATTTTTGTTACTATAATTTCACATCATATAATGGCTAATTTCATTATTTTATTTAATAGAGAGTATGAATTGGATTGATGAACGCTTTAATCAGTAATATCTAGTTGAAAAACTCAAATAACAATACGTTTATCAATTTATAATCGATTTTTGAATACATATCACTACTGATGATATATGACAAAAACTTTTCTGCTATTGGAAAGTACATTTGAAAATATCAAATGCATAAATAATTAGTAGGTATATTTGGCCTATTGAAATCACTTCAGAAGAACAAATGTAATTTGAATTGCTCTTTGAAATTTTTCGATGTGTTCTTTCGTAGTTGAACTGCGAACATACATTTTAAAGAAACATTGACAGAACAATAAGCAACCTAACAAACATAAAAACTGAACAACCATTTACGCTCCAATTCTCGAATAATAACCGAGTCGCCACATAACATATCACGGAACACACCCACAACCAAATAGACAACGTTAACACCAATAATACTGACAGAAGAAAATGCAATAGAGCAGATGACAGCGTAAACATAAGGAGCCACTTCTGAAATCAACGATTATTCTGGAAAAATACAAAATAAATCAAACATAATCAAATGTAATATTTTGTCCACGACTGTACTATAAATCACTCATTATTCGTATGCTTCCTGAAGTACAATTATACCTATTATTCACTAGTGTGTATAATGGTTTATTATACACTGCCTGACGTCACACTCAAAACGTATGTCCAAACTTGAGACTATCATTCACATTGTTAGGATAGTATTGTTATTAGATTTTTAGGTTTTATGTAACTAAGATAACTTTTAGGCAAATTATTAAACTAATATTTAATATAATGCCCAATTTATTGAATATTTACTCTAATAAATTATCTATTTCATTTTTATCAGAGTGAAAGAAAGGAATGGAATCGATGTCAAGTGAAATAGTTGACGTTTACTGGAGTATGCAGTTTTCAGTGAACACAGAAAATGTTATATCAACGCTTTTGATAACTATTTTTGTCCACGACTGTACTATAAATCATTCATTATACGTGTGCTTCCTGAAGTATAATGATACCTATTATTCACTACTATTGAATAATGGTTTATTATACACTGCATGACGTCACACTCAAAACGTATGTCCAAACTTGAGACTATCATTGACATTGTTAGGATAGTATTGTTATTAGATTTTTAGGTTTTATGTAACTAAGATAACTTTTAGGCAAATTATTAAGCTAATATTTAATATAATGCCCAACTTATTGAATATTTACTCTAATAAATTATCTATTTCATTTTTATCAGAGTGAAAGAAAGGAATGGAATCGATGTCAAGTATGAAATAGTTGACGTTTACGTGAGTATGCAATTTTCAGTGAACACAGAAAATATTATGTCAACGCTTTTGATAACTATTTTTATTGTTGAAAATGCAGATTATTACTAATTTTTCCGAGGAAGTCGTGGACAAAGTATAGTATTCTACTCGCACAAAATTACAATTTTTCACTCGGGTGAATTGCGACACTCGCTTGCAGCTCGTGTCGCAAACTTCACCCTCGTGAAAAATAGCAATCATTTTGTGCTCGTTGAATAATATACTATTATTGTTGAAAATGCAGATTATTACTAATTTTTTCGAGGAAGTCGTGGACAAAGTATAGTATTCTACTAGCACAAAATTACAATTTTTCACTCGGGTGAATTGCGACACGAGCTGCAAGCGAGTGTCGCAATTAATAACTTCACCCTAGTGAAAAATAGCAATCATTTTGTGCTCGTAGAATAATATACTATTAAATTTGAATCTTAGGAAGCAATATGAATACTCAAAATAGGTATAAGAATAAGGCAAGAGCATATATATTAATAAAAGATTAATTCTCCGCTGAATTCAACACCATACTGTGAAGATATTATCGATTCTGATAATATATAATAAAATGGATACCCATCGGAATGTATGGAATGTACATATATATATATTTATATGTATATATATATATATATATATATATATATATATATATATATATATATATATATATATATATATATCTAATATTGAAGTTTCGCTTATCACTTGGTGAAACATGATTAAATACTGATATTTAAAATAAAAACACTTATCCTATTATCAAGACTCAAGTCTTGATAATGGGCCCATAACCCGAAACTAGTTGACTAATTTAATTGTTAATTTTTATTCAATATATTTGTGAAACCTAAAGCCAAGTGTTTTTATTTTAAATATCAATATATATATTTGAATTGTTGTTGCCTGTGAACTATTCTTAACTTTTCGATATTTATTAGCAATAACAGGTTTGGTGAATCTCAAGTTAATTATCAAAAAGTTGAAAATAGTTCACAGGCAACAACAATTCAAATATATATATATATATATATATATATATATATATATATATATATATATATATATATATATATATATATATATATATACGATAGGTAGAATTTCTTGTGCTATATTTTATATATTTAAGGTACAATTTTCTTGGGTTTAGAGCACAGTAAAACTTTAGGTATTCAGATTTTATTACTTGTAATCCTTGTAATCGACATATGTTTCGGCGTATATAAGCCTTTTTCAAGATTATAACATAATGAAGAATTGTGACTGATTTTAAAATGTATTTTTAGATGTAAATGTCCCAGCCATACCTATGTTATAATCTTGAAAAAGGCTTATATACGCCGAAACATATGTTGATTACAAGGATTACAAGTAATAAAATCTGAATACCTAAAGTTTTACTGTGCTCTAAACCCAAGAAAATTGTACCTTATATATATATATATATATATATTATATGAATATATTTCCCTAAATTTATAAGCATATTAAAACAAATGCTAGTCAGGTAATTTTGAGAAGAGTCAGAAGGCGGCTTGTCAATAGGAGACCTGAATGTTTGTATTTATATATATATATATATATATATATATATATATATATATAATAGATTATAAAAAAAAAACAATCAGGTCTCCTATTGATTAGCCAAATTGATCATACTACAAGCCCCCTTCTGAATCTTTTCAAAACTACGGAACTACCTGACTAGCAGTTTAGAATGAGTTATTCCTATTTTACAAATTATTTGTAACTAAACATCTATTTACCTTTCTACACAATTTGTCATCTATTTATCTCTTGTATTCTATATAATGGAGAAATATATTTAGTTTGCATTTAGCATCTATTTTATTTAATAAATGTGTAAATTGTTTTAAAAACCATGGTTTTAATATGTTATTAATTCACATCATGTGTCACCCAATTAATCCATAATTATAAGCATATCTTACGTTCCAAATGAAATGAATATCTTATACAATTTACACAAGAGCAAGAGCTTTGATTATTGTGAAGTTGAAAATGATTGATTCGATACTGCCAAGGTTCGTTTTTTCAAGAGAGTTGGTTAGCACATCATAGTTAGATCTTTAATTCTGATTTTATTATAGTATTTTACATTTGACTGACTTACTAGCAATACTTTCTGTGCTTATAGAAAAGTTTTTAATTTGTTTGAAAGCTGAAATAGTTACTAACGTAACAAGGCCGATATGTAGCAAATAACGGATGAGGTTGGATATTGTAAT
This sequence comes from Cynegetis impunctata, assembly GCA_030704885.1. Lineage (NCBI taxonomy): Eukaryota > Metazoa > Arthropoda > Insecta > Coleoptera > Coccinellidae > Cynegetis > Cynegetis impunctata. The sequence continues at coordinate 988,865 of JARQZK010003613.1, forward strand.
CCGAGGCGCAGCCGAGGATTATAACTAACCGAATCCGTTATTTGCGTATCGGCCGTGTGTCGTTAAAAATTTTTCGTAATCCCGTTGAAAGATTATATTTTGATTCCGAAGAAAGAAAAAACCACGTACCTCGCAATTCTAAAGAAAAATCCCAACGTCGTGCACTCTGTTGTCAGGGAACAGTTTGACAGTTTTATAAACAACGTCAGTTTTTTCTGTTCTCAACTTTAACGACGACCATGGATGAAATTGACGAAATTGAGGAACAAAATCAAATTCCTTTAGAAATATTGGGAGATTCATGTGCAGTGCAGCGAGTGTTGATTAACTGCCGAAAATAACTCAAGAGCGATATCAAAAAGAATATGAAAATTTTGAAATGTGGCGTAAAACAAGAATGTAAAGGTGGTTAATGAAGATGTATTATTAGCCTATGCGAAATGAAAATCAGAGGTTTATTCTCCCAACTCGCTGTGGACCAAGATTTCAATGTTGTTATTGTAAGCAGAATGATGTTTTGAAATAAATATTTGAACAAGTGATTTCTTAACGGCCGCCGGCCGTTATGAAATTATAACGGCCGGCGGCCGTTAACACTGACTTTTCAATTGTCATCTGAATACCGTTAAATCAAAATAACAGTATGGGATTACGAAAAGAATATAATCAGTTATAATATCGCAAGAGCATCGAAAATAATCGATTATACTTCCGAGTCACGAGATGTATTTTGCGAAACATCCACGAGAGCGCAGCTCGAGTGGTATTCTAAGAAAATACGTCGAGTGACGAGGTCAGTATAACGATTATTTTCGATTGCTCGAGTGGTATTCGTTACGATTATATAACGAATATAAATAAAAAATTTTTTGACAAACGTCAAAACATCGTCAATATGAAAACATTCACAATAAGATCAAATGGGCAAATGTAATAGCCAACGTCCTTAAGGATAAGGCACCATAAGAAGAAGATGGATTGATTGGGTCGATACATGCTGTAATTTAATAAACATATTAAAACAATGATTTATAAAAACAATTTAGACATTTATTATATAAAATACGAAAGACGTACGTTTTGGCGAAACTTCATCTTCTTCAAATGGTAAATGCGAACTAAATATATTTCTCCATTATATCGAATGCATGACATAAATAGATCACAAATTGTGTAGAAATGGTTAATAGAAGGATGGTTACAAATAATTAGTACAACAGCGTTCGGTTAACTTGGATACATCCTGGAGAATAGAAGTATAGGTATAAACCTGAAGAAAAAGTTCTACGATAGATGCATCTTACCAGTGGCTACATACCATCTAAAAACAATAAGCCTCGCAAAAAAATGTGAAAAGATTAAGAACAACACAAAGAGCAATGGAACGCACAATGCTCGAAAATTTCGTTAATAGACAGAATCAAAAACGAGGAAATTCCATAAAGATCAAAACTTACATATGTGGCAGAACGAGTAGCAAGAAACGAGGAAATTCTATAAAGATCAAAACTTACAGATGTGGCAGAACGAGTAGCACGACTGAAATGAGCTAGGTAGGACACAAGACAAAGCAGCGACAGATGGACAGCTAGGGTCACTCATAGGAGGTCAAGAGAAACTAAAGGATCCGATGACTACCAAAAAGAAGATGGCTAGACGATATTGAGTCAATTGGTAGGGAGTGGTACCACGAAGCCTAAAACCACCAAACTTGGAAGATCTACTGAAAGATCCATGTCCAGGAGTAGATGAAAGAAGTCGGATGAAAAAGAAAGAAGATCATGGTATTCGGAAGTATATTTTGACTTCCTCGGCGCCGTCAGGATTGGGCGAGAAAGAACTTTATACCCAATCCAGCATCAATCACGAACTTAAATATTTTCATGCATTTTTAGTTATAATTCGCCTCAGCCTCCCCCTCCTCATGAAATTTATATAATTTTTCTGAGCCCTACCATTCATGAAAAACGTTTTCCACCTCTGTACTAGACGATTCTTAATTCCCCCAATAACATATATATATAACACAGATTTTCAGTTAATGATGGAGCATTTTGTAGTTATAAAATTATAACGGCCGGCGGCCGTTAACACTGACTTTTCAATTGTCATCTGAATACCGTTAAATCAAAATAACAGTATGGGATTACGAAAAGAATATAATCAGTTATAATATCGCAAGAGCATCGAAAATAATCGATTATACTTCCGAGTCACGAGATGTATTTTGCGAAACATCCACGAGAGCGCAGCTCGAGTGGTATTCTAAGAAAATTCGTCGAGTGACGAGGTCAGTATAACGATTATTTTCGATTGCTCGAGTGGTATTCGTTACGATTATATAACGAATAAAAATAAAATTTTTTTTGACAAATGTCAAAACATCGTCAATATGAAAACATTCACATTTTGACACGAGGCGAAACACCAAAACGAATATATTCACTCATCAATACGCAGTAGTTATGTAAAATTCACGGATTCTATTGGCTTATTCATACATGAGTTATATAATCATTGTTAAAATAAATTTTTTCTTTATATTAAAATTATCTTCACAAAAATTATCTAAACGTAAGAGTTGAAAGTCGGTTAGGTAATTGAATGGTGACGAAAAGAAGAGTCTTTCTTTCTTGCATGGTGTGCACGTTTTCAGTCGTATTTTCCCCGAAAAAAATAGAGTATTGCAGCTTATCGAAAGTCAACCGTCAGGTGCGGGAGTAGTTTTTTTATTCGCTTTAATCCTTCTAGACAACGTCGCCATTTTTATGTCGCTATTAATGTTTCCATTTATATATTTTTACCAGCACAAATTGGCATCTCCAGTGGCACCCACTAAACCAGGTGCGCTGAAATTTGATATCTGGGGTTGTTTTCGAGACAGAAAGAAAGAAATTATGGAAATTTGTTTTGAAATTTTTCAACCACCACCATTTTTACTTAGATATGTCTTGTTTTTTCATGGTTTTTGACAATTTCCTCCACTCCATAGCGTCTCCATATTGAGTTAATGGGCTGACATTTGGTACGTAGATTGAGTTCATGTTGAAATACGATCCTTTGTGCGTTTCAGCTCTTTTCCTCGACAGCGCTGTATTTCGCGGAGACTATACAATTCGAATCGCATCTCGACTTGCTTCGCTATCAGTACGATGCACTTCGCAAATATTTTTTTCGATAATAGTATATTATTTCATAGGGAGGAGAAGTGTCACTTTTCATGAAAAGTCACTTCTACTCCGAATGAAATATGTTATTTTATTTTCAAACGTTTGGAAATTCATAAAAATCTGAATATTCATTTTTGGATTGATTCACATTTACGCACATAATTCTATCCACTTACGATCGTTATGAATTATGGATTATTTGCCTGGTTACGGTTGCGACGCAAAATTGATTCTGACAGATATAAAGTAAAATAATTGATAGTTATAATTCGCAACCTGGTGAGAAGTGGTTGAAAGTGAAAATGACGTTTGAATTGGAGAATTTTTTGTTCATGGTTACCAATTCATCCTGTGCATAGTAACACTTTTCCTGCCGCCGGCCGGAAAAGTGTTGAAGCAACACTTCTCCTCCTTGGCGGAGAAATAGAACTTTTCGATGATCATGTCAATCGAGAAATGACGTTATTATTGTACGTTCGAAAATAATAGTACATTATGTTACTAGGAGTAGAAGGCTATCATTATTATTGATCCCAGATTCTTGCACTGCCGAGGCGTTAGCCGAGGCTGTGCAAACTGGGCGAAACATATAAAGGGTCTTCTGCTTCGAGTGACATATACTATTTTTGCTTCAAGCGTAAATTGAATATTGTGCCCATAGTGTCGAACTTTTAAATTTTCTTGACAAATACTGACAAACATCAAATTAAATAAAAATTAAATGACAGTTCATACCTACTTGGATACAACGCCCATAGACGTTGCTATCATTTCTCATTATTTTATTACTAGTACAATAATGAGCGTTCATTATTTTACTAGTAAAAGAATAGGTTATTTCTACGATCTGTGTTGTCGAAAATAATATAGATATTATTATACGCTTGAAGAAAAAATCAATTATTTTCTAATTTTCATTTCGATTTGCTTTCAAAGTGCGGTTTTAAAAACCATAATTTGTGTATCCCGTTTGAATCTTTTCTCGCGATGCACTTCGCGCGAAAAATACCTTGGTGACATCGCTCTGATGCACACGCGTTTTTTCAATTTATACCACATATATGAAAACAGAAATTACAAAGCGGAATAACCTAAAACTTCCTATTTTCCACATTCATTTTACTCTTGAATTGAATATACGTACTGAAAATATTGCGAAAGTATTCTCCATGCCATAATGCCTCAATTCAACTCACGGCTATAATACTGTGCAAATGATCGTTCATGCCGAAATATCCTTGCAAAAAGGACGTAGCCATATTGTTCTAAGGTATTAAACTCTCCCTCTTTGTAAATAGACATTGACAATAGAGAAGAGCTCGCTCTACATGAAAAAGTCGAACAAGGAATACTAAATTCTGAAGGGAGCTGTATGTTCCAGAGACGAACAATTATTTTAATGGATTTCTGAACACCATCACTTGGAGGCAAACGCATAATATCTCGAGAGTGGTTCGGAATTTTTTATATCCGAAGACAAAGCATTTATGTCCGAATGTGATTCAATTGAACGACTTCTTGAGAGGTTGCATTCGAAAATATGAGATGCACGCAAAAAAAAATTAGAACATAATCTACAAAATGCTCCATCATTAACTGAAAAGCTGTGTTATATATATGTTATTGGGGGAATTAAGAATCGTCTAGTACAGAGGTGGAAAACGTTTTTCATGAATGGTAGGGCTCAGAAAAATTATATAAATTTCATGAGGAGGGGGAGGCTGAGGCGAATTATAACTAAAAATGCATGAAAATATTTAAGTTCGTGATTGATGCTGGATTGGGTATAAAGTTCTTTCTCGCCCAATCCTGACGGCGCCGAGGAAGTCAAAATATACTTCCGAATACCATGATCTTCTTTCTTTTTCATCCGACTTCTTTCATCTACTCCTGGACATGGATCTTTCAGTAGATCTTCCAAGTTTGGTGGTTTTAGGCTTCGTGGTACCACTCTCTACCAATTGACTTAATATCGTCTAGCCATCTTCCTTTTGGTAGTCATCGGATCCTTTAGTTTCTCTTGACCTCCTATGAGTGACCCTAGCTGTCCATCTGTTGCTGCTTTGTCTTGTGTCCTACCTAGCTCATTTCAGTCGTGCTACTCGTTCTGCCACATCTGTAAGTTTTGATCTTTATGGAATTTCCTCGTTTCTTGCTACTCGTTCTGCCACATCTGTAAGTTTTGATCTTTATGGAATTTCCTCGTTTCTAGCTACTCATTCTGCCACATCTGTAAGTTTTGATCTTTATGGAATTTCCTAGTTCCTTGCTACTCGTTCTGCCACATCTGTAAGTTTTGATCTTTATGGAATTTCCTCGTTTCTTGCTACTCGTTCTGCCACATCTGTAAGTTTTGATCTTTATGGAATTTCCTCGTTTCTAGCTACTCATTCTGCCACATCTGTAAGTTTTGATCTTTATGGAATTTCCTCGTTCCTTGCTACTCGTTCTGCCACATCTGTAAGTTTTGATCTTTATGGAATTTCCTCGTTTTTGATTCTGCCTATTAACGAAATTTTCGAGCATTGTGCGTTCCATTGCTCTTTGTGTTGTTCTTAATCTTTTCACATTTTTTTGCGAGGCTTATTGTTTTTAGATGGTATGTAGCCACTGGTAAGATGCATCTATCGTAGAACTTTTTCTTCAGGTTTATACCTATACTTCTATTCTCCAGGATGTATCCAAGTTAACCGAACGCTGTTGTACTAATTATTTGTAACCATACTTCTATTAACCCTTTCTACACAATTTGTGATCTATTTATGTCATGCATTCGATATAATGGAGAAATATATTTAGTTCGCATTTAGCATTTGAAAAAGATGAAGTTTCACCAAAACGTACGTCTTTCGTATATTATATAATAAATGTCTAAATTGTTTTTATAAACCATTGTTTTAATATGTTTATTAAATTACAGCATGTATCGACCCAATCAATTCATAATTATAATCAAATCTTACTCTCCAAATGAAATAAATATTTTATACAATTCGAAGCTAACCGAACGCTGCCCAAGCATGATAGTGGTATACGCATTCGATAGCTATGTTGCCTTACCGATAAACGAAGGACCATTTGGCCATTATCTTCGTTTTTTCAGTGTTCATTCTTAGTCCTACTTCTTTGGCAGCTTGATTGAGTTGTAGCATCATTTCCATTAGCTCCATTGGGTCACTGGAAATTGGGACGATATCATCCGTGAAATGTAGATGCCTGAGGTACACTCCGTCGATCTTTACCTATACATTTTGAGTGCCATTCAAGTTTTTAGAAGAACTCCTCAAAACTACCATTAAATTGTTTCGGCGAGATGATATCACCGTAGCGTACTGCCCTGCCCATTTTTATTTTGTTGGTTGATATTTTTCATTACGTCGAGTAATATTTTTGATTATGGTAGAGTATCTTGAGTCTATTCTTGCATATTCTACAGATTTGAAGATTGACCATGATTAAATCGTGTCCAACGCTTCATGGAAGTGCCACAAGGAAAGGGATATTGTACTCGGTGATTTTTTTAATTCGGGTCCTCAATGTTTGCAGGTGATCGATGGTGCTGCATCCTCTACGAAACTCGGCCTGTTCTAGTGGCTGTTACTGGTAAAATGTTTCCGTTAAGCGATTTGAAATGATTTTGGTGAATAGCTTGTATAGTTCTGAAGATAAACTCATGGGCGTTGGCGGGCCGGGTAAGATACATTTGCGGGTCGGACTTTGCTCACCCATGGTATAGCATGAAAGAATTTTGTTCGAAGACGAAGATGGCATATTGTTGGGAATTTCATGCATTCAACAGTTTGATGGTTTCAATATATTAATATAAACAAATAATACTTCATGGAATTTCTCCTACACTATTCTACCTATCTTTCTTTATTATTTTACAAAAGTAAGAAAACAGTTTTCTATAAGTGGTTATGGTGAAGTTTGACCAAGCAGGTAAAAATACATAATGTTTCTTAATAGTAAACATCATTTTTAAGGACGACTCTTCATTCGAGAACTGTTCTGTAGTAGTTGAAGATCAATTAATATTTCATCATAAAATATTCACTATTTGGTTCTACAATAGTGTTTTTTAAGGAATTCTTTACAAGCCGAGATACAACGTTTGGACGGTAATATAGGGTAAGGGTTTAAGAGTTTGAAAACTTCGTATACACTGCCACGTAGAATATCATTCTACAATATTCACTTAAAAATCATTATTTCTGAAACAATATTAAAGAGGTAAAGAGAGGGTCCTATAGTGTCGAAAATTATCAACAGGTGTTTTGAGACTGGTAAGTTTCCAGACAGGATGAAGTTTGGCAAGGTAATAACTATATTTAAAAAGGGGTATTTAAACGAGGCTAGTAATTATCGACCTATTACTATCACTCCAGATCTCTCAAAACCTATAGAACCCGCACTTAATATAAGAATATCAAAGTTTTTAAATATAAATAACCTATTATCCCAATCGCAGTTTGGTTTCAGAAGAAAACTATCGACTACTTATGCCATAGATGAACTGGTGGAGTCCTTCGAGAGGGGGGAGGCAGTCGCCGCTGTATTATGAGATCTCTCGTAGGCTTTCGACTGTGTGTCGCACTCAGTTCTGTTAGATAAACTTACCCTTTATGGGATTAGCGGTAGGGAGGCTGATTCAATTTCCTCATGTTTATCAGGTCGTCAAAAAGTGGTAGAATATAGGGGTGCGAGGTCGCCGGCTTTGGATGTTACAGCAGGTGTGCCTCAGGGCTCAATTCTGCGGCCACTTTTATTTATACTTCATATCAATGAACTTTCGGAGCATATGTGTCCTTTACGTACCATCCAGTATACCGACGATACTACCCTCTGTGGGACCCATTCTGGCCCTGCTTATTTAGGACAGCAGGCGAAAGCTGCGATAACTAAGGTGGAAGACTTGTTTACGGCTAATGAACTGAGTCTTAACATAGATAAGACCAATACACTTATGTTCGCATTGAGAGAGCTGGAGGATGGTCAGAAATCCTTACCATTCTTCGGGGTCACCCTTGACACAAGATTGAACTGGAGGGACCACATATCTATTTTGTCTCCAAAGCTTTCCAGTACTCTTTACTTACTACGTAGAATCTCAGAGTATGTTCCTTTTCATGTGTCTAGGGCTACCTATATGGGACTGTTTCAGTCTCTTACGGACTGATCTTCTGGGGACAGTCCACAGATTGGGTGCAGGTATTTACACTGCAGAAGACAGCCATACGTATTTTGGGTCAAATAAAGCAAACAGATAGTTGCAGGCCACTGTTTAAAAATTCAACATTTCGAAAGCCGCACTTTATGTGTATCAGTGTCTAGTATACGTCAAGTCTAAACAAGCTACCCTCTGTACTGTAAACTTTCGACACGAATATCATACAAGAAATGGGCATGATCTTCTTATTCCTCAACATCGGCTAACCCTCACGCATAATAGCTACATTACTCTGTCTTTGAGACTTTTTAACCATCTATCACCGTATCTAAGAGATTTATCAATGAAAAAGTACAAAATTAAGATTAAATCATTGTTGTTGGACCTATCCCCTTACACTGTTGAGGAATTTTTAAATTGTCAAATATAGTGTCTATGTATTTTTAAATGTGACATATTGTTTATTATTTTTAAAATATTTTAAGTAAGCATATTGTTTTTACCAAATTTTATATTGTTAATGTATCTAATTTAAGGTTTCATTACTTTGTTAAATTATTTTTCAAACTGTTTGTAAACCTTGAAGATGCTAAATAATTTCGAATGACAAGTAAGCAAATAAAGAATATCGTATTGTATTGTATTGTAAAGGGATAGAATAAACAATAATTCAATATAATGCCGCTCTAATGTATGAACAGTATAATATAACGAAATGATTATCTTATTACACGATAACTCAAAAAGCCCTGTTATTTATTGTGAACGGTATCTACTCACAAAGACTCACGAGAAACGGAGTGTAGACCTCGAGTGCTTCATAATTACTGCGTCTTGGAGAATAACATTAGATCCAGTATTTGAAGAAAACCACATACAAGGGAAGCAGGTAGGTTATTGCGTTTGCATACAAATATTTCTCTGAGTAAGCTATCGTTTATTCCTTCCTTCTCTCTCACGTAATCTTCCAGGTTTGGGCTAGATGAGGCTGTATCAGCTAATTAATATTTGTCTAGATGAGTTTATGCGATACAGGGATGATTAACAGTCTGCAATAAATATATGTGGAATATCCAGCTGACGGCAGATGAATAATTATCGTTGCATTGATCGTTTAAAAAACTTCGAATAAGTTATAGAGATATAGAAGATGATTTAATATAATTGAAATTCATTAGAAATAATATAATCCCTTGGTTTTGCTAATCCCAATAATTTAATTATTACAAATAATGGTACTGCACAGACTTGAGTTGACACTTTTTCATTCAATAGAAAACCAAAGTTATGAAAATTAATAAACAGTGAACAATCAATATCATTTTGATACCCAGATGAATAATTCCTATAGTATATACCTTTTTCAAGTACTGCAATTAATGTGGTCTTCTAGAAATCAATTTCGACTGAACAAAATTGAAAAATTCTACCACTCCATATTTAAATGAGTAAATAAAAATCCAAAGGAAGTGAAATTATATATATATATATATATATATATATATATATATATATATATATATATATATATATATATATATATATATATATATATATATATATATAAGGTTTGTTCCAACCTTGAATCACAAACAGATTTCCAACAGTTTGTAAATCGTTCTCAACGCGCATGTCTGTAAAATATTGGTTTCCTGATCTATGGTTGGAATACCTGATAATTTACTGGAAGTAGTGAGTCAAGCCCCAGGGTAGAGCTTCTCATTAAAAACAAAAAATCTTACCACAAACAGAAATGGTACAATACAGCAAACACGAAGAGATAGAAAAGAATACAATAGAGATAGAATAGTACTGGAAAAAGAGAAGTTGGAGGTGTATCAACAAAAACTTATCTTAATGAACGAAAGAAATTAACTTCTGAGAGAAAGAAATGATCTTTTAAAAATATAGAACCTGTTCTACTTGTTCGAAAGGCAAATTTCAGATTATTTTTCTTACATTCATGTTTCAATTTTTTTTTACTTTAATTTTAAGATTCTTTTTTTAATTAATGTGTTAGTGCAATTAATATTTTAGTGCAACGTAAAAAGTAAATGTTGTACCTACAATAAAATGTTGTTTATGAAATATATGCCATTTTTTTAGTTTTACCGAACAAGAATACATAACATAAATATGCAGAGAATATAATGCGAGTTTTTATGTGACAATAGGTTAGGTGAATAAAAATAAGCAAAAGGTCTTAAAGAAATTGTCACCATCTGAAAAATAATAGCTCTACACATGCGCCAGATGAACGGTCAGAAGATAATCCGCAAACCGTTCTGATAGTTTTCAAACAGTTTGCAACCTTGGATGGAACGCAAAACTGACCGTTTCCTAATCGTTTATGATTCTGGTTGGAACGCATTTAAGTTACTGCGCAGAATCCTGACTGTTAGAAACTGTTTCTGATGCCGGTTGGAACGAACCTATAGGTAAATACATATCTACAGTTTCTCAAAGACTTTACTATCTAACTATGATATTTATAGACTGAGAGCCAGCGTTCCGCAGACTTACGGTATAGTAGCAAAGTCCTTAATAATGCTAGGTCTAGGTATACTATTCTAACTGCCGTAGGTGAAGTGGGGATTCACTATTCCCATCAAGGGTTCCTTTGGGCGTATCCAGAAGTCGAAAGACATCAAAATTGACTCTGACAACGTGATCGCAGCATGTCTGCCGTTTTGATATCTTAAAATATATAATCTTTTTCATGTAAAAACTTAATAGCAGACACTTCTTTCGGTTCCTGCTATAATTTATAGAATTTCAAAGCTGCGAAAATTTTGACAACTTTGCGTCAAAATCGTGCGCTTTCATTAGCACGACAGATAAAGTATTATGTGGTCTGTCTGGATGTCAGAACTGACCTATCTGCCTGCTTTTTTAATAGTATATTATTCAACGAGCACAAAATGATTGCTATTTTTTACGAGGGTGAAGTTTGCGACACGAGCTGCAAGCGAGTGTCGCAATTCACCCGAGTGAAAAATTGTAATTTTGTGCGAGTAGAATACTATACTTTGTCCACGACTTCCTCGAAAAAATTAGTAATAATCTGCATTTTCTAAAATAAAAATAGTTATCAAAAGCGTTGACATAACATTTTCTTTGTTCACTGAAAACTGCATACTCACGTAAACGTCAACTATTTCACTTGACATCGATTCCATTCCTTTCTTTCACTCTGATAAAAAAGAAATAGATAATTTATTGGAGTGAATATTCAATAAGTTGGGCATTATATTAAATATTAGTTTAATAATTTGCCTAAAAGTTATCTTAGTTACATAAAACCTAAAAATCTAATAACAATACTATCCTAACAATGTGAATGATGATGATGATGTCTCAAGTTTGGACATACGTTTTGAGTGTGACGTCATGCAGTGTATAATAAACCATTATACACACTAGTGAATAATAGGTATCATTATACTTCAGGAAGCACACTTATGATGAATGATTTATAGTACAGTCGTGGACAAATATGTTTATGTAATAATAATATAAATGACATAGGTATATAATTTTTAGCTTTGCTGAAATAACGCAAAGTTGTCAAAATTTTCGAAGCTTTAAATTCTATAAATCATAGTAGGAACCGGTAGAAGTGTCTGCCATTGAGTTTTTACATGAAAAAAATAATTTTTTAAAGATATCAAAACGGCAGACACGCTGCGATCATGTTTTCAGAGTCAATTTTGATGTCTTTCGACTTCTGGACATGCCCAAAGGAACCCTTGATGGGAATAGTGAATTCCCACTTCACCTACGGCAGGTGAAATAGTATACCTAGCATCAATAAGGACTTTGCTACTTTACCGTAAGTCTGCGGAACGCTGGCTCTTAGACTATTATATTTAAGATAGTGAATAAATTGCAGACAACATATTCAGAAAACCTGATGATACCGGGTGGAACGCCAATTTCCACATCCCAAGTGCGAATTCACGAAGCAGTATGATTTCATTGTTTTTCAAGGGTTTGGATAGTTTTTGAAAAACTGCCAAATAATATAGGAAATCTTCCGTTTATTCAATAGAGACTTGATAGCGATTATGGCGACAGATTGAATGAATGTTATATTATACTTGGAATATATTATTAACTAAGGCTGTTGTAGTGTACGTGTAGGTTTGGATCCTGTATGAAATATGTCTCATATAGTTTTCTGGTATTTATTTAATTGAGGCAGAAAGAGTTGTTCATTTTTATGTGTTGTATTTTGATTTTTTATGTGAAGACAGAGTACAATGGTTAATTATGTTTTATATCAAGCTTGCCTATTTTTAAATAAAGAACTTCATCTTCTTCATATATATATATATATATATATATATATATATTTATATATTAATACTTAAACTTGGTAATATACTTGGCTTGATTCCACTAAAATTAGTTGAATTTGAAAAAAAGAAAGAGGATGACTTTTAGAGGATTTTTAGATTAAATCGGCAAGTGCAAGGAACGTATTCATCAATAACATAGCAGTATTAGAAATAGATAGATTATTTTTTCTCAACTTTAAATTGACATCTGCTTTTGATAATGCGGTAATAGCCCGAAACATATGTCGTGTAAATCAAACTAATTTTCGTGGAATCAAGACAAGTGTTTTAACATAATAAGAATTAAGAATTTTTAAAGGAATATCTGATATTCTCGAAGTTAATTTGAAAAATAGATGAGTATTTCATGGGTAGTAGCAAGAAAGAGATCATAAAATTGTAATTTCATAAAATTACATACTCAGTAACGATATGAACTCAGCGAAGGCTGGAAAAGCAAAAAAATAATTCGTTTACGTCTTCAATTTAAGCCCTGTATGAACTTCTACCAGCTGGCCGTCGACTGGAATCAAGAAAGAACTTCCTGAATAAAACAAACAGTCTCATTAAAACACCACGACAAACGAAATGGAAAATGTGGCAGGAAACAAACTCCCATCTACGAGAGTGGATTGCACCATGTGACGAAGTATCGTATGTGCTTATAAAGTGTTTATTTTAGCAGACATTAGTATATTTTATGTTCAGTTTAGAATTTGATGCTTCTGACACTATTAAATGATAATCCCATCATTGAATTGAATTTGCAATTACTTGGTGACTTTATAGAGAAATAAAAACTAACTTTTCACGGGTTGAAATGAAATATATTGAGTAAACGCATCAAAAATGACAATTTCATAAGTTTATAACCGAGAAAAGTAAAGTATTCAACAGTTTAACATACCAAAAACCTGAAATTGTTTCTTCATAAACATAATTTCAAAGTTTCTTATAAAACCAACAATAGCATTGAAAAATTGATTAAAAACAACAACCAAAAATTCATAGAGATGAACGTACTGGTGTGTATAGACTCAACTGTAATCATTGTGATAAATTCTATATAGGATGTACAATTAGAAATTTCAAAACTCGAATAAATGAACACCAACGTAGCTATATTGAGCAGGAAAATGACTCTAATTATGCTTGCTATCTCATTCAAGAAAACCATACTTTGATCTCAATTATATGATATATTACAGTTCGAAAATAGTCTCCACAAAATCTATTGGGAATCCTTTCACATCAATAAATACAAAAATTCCGAAAACCTAGTTGATGACCAGATTGAACTAAATCCTTCCTCAATCCTTATTCTTCTGAGTGTGCCTATCAGTTCCGGATGTTGGCGACAAGCAAGGCAATTCGAACTTTACTGGCTGCTGCTCTAAACAGTCCTCGTGTAGATAGAGAAAACCAAGCTTTCTCAACCAGGAGATGCTGCGTCTTCCAGGTCCCCTTCTACCAAGAACCTTTCCCTGGAGTATTACTTGTAGCAGGCCGTATCTCTTTTGGTTCCTCATTATGTGTCCGAAATATTCTAATTTGCGCACCTTAATTATGTCCACTAAATCGGTCTCTTTTTGAAGCATTTCTAGAACTGTCCTATTGAAAACGTGATAAACCCAGGAGATTCTTAGGATTCGTCTGTATTGCCACATCTCTAAGGCCTCAAGGTTTTTGTGGACGCTTCCGTCAAGGTCCAGAACTCGGCACCATACAGGAGCACTGACCAGACATAGCACTTAAGCAGTCTCAGTTTCGTGCGCAAATTAAGGTCTCTGCTTCGAAATAGATTTCCCATTTTAACGAAAGTGGCCCTTGCTTTTTCTATGCGGCATTTTATTTCTACAGAGTGATCCCATTGCTCATCGATCGTAGTACCCAAATATGTGTAACTAGTTACTCTTTCAATTTGTTGGTTATTAATCAACAGTTGGCCGGGCTGTATGTTGTGTTTACTAATTACCATAAATTTGGTTTTCTTGGTATTTAGAGATAATCCGTATTCAGAGCTAGCGTCAACCACACGATTCATCAATTCCTGGAGACCCTCCAGTGAATCAGCGAACACAACGGTATCGTCCGCGTAACGTATGTTGTTTAGTCTCTCTCCATTAATTAACACTCCAGCGTCTGTGTCTCAATCCTTAATTTGTTGAAAATACCAACCAATGACTCTGAATGAATCGCTTATATTGTTATTTGGTTTCTCTAGAAACCCCCTCTGTTATGTTGAATTTTGCATATGAATAGATGCAATCCATAATTTAGTACGAGATGGAAACAATGTTATGACGAAACGCGTTTACTCAATATATTTAATTTCAACCTGTGAAAAGTTAGTTTTTGGAACGAAGTTTCTGACGGCAGGCTTGGAGGAGATAGGGATTTTGCTGCGCGACGAAACTGAAAAATATGTGAGATTAAAACCGTAAAGAAAACATATAACGGAAATGACGACACACAAGCGAATATGTATAATACCTTTGTCTATCTCCCTCTTTCTTGCCGTTCTCTCATCTCTTCTCTTTCCGATCCCATTCCGCCTGGCTGTGATCTATATATATATATATATATATATATATATATATATATATATATATATATATATATAATACAAGCCGAAAAATTGAATCCAGTCTACAGCAAAAACCATATTTTTTAAATTTCTGAAATTTGGTGAGAAGTTAAGTCTGATCATGTAGATTCCCACTAAGACTGGGTTTTTTAAAATTCCGCCGTTAAGGGGTTGAAAAAGGGTAAAACGTGTTTTTTGATGTTTCTCGCAAAATAATGGACTTAGCGATCCCGTTCTTCCACTAAAATGTTAAGTAAAATGAACTCTAGAAAGTAGTTTCTCAGTTTTTTGAAATTCCATCATTTAGGGGTGCAGAAGGGGTAAGTCTGTTTTTTTATATTGGCTATTTCCGGCAAAATAATCGACTTAGCGATTCCGTTCTTCCACTACAATGTTCCTTATAATTTTATTAAAAAACCATTTTCTGCATTTTTTGATGTTGTATCATTTAGGGGTTGAAATTATATATATATATATATTATTATAATTGAAGATACAGTTACGAACAAAAAACTATGAGTCTGGTTATAATTAAATACTTATCCCATTAATTCTCAGTATTAATCATGCAATGAAAGTTCATGGCAATTTTCAATTTGAAACTTGTCTGAAATTACTGAAGTGAACCTATAAATTATGACTAGGCAAAACATCAAACGTAAAAGTTTTCCCGGCGCGATTATAATAGACGTAGTAATTTCTTGTAAAGTGAGATTTATTCATATAATGTTGAAGTTTGGATGTTGGTCGGCAATAAATCAGCAGCATCGTGAAGGGATAGAACGGTTACGGGATTGTGCTCTCTTGAATTATCGATAACCCCGAAAGAGGATCTGAATCTAAAAGCCGGTAGCCCACGCATGAAGCCAACCTGGTATTCTGCCGAAAATTCCCGTTCAGCGACTGGATTTCCGCTATTGTTTATGTTACATTTCGGCTTTCCGCTGTTAATGCGGTTTCAGAATCGGATTAAGCAGGTTTGAATAAAGTGAATCGCGCATAAAAGCTACATTACTCTGTCTTTGAGACTTTTTAATAGTACGGTTATCAGCTGCGCTCCCGCGTGAGAAATTTTTCTCATGGAATTTTTTTGCATATTCTTATAAGGAGTGGGTCCCTTTAAGATAATCCATCGGGTGCCAGAGGGTTCTATCGGTAGTTTTTTGTTTAAACAATTTTTTTTAAACAAACTCAAAAGAATTTTTTGCGTTTGAAAACATATTTTTAAGGTTCTTTGGATCATTTTGAACAAAAGAGGACACCCGCAATTTTTCTCTAAAGTTGACAGTTTTCGATATATTTGCATTTTAAGTTTGAAAAATCGCGATTTTTGCGATTTTCAAGGTCGGAAAACAAGGAGAAAAAATCTTAATTTGAAGGGTGCCAACGTCCGAAGATGAAGTTTGGACATTGTTTAACAAAACCCCGATGCGTATTTGGCCATATTTTAATTATCAAGCCTTGTTTATTAATTGTTAAATATAGGTGCGCTCGACCTTTTTCTAACGCTTCCGTATGCAGCGCTCCGCGGCATCGCTATATATATATATATATATATATATATATATATATATATATATATATATGATTAATACAAGGAGTATTGCCGTAACTTCTAACTTATAAAAGGTTATATTGGGCACTCGGCAAAAGGAGGCTAGATTTAAATCAAACAACCATTGGTCATGAACATCTATATTTCGGTCCTTAGTTTGGGACCTTCATCAGGATGATGTGACAAGTTGTGAAAATAGAGCGGCGAAAAACGAATGACACAGAGGGAGCATTCAAAAAGTTATTTAAAAACAAACAAAGGCATAATGATGACAAGTATTTAAGAGATTTAATATCTCCTTTTATACTTGTCATCATTATGCCTTTGTTTGTTTTTAAATAACTTTTTGAATGCTCCCTCTGTGTCATTCGTTTTTCGCCGCTCTATTTTCACAACTTGTCACATCATCCTGATGAAGGTCCCAAACTAAGGACCGAAATATAGATGTTCATGACCAATGGTTGTTTGATTTAAATCTAGCCTCCTTTTGCCGAGTGCCCAATATAACCTTTTATAAATATATATATATATATATATATATATATATATATATATATATATATATATATATATATATATATATATATAGATATATATATATATATATATATATATATATATATATATATATATATATAACGCGCTCGCTCTTTATACGTGTACCCAACACCTACACTTGTAATTAAATTTCAATATAATTTATTGATATTTTTCCGTCTGATAATAGCATATTTAGCTACAGATTGAAGATTATGAAAAGTGCGCTTTATATAGAAAAAAAATACCCTCGCACACGGGAGCGCAGATGATAACCGTACTATAACCATCTATCACCGTATCTGAGAGATTTATTAATGAAAGAGTACAAAATTAAGATTAAATCACTGTTGTTGCACCTATCCCCTTACACTGTTGAGGGATTTTTAAATTGTCAAATATGGTGTCTATGTATTGTTAAATGTGACATCTTGTTTATTATGTAATTTCAAAATATTTTAGGTAAGCATATTGCTTTTACCAATTTTTGCTAAATCATTCCAAATGATAAGTAAGCAAATAAAGAATATTTATTAGATCTCTTCAATGCAGAATTCGCGTCTCGGAATACATATAACCGGCTCCTTGGAAGATTGCTTGATAATTTTAAAATTATTGAATAATTTTCCCTTTTCACTTTGTGTGATATATGCCATAAACCAAAAACCACCTGCTTACGAGCAGCCTCGCAAAATACGGCATCTGATTTCAACCCTACAGACCTCCGGATACAGGAATGGAGAGAAGCCTGCCAAGCCCAATGCCAGTACTACCATGCATAAACCAAAAACCACCTGCTTACGAACAGCCGCGAAAAATATGTACTCGGCATCTGATTTAAACCCTACAGACCTCTGGATACAGGAATGGAGAGAAGCCTGCCAAGCCTAATGCCAGAACTACCATGCATAAACCAAAAACCACCTGCTTACGAATAGCCGCGAAAAATATGGACTAGGCATCTGATTTTAACCCTACAGACCTCTGGATACAGGAATGGAGAGAAGCCTGCCAAGCCCAATGCCAGAACTACCATGCATAAACCGAAAACCACCTGCTTACGAACAGCCGCGAAAAATATGGACTCGGCATCTGATTTCAACCCCACAGACCTCTGGATACAGGAATGGAGAGAAGCCTGCCAAGCCCAATACCAAAATCTACCATGCATAAACCAAAAACCACCCGCTTAGGTGACTGCGGGGGAGACAGACAAACTTTTCACCATATCATCACTGAATGCTAGAACAGGGCCTACGGAGGTGACTTCAATGATCTCCTGATGGCGACCAATGAAGCGATCGACTACATTTGCCAACTAGATGTTTGCCTAAGAATTTGTCTTTGTTTTTCATATACCTACATGTGTTATTATGCCATACGATGAATATATAAATATCTTGGGTATGCTGTTCTGATGAGAATTAAATAGGCCAATACACATGTAAACTGCTGTTTCCATATACGGGCCATGCTGATATTTTATTTCTATTAATTAATATTTCCATACGATTCTGTTTAATACAGGTCGAAACTCCTGAAGAGAACATTATATACTTTTGTATAGCAACGTTAGATTTTGAGTGAGAGCCATACAATATAAATAAGTGTATAAGGATTATTGTTTACTGCTTTTTTATTTTTCAAGTTTTTCTTCTGATGAAGATCAGCAAATCCGAAACACTTGTGAATGGCTGTTTTCGAATGGGGATCTTACTGATAATTGATTTCTATTAGGTATTTTATATTTCCCCTTGGTGAACTAATGGTATTTTATATTAAGGCTCAAAATTTGAGTGCATTTGTAATCAATTTTTTGAGATCGGCTACTAATACTGATATATGGAAACGGTGGCTACCACAGAGAAAATGAAATAAATTGTATTTTAAATAGTTTCTTCTACAAACAATTTAGATTCGGCATTTCGGTGAATTTATCAATGATCAATGATAGTTCAAAAATAGGGAATAACCTATAATATGAGTGGGACAATTACTAATTAATTTTTCACATATTTTATGGAAATTATCGGTAATTGCGAATTTTTGATCAATTTTTTTCCTGTTTTTTAGTAAACACGACAGTTAAAAGTCTTCAAAATTTCAAAAATGATTTATTTTTTAAGTTTCTTGAATTCAATTAGTTGCCACATAAAATTTTCTTGATTTTCCTGGAAATAAATTGAGTGATATATAGTTATAGCATCCCCCTTCACAACTGGCGGAGTTGAAAATATTTATATTTGGTCTTTTGAATAATTTGTTCGTAGGTTTTAGTAAAATATTTCAAAAATTAATTTGCAGTCAAGTAATTAAATGGGTAAAAATTGCAATCGTTATTTCAGTGATTAATATAATGAAAGAGAAGAAGAATGAGAAAATGTACATCATTATAATTGAGGAAAGTAACGAATAATGTACATATTATTATACTGTGGACACACATAATTTTAATAATTCATTGTTGAAAATAAATCTCTCACCTGATTAATTTAAATATCATTCATCGTATTGCGTTAATAAGAGAACTGAAGTTCACATTAATCCTCTCGAAGCGATTTTATTACATCATTAACACGAACCGAGTAATCAAGAATGAATTCCAAAACAAGAATACTGTCTTGCTAATTGCACATTAACTAATTGCTAATTGTCCTTTAAAACGATGAACCTAACAATAAAATCAAATCTGCGAGTGAATAATTCACTCAAACAAATCGAACTGAAAATCCGGCTCCAGTATCCTCTCACTTTTCCTGCTTCAGGCGCAATGAAATATCTCCCTCTGATAACGATATACGGTCGATCAATTCGTATTTAGTAAATAATGTTTTATAGTCCTCGAAAAATGCTTATGCGAGTCGATATTTACAACGCAAAAATGTTCATGAACGAGGACTTCGTGGGTTGCAGGTATTCACTGAATATTCCTGAAATTTTGAAGACTTTTGAGAAATGAGTATCAACCCGGAACATGTGTGAAAAGAGTAATATAGCAGTGGAATTTGAATGATTGAGCTATTGTTTTGATTATTCGAAAAATTGTTGGAGTATACGAGACGACCTCTTCATCAAAGATTCTGCAGTTACTAAGAGCAAAAGTACAATTTCACAAACAATTTATACTATTAAGTGTGAACACGAAGTCTGTGTTGGGTTATAATTATACATACAGTATAAACTCATTCAAAATTGAATTCCGAGTTGAAGTTTCCCAGAAGTGAGTTTTTTTTACAAAACTTTTAAGCTATAAATGAGTGAATATAAATGTATTTCAGCACTACTTAATTGGAAAAATGCGTGAGCAGTAGAGCTTCATCACTACGGACATATTTTTCGCGCAAAGTGCATCGCATCGAGCTGCGGTTCCAACGATATAATTAAGGTTTGAAAAGCCACGCTTTAAAAATAAATAAAAATTAGAAAATAATTTACTTTATTGAGAAAACCTCGCGATGTGCATCCCGTACTGAATAACCATGCTTTAATAGCAAAACGTAATAAAAATTAGAAAATAAATCATTTTGTTCAAAATATTGAATGCATCGCGTATTTATAAGGAAGCCGATCTAGATGAACGAAAAATGTTGCACGAAGTACATTGCGGTTGAGGAAAAGAGTTAAAATAAACGAAGGAACATATTTCAACTTGAAATCAATCTACGTACCAAATTTCTACACTCTAATTCAAACTGCAGAAGCTGTGTAGTAAGCAAATTTTCAAAAACTTCGAAAAAACAAGAAATATCTACACAAAAATGGCAGCGGTTGGACAAAATATTCGAAAGTATGATAGTTTCGTTTTGTCTCAAAAAACCTCAGCTCATTTCGTTCAATGGGAGCCACTGAAACTCCAATATGTACAGGGCAATATATATATATATATATATATATATATATATATATATATATATATATATATATATATATATATATATATATATATATATATATATATATAAAGACTGACTACGTAGTCAGTCTTGATAATGAGTTCATAACTCGAAACATGTCGACTTTTCGTTACTGCTAAATACAGTATCTAAAGTTTTTTTATATTGTGAAACATAAACCAAGTGTTTTTATTTTAAAGTTTATACTTTATTCTATATATATATATATATATATATATATATATATATATATATACATAGGGATTTGATTTAAAAATTTGGCACCACGTGACACCACTATTGCAGAGTATCACCCATTTCAATGTTAACAAATGCATTATTATCACTAAACACACCTGCTTGATTACCAACCTTTTTATGATATTTCAATACTTATTTGATTGTCACTTTTTAGGACAAGTACTAGTTACCGGTTAACGGTTCCTCACCCTCACTTTTATTGCAATAATCGCGATAAAAAACCATGCCCACCTGCAAAAAGCAAAAAAAACGAATTTGGTGAGTTATTATTCCATTACAATGAATGTTATCAACTTTATACTATTAGTTGAACGAAACAAACTTTATGGCAGCAATCTGCATTAGAAAAGCACTACCGTATACAGTTTGAGAAATCACATTATTCAATAAAATTTTTTTTCCAAATTCAAACCAACCTTCCGTCTATCTAGTTTAGCAACTTTGAACCCTATTACGCCCTTTATCAGGTAAATAAGATTTATTTCCTCCCTGTGGCTCAACCACGTGACCGATTCGTACCAAAACCATACAAGATGGCATAAGAAACTATCTACCTACCAACTTTCGAACCTATTGTTTCAAAATTGTGACGTCTATCGCGCAATCAAGATTTATTTCTTTTCTTTGGGGGGTCAACCCCCCAATGAATTAGTACCAAATTCAATCAAAAATATCATTCGAAACTATCTACTTACAAGCTTTTAACCGTATTGCTCCAAAATAGCGCCGTTAACCGTGTAAACAACATTTATTTCTTTTCCCGGGGTATCAACCCCCCAACCAAATCGTACCGGAAGTGATCCCATTCAAGATATCATACCAAAATACCTACTACCAAACTTTCAACCCCATTTATCGTGTAAACAAGTTTAAAATACATAAGCACATACTCACACATCAATACATACGAACATATATTTGTATATATATACATATATATATATATATATATATATATATATATATATATATATATATATATATATATATATATATATATATATATATATATATATATATATATATATAGGGTTGCGATAAAGTATGGAACCAAGTAAATATCTTTCGAACGAAAAGGAGAATATTTATGAAATTTTGCAGGTAAGTCCAATGGCGCAAAATGCATCTAATGTATGATTTTTTGTTGATAATATACTTCCGGTTGTACCAGAAATAGACCTTAGGTCGCTTATTTTAAATGGGATACCCTATATATTATTACATTTTTGGATTCTACTTAAGATTCTAGGCAGATTCTATGCATCATGTCCTATACCTAAATCTAAGCGTTTCTGACATATTTAGGTTTTTATGTCAAAAACGACGATTGCAAACCCTAATATAATTATCAATTGTTCCTATAAGGAAGCCTTTTTTACTTACTTTGGGTTAGATTCCTTGTTGAAAAGGACCCACTTAATTGATTTTGAATAATATTTGGATAACTAGTTATACTGGGTGTGCAAAAAATAAGATCTAAAATGAGATTGAGAAAACTGACAAAAATCAATTTTTTCAAATGGAAACCCCCCATTTTCTTTATTCTGTAGTATTAAGCATTTGAAAAGGAAGTAAGTTTGTATGAGGTTATCTTCACCTAAAATTTGAAGTTTTCAAAAAATTGCCAATTTAATATTTTTTTATGGCGATTTTGCATTCAATCGTTAAACAATTAGATCTAGAATAGCCACGATCGTATTTGAGATCGTACGCGTTTATTACTTACTACATATGCATACACACAACATCAATTTGTTTATCTGAACGTTTTTTCACGGTAATGTAAAAAACTCAAAAGAAGTTGAATTGATTTTTGTCAGTTTTCTCAATCTCATTTTAGATCTTATTTTTTGCACACCCTGTATGACTAGTTATACAAATATTATAAAAAATCTAATAAAATAGGTCATTTTCAACAAGGAATCTAACCCAAAGTAAGTAAAAAAAGCTTCCTTATAGGAACAACTGATAATTATATTAGGGCTTGCAATCGTTGTTTTTGATATAAAAACCTAAATATGTCAAAAACGCTTAGACTTAGGTATAGGACATAATGCATAAAATCTGCCTAGAATCTTAAGTAGAATCCAAAAATATAATAATATATAGGGTATCCCATTTAAAATAAGCGACTTAGGGTCTATTTCCGGTACAACCGGAAGTATATTATCAACAAAAAATCATACATCAGATGCATTTTGCGCCATTGGACTTAGCTGCAAAATTTCATAAATATTCTCCTTTTCGTTCGAAAGATATTGACTTGGTTCCATACTTTATCGCAACCTGTATATATATATATATATATATATATATATATATATATATATATATATATATATATATATATATATATATATATATATATATATATATATATATATATATATATATATATATATATATATATATATATATATATATATATATATGAAAATAAGTTTTGGTGCCAAGCATAATAAAAAGTTATTAAACGAAAAACTATTCTGGTCCTACGTCCAACTTTGCTAATCGCACCCATTTCAGTAAGCAGGTTTTCAAAATGAAAACTTGCTAACAAGGATGTAATTCGTCCCAGCCTAGTCTGGGAAATACGTATCTCGGACTAGGTCTAAAAAAATGCTATTTCTTCAATAAAAATGCGTCTGGAAAACGGTGAACTCCCGGGCGGTTGCTCAAAAAGAATATTTCTCGACAAAAATCGGTTTAATTGAACCTATCCGAGCCGAATGACATTCTGGAATGACACCCGGCTGCGGCACAAAAACCACTCGAGAACGCCTTCCGCATTGAAAAAGTTGAACATTGGTAAATAACTAATTTATCATGCAATGAATAAGTGGAAGATTGCACATGGAAATTCTAACTGTTAGCTCCAGAACTTCCAATAGAAGGAAGTGAAATTACTTCGATTAAAGTGAGATACTATTTGAAAGGATTATATCGCAGTGCTTGCATTCCATTCTGTGGTCTTACTGCAGGCATATTACCAAGAAGGTATAATTGAGTCATCGGGGTTAGTAATAACAATCTCGAAAATACTTCGAGCTCGTTAAAGATATTGCGGAGCTCTGGAATCTGGATGATGGCAGTGAGCAGATCCTTTTGGTCGGATCCGCCTAGTGAAAAATGTTTATTTATGGCTTGCCGGCAAAATGAAAACATAATGATACAATTGTAACGTCCGCACTCCCTTGCAATATGCTCAAGATGGACTACATTTCAGTCTTTAGGTTCTCTTCGAAGTAATTTATTAAACCTCTAATTTATAGTACTACGTCAGAAAGAAAATTACTTCGGTATAAGAAATATAATTTCTTATCTTGGAAATTAAATGAAAATCTCTCTTTAATATAATTTAACCTTAAGGAATTCAAAATTCGAGATGAATATCATTCAGATCCATAGAAATGATAAGGACAATTACATAATCTTACATTTTTTCATGAACGCGAAAGAGAAGAAACACTTCAAATCAAGTTTGTGATTTGAATGAAGACGAAACATTCTATTTGATCAACCTTTAGGATTGAGATATATTTCTATCTATTGAAAACCTAATCAAGGTTTTATCTTATTGAAATTAAACTAATCATATGAAAAAAATAATATATCAAAAGTTCACAAAAACATTAAATCAGGAGTTTATAAAATAAATTGTGGTGATTGTGATAAGTTTTATATTGGTAAAATTTCAGAAGCTTTCAGGCAATAATTTCAGAACACAAACGTAGCTTCGTTAATCAAAAGTAGGATTCAAATTATGCAAACCATTAATTCCAAAAAAATCACACAAACAATAGAAGCCTTTACGGTATAGGTGATTATTCGAACACAATAATTAAGACTTCTTGATTATTGTTGAATTGATATTCGAATTTTTGTTTTTATTTTTATTGAGTTATCCATTATCATTTGTAATTATGCATATTTATTGTTGTGGTTATCCTTTGTAGGTATGCATATTTATTACTGTTAAATTATTATTGTTATTATTGTTAAATGAATATTGACTTGTCCAATACAGTGTAAATTGTTTTGCTGGATGAATAAATATTATTATTATTATCATTAATTTTCTCTAATTTTCGAGGAATTCATCTCACAATATACGTCCCGTTTCGACCACTACATAATACATACTAAAGAGAAATGGAAAGGCCACGTGTTTAATTCCTCTTCCAGTATGTGTGAGGGAGTCAGGTTTCTAGATTTATGGGGAGGAGCTCCTTAAGCCAAATTCGGGGATACACTTATATGTACAGGCTGTCCCATTTTCGATGTCCTTACGGGGTAACTCACTTATTTTTGAAGATAGAGATTTGCGGTTTTCGCGAACGTTGGCTACTTTTTTGTGAATCTCACGATACCATAAACAAAATTTTCATAGCTTGCTCCGTTTTTGAGATACAGGGCGAAGTTGAAAATATTGCATTTTGGCCCTCGCCTTGTATCACAGCTATCTTTCAACTTATCGGAAAAGTAAAAACTGTGTTTTTACACTTTTTTACGTAGAATCCAGTGGCGTAGTGAGATTTTTGAAATGAGCTGTCATTGTTCAGATATAACCCAAAGTTATATTTTTTTAAATGGGACACTCTGTATATTTTTCCATATTCAAAACATAAATGCTTTGGGCTTTTCAAAAATATATAATACTTATATAATATTTCAAATATTAGCCCTGTATTTAGATAAGTTTCATTTTTGTTATAGCAAATCAAGAAAAATATCACTCTAGTAGAACGTTTAGCGCAATAAACAAATATCACTCTCATTTATATATAGTAGCATGGAAAGTATTCATTAAAAAATTTTTATTTAATATAAGTTACTAAACAAAGATTGATTTAAAAATTATTATAACAGAAATTAAAACTTATATGAAACACTGCTACAAAACAAAGCTCTATTATTTTTCGGTTGAAAATATTTTATAAATATTGTTCAAATTGCTGTCCATTCTGTTGAAGACACAATCGACATCTTCTGAGGATAGCATCAATCGACCGCAGTAAGAACAAAGGTCTTATGCGTAAGAATTCGAAAGCTTCTCTCGTGGCATTCATGAGAGCATCTCGATTTTCGTGTCGCGTGTGGTTTATTTTATTTTTCATAAAGCCCCATATGAAAAAAATCTAATATCGATAAGTCAGGGGACCTTGTGGCCAGTTAATGGCGACCATTATTACCAATAGACTGGTTTTGGAATATTTCATTAAGAAAAGCCCTAACGGGACCTGCGTTATGACAAGGTGCGTCATAATGTTGGAAACAACTCTGTCCGTATTGCGCCAAAGGAATGTCGTCAAGTAGTTCACAAATACAATCATCCAAAATTTCCAAATATCTTCGGTGATTCAAGTTACCGTCGAAAATGCGGTATGCCAATCTCCCTCCACACACGAAACAAGATACATTAAAGCCGAATCTGCCTTGCTGTTGACAAGCCACCGTAACGTGCTCATTTTCATTTGACCAATAACGATGATTATTTCGATTAAAAATGCCAGCGCTACTTATATAGCTTTAATCGGACCATACCACACTAAATGCCCAAAATTCATATTTTCTCCCCGTCTTTTATATATACCACCTACAAAACTCAATGCGCTTGCTCAGCATCACCTGGGTGCAGATGATGTATAGTTTGAGGTATGTAGGGGTATATTCATTCTTTTTCAATATATTCGAAAACTCTTGTCTTTGGAATGCCAAATCGAATCTTCAATTTCTCTGCAAGAGGTATTTTTGTTCTCTTCTACCTTTGCCCCGAGAACACTAATTTCAGCATCTTCAGCATTCCTTTCCTATAACTCTTTTGGTCTAGCTTTTCAAAAGATCCAAAATTTTCCAAATTTTTTTCTTTAGTTTGCCAAATATTCTCCTACTCTGTCTTGTCTCCTTTCAGGAAACCTAAAATTCCTATCTTATTATCCCTACTGACACCCAGTAAATGGGTAATTGTAAATACCTTT
The DNA here is from genome assembly GCA_030704885.1 of Cynegetis impunctata. Classification (NCBI taxonomy): domain Eukaryota; kingdom Metazoa; phylum Arthropoda; class Insecta; order Coleoptera; family Coccinellidae; genus Cynegetis; species Cynegetis impunctata. Next base: position 1,016,356 of record JARQZK010003613.1, read on the forward strand.
TCACAAAATAGAGTCCATCGCTTTGATTTGGATTTGAAACAACCAACTTGGTAATATATCCCAACCATATCTAATTTTTCGTAGTTTTGTTAGCTTGGATTATCATTCGCTATTGTAAGAAAAATTTGTTAGCTTTGACAGGTAGGTGACAGGACTTATATACATTCTGCACTTGCTTTTTTTCCATAGCTACCTACTAATTAGGTCCACAGCGTTTATAGTCGATAAAGAGTGTTTCATAAGAGTTTAAATTTATTGTTTTGTCAAATTATTTAGTGACTCATACTGAATAATATTTTTTTAATGAATACTTTCCATGCTACCATATATGAATGAGAGTGATATTTGTTTATTGCGCTAAACGTTCTACTAAAGTGATATTTGTCTTGACTTGCTATAACAAAAATGAAATTTATCTAAATACAGGGCTAATACTTGAAATATTATACAAGTATCATATATTTTTGAAAAGCTCAAAGCATTTATGTTTTGAATATGGAAAATATATAGAGTGTCCCATTTAAAAAAATATAACTTTGGGTTATATCTGAACAATGACAGCTCATTTCAAAAATCTCACTACGCCACTGGATTCTACGTAAAAAAGTGTATAAAACACAGTTTTTACTTTTCCTATAAGTTGAAAGATAGCTGTGATACAAGGCGAGGGCCAAAATGCAATATTTTCAACTTCGCCCTGTATCTCAAAAACGAAGCAAGCTATGAAAATTTTGTTTATGGTATCGTGAGATTCACAAAAAAGTAGCCAACGTTCGCGAAAACCGCAAATCTCTATCTCTAAAAATAAGCGAGTTACCCCGTAAGGACATCGAAAATGGGACAGCCTGTACAAGTGCATCAAGGATAAGTGAGACCGGATAATTTGAAGAAGAGAGAAAGTGAGGTTGGATTGAAAGGATGAATACTGGTCCAGAATTTGTCTCTGTAAGTTGGCAAGCAGTGACCCACCTACATGATGAAACCCCTAAGACCACTCGATCCCAGGGTTTGAACACGGGAACTCCTGAATGCTAATAATCGATCCTAAATACTCGACTGACCAGCTCGATGAGGTTACAATGAAAATTAAAGTATTGATACTTAAAATATGAGTACCTATTGTTGGAAATTCAAGAATCACCTGAAAAGTGAATTGACATATCTATTCTTAAACTTTTTTATATAGGCTATAGTGGATCACGGCTGACACCAATAAAAATTTCAATAGTTGATAGTAAAACTAATTTGGAATATGGAAATTATGAACAGAACAATGAATTTTAGAACCCAATAATATTGTATAATTTTTCACTTGTATATTATTTGTTAATTTTACCTTAGATACGGTTGCTTTAAATACACTCCTTATGCCCTAGGGCATTATGGATCATAACGCCCGCTCATTTTACGAGGAGAAATGAAGCAACTTCCATTGATTAAATACTTCAAAATCCTTGTCGTATACGACTCTGGATTTCTCCGGCAATGAATTATTCGCAGCTTTGGCTGCATTTTCTATGATATTCTTGGGTAAATTCATTTTCATTTCCATTGTTTCTATAAGACTACACAAAGAAAGCAGCAATGACATTCACTAAATATGATGAAAAAAATATTCACAAACGTCAAAATATCAACAAATGACACGCCTACTATGAGAAGGAAAACGAAAAGTATAGGAGCAAGGAACCGATTTTAAAATTGATTTTTCATTATAATAAAATAATTTTTTCGTGAAAAATAAAATCTTGTATGCACCACGTGCGTTACTAGATCCTAACGCCCATCGGGCAACATTCATCCCTCGGGTCAAAAGCCCTCGGGCCGAATATTACCCTCCGGGCGTTAAGATCTATATAACGCACTTGGTACATAAATAACTATTTCGACACTAATATAATTCTGGGGTTCAGGCATTATTCAGCATTGACGCCATTTATGACGAACCAAGAATACTTATATACTACATAATGAACACATTTTGATAAAGGACCCCGCACATTTAGTTATAAAAAATAACGACAGCTGAATTCGCTAATTTTTGGATATATTGTAGATACTGGCTACCTACACAACATATCAATTTTAAATTCTGTTCCCACGACTGGTTTAGGATATAGAGTGGTCCAAATATATATGTCCAAAAAAATCATATTCATAATTTCAGAAAATGATGTTAACATACAAATTTTTACTGGAATATGATAACTTCACTAAAAAACCGTTCTTCAAAGGAAGCCATCCAAATAACTTTAAAATGAGCCCGGCATATACAGACTGTTTACTCGATGAGTTTGTGTATGCCGCTTCAACTTCGACAGTTTCATGCCAAAAAACTCTATTTCAAGCCTCATTGATAACAAACGATATCTAAAACAGTGAAGCAAAATACAGCTTCCTACCATGTATAGTTAAAAAAAAAAGTGGTCCAAAAGTTAAAATCACAGAATTTGTTTTCTTTATTACTTGAAAACTTTTTATTCGTGAGATACTGGAGAGTAAGTAAATCGAATAGTCTATAAAAAGTACATATCATGTTGAAACTGACGTTTTTATACCGTATGTTCATTTTTACAAGCATACCTCGTAGATAAACATGTATTAATTATTTTTCATCTTGAGGTGATCAAGATATTAATTTAGAAATTGATGAAGATCATCTCGATATTAACCTTGTTAGGTTGAGACTATTTTCGAGATATAAAATTGTTACAAAGTATCAGCTATGGATTCAAAATAATGAAGACCGAGAGTCGGTGTCGGGGTACTACTGTACCTGTAAATCAGGTCCAAGAACACTCGGAACATGGTGCTCATGTGGCAATGGTGTTGTGGTACCTTGGTTATTCTGGTATGCTCCCACACGTGAAATATCCTTTTACTAAAATTATAGATTCGGTAAACAACGCGATTTCAATTGATATTCAAATGTGAAAATAATTATTCATTCAGGATACTAAACTTATGGTCAAAGAACGTATTTCTCTGTACCTGTATCTTGAAAAGTGAGTCTATGGATCTGGAAGAAGCGATTGCAAACCACCCTGAACAATACAAACTGAATATACTATTCTTACTTGTCTCGTTGAAATCCAATCAGTCCCATTAGAATCATTAGATACACTCTCATTTTTCGACATTAGGAAACGAACATACGGTATATGAACTTTAGTTTTAACATGAATGTGGCCTGTTTTTTAACCATTCGATTTGGCAATGAACTCATTTATTTTTCCAGTACCTCACAAATAATCCCTGTACAAAATATAAAGAAGAAAAATTCGGTGATGTCAAATTAGACCATCATTCTTTCTAAATTGTTCATGGTAAAGAGTTGTACTTTCCCTCTACTATTTCGGGTATCCTTTGTTATTATTATAAAGAAATAAAGCCTTTTGAAACATAATTGTCGAAGTCGAGACCGTGTACACAAACCCATCGAGTAAACAGCCTGTATAAGTCGGACTCAATTTTGAGTTATATGAGTGACTATCGTCATGCTATAGCTTCCCACTGAGGTTATCGCATTTCACAGAAAGTCTGTATGTTAACAGCATTTTCTAAAATTGTAAAGATGGTTTATCGAGACATTGACATTTGGACCACTCTATATCCCAAACCAGTCGTGGGAACAAAATTTAAAATTGAAAGGTTTCATAGCTGGCCAGTATCTATAATATGTCCAAAAATTAGCGAATTTAGCTGTCGTCATTTTTTCTAACTAAATGTGCGGGGTCCTTTCCTAGAAATAACTACATTACATAAAGTGAACAAGGGAGATTCTTTATTAATTCAAAAATTATCAACTTTCCAAGGGAGCTGGTTATACGTATTCCACAACGCAAAATCTGCCATATACGCCACTGTTGTAGAGCATATATCTTCATGTCAGGAGGTACGTGTTCTCGCGACGAATTTCTGCGTTTTAGATCTGAACGGTGAATTGTTGGTTTCCAATATCTTTGGTGGAGGGAGCTCTGGGTTGTTATCCATATAGTGTTCCGACCACGATTTGTCTTGGGAACAATTAGAAATTTGATAATGCACTCCGAGTCAGATAAACTGCAGTGATGAGATCTAATAAGATCGAAACAGCTGTATGCAGATTTCTAGTCGGGGTGACTTGACGTTTTCTATAATTCAACGTTGTATCATGAATGCAGAGTTTGCGTTGCGGAATACGTATAATCAGGTCTCTCTGGAAAGTTTTTTGGTAATTTTTAAATTATTAAAGGACTTTCCCTGTTCACTTCATGTAATGTATGAAGTTGACTATGGTCAACTAGTACATTTTTCATTATATGATTAGAAATAATAACATAATATTTTTGTATATCAATGTCCATTCCACCACAATTTTTCATTCAACCTGGAACGAACATCCGGATGAAATTTTCCGAAAAATTGCATGTCTACTTCAATCATAGTTTTTCGGCATAACCAACTCGAAAGAGCCAAAGGGGATCACGGCTAATGCCAATACAAATTTCAAGAATTGGTAATTTAGCAAAACAAATTCAGTCTACGGAAACTAAAACCGGCAAATTTAATTCTCCAACTCATTATTATTTTTCTCGGAAACTAATCTATGATAACTTTGGGTGTTATCCAGCCGCGGCACCTTTTATGAGAAACCATGAATATTCATCGACACCCAGCTCAGGTCAGGAACTTTCCGGATATCCGGCTATAGATAAGGGTGCATCGTTATAGGAGGTGGCGCTCCCGGTTTTACTTTTCGATTAAAATGCAAAGAATATTGACTTTTCGGAAATTGCCAGTGAATTAAGTTATGAACTGATTTATTTATTCTGGATTAATTCGATTAATGTACCCATTACTTATACAGGGTGGGCCATCCATAACTTTCCACCCCGAATTTTGAGCTTTGGGATGGAATAACGAAAAAACGCTCGGACAGGTCAAATTTTGTTGAAAGGGTTACAAATAAGGGTGTTCAAATGAGTTTTATATCACTACCCCTCTAGCCGCAACCCCTAACAGCTCTCATTTTTGAATAGGGAAAAGGGATCGAGCAGCACCTTGTTGGAAAGGCAATTCAATTTCTTGCATGAGTGTATTTTTTTTTCATCGCTTTATTATTATACAGAGTGACTCAGTATTGCATCAATAACTTTCACACGCCGAATTTGGATCTTTGAGATGAAAAAAACGCTCGGACGGGTCAAATTTTGTTGAAAGGGGGACAAATAAGGGTGTTCAAATGAGTTTGATATCACTACCACTCTAGCCGCAACCCCTAACAGCTCTCATTTTTGAATAGGGAAAAGGGGTCGAGCAGCACCTTGTCGAAAAGGCAATTCAATTTCCTACATGAGTGTATTTTTTTTCATCCCTTATTAATTATTATACAGAGTGACTCAGTATTGCATCAATAACTTTCACACGCCGAATTTGGATCTTTGAGATGAAAAAAACGCTCGGACGGGTCAAATTTTGTTGAAAGGGGGACAAATAAGGGTGTTCAAATGAGTTTGATATCACTACCACTCTAGCCGCAACCCCTAACAGCTCTCATTTTTGAATAAGGAAAAGGAGTCGAGCAGCACCTTGTTGGAAAGGCAATTCAATTTCCTGCATGAGTGTATTTTTTTTCATCGCTTATTAATTATTATACAGAGTGACTCAGTATTGCATCAATAACTTTCACACGCCGAATTTGGATCTTTGAGATGAAAAAAACGCTCGGACGGTCAAATTTTGTTGAAAGGGGGACAAATAAGGGTGTTCAAATGAGTTTGATATCACTACCACTCTAGCCGCAACCCCTAACAGCTCTCATTTTTGAATAAGGAAAAGGAGTCGAGCAGCACCTTGTTGGAAAGGCAATTCAATTTCCTGCATGAGTGTATTTTTTTTCATCGCTTATTAATTATTATACAGAGTGACTCAGTATTGCATCAATAACTTTCACACGCCGAATTTGGATCTTTGAGATGAAAAAAACGCTCGGACGGGTCAAATTTTGTTGAAAGGGGGACAAATAAGGGTGCTCAAATGAGTTTGATATCACTACCCCTCTAGCCGCAACCCCTAACAGCTCTCATTTTTGAATAGGGAAAAGGGGTCGAGCAGCACCTTGTTGGAAAGGCAATTCAATTTCCTGCATGAGTGTATTTTTTTTTATCGCTTTATGACTTCCGCCACGACATCAGGATCTATTGGGGAAGTGAGTGGATCACCTCTGTTCAATTGGATTTCAATATATAGGTATATATATATATATATATATATATATATATATATGTGAAGTTATCCCTCTCACCCATATATATATATATATATATATATATATATATATATATATATATATATATATATATATGAAGTTATCTCTCTCACACATATATATATATATATATATATATATATATATATATATATATATATATATATATGTGTGAGAGGGATAACCTCACTTATATATTTCTCCCATATCTGTATCTCTGTATTCAAAAATCCAAAACACTTTTTTATTTCATGCCGGGAATTTGCGTTGAAACATTTGTTTACAGAAATCCACAAGAGATGAGCAGAAACTACTTCAATTAGTTTTTGTTCAAATTTGATTTATCAGGCTCTTTCGGTTTTGGATAAATAAATATGTATGGTGCACATCTTCAAATGGAAGAGAAATTCAGGAGTTTGCAATTACGCTAACGGAATACTCGAACTGATTGAGTGTTGGAATAGACTCACATTAAATTTAATTGTACTAAGAGGTTCATTCAATTTTCACAAATTTCAGTATTCCTGTAACGATTGAATAGCATGCGTTGGATACTTTGTTTGTCAAGTAGCCTAACATGTATTCTGTAATTTTCATGTCTAGTTTTCTCACAACTGAATGAGAAAAACAATTAACTAATAGCTCCTCACTCATATTATGTTGAATTTTCACCTAATCCGTTTTCTCAGCCTAATATTGTTATAGTAAATAATTATCGTAGTGGAGACTTATTTTCAGAGGTTCAGTTTTAAAATTAGATTCTCATTAATGTTTGATTGAATAGCATCAAATTTATTACGGTTATACTGAGGCCTTTATTCGATTATCAAATATTTTCTATTTTTCTGTATTAGATTGATTAGCCACTGTACCTTTGGTCTTCAAGCTTACACAGCTAATACACCTATTTCAAAATTTCAGTTTTATTTTTGCACAACCGAAAGAGTCATAGTAAGCGCACTCATTTGAAGTTCTTTTCTGTTCATTTATTGTTGATTCTTCAAACAATTTTCGTTTCGAAGTTAAATATACACAGAAGCAGATTTGATAGCTTTTCCATTAGTTACCTAATTCAATTCACAAAAATATTAGTTTAGATAGAAGTTTTGAATAACATCAAATTCCATTCTGTTATTTTTGATTTTGACCAATTTTCTGTCTTTTTGTGTCGAACAAGTAGCCGGTAAATCCCCTTAGGGACTGTCAAACTTTGTAGCTGTTAATATTCCAGCGATGGCAAGCAATTACAACTGGCAAGGTCACCTATGCCAGAAAGATACGAAGGTAGAGGCCTGACGAAAAAGAAATCCAAAAATCTTGCGTAGTAAAATGAATGGCACTAGGGAATAATGTCACAAACGTTGCCTTCCAAGGTATTCAGACCTTAATTCGACAAACAAGGTACTGTCCGGGTAAATTTGAATCAAGAACAAGAGGGACCAAATAGGGTCCAGGCAAACACTGCGAGTCTAGCGAAGCCGGCTGGTGGCAGTCCAGACCACCGAGGCCCCCTCTGCAGCAATGTAACAGAAGAAAATAGAAGATAGCAGTAGTCGAAAAGCTGATGTAGGTACACTTAAAGGCCCGCTGCATGATTGTATTTTTTTTACGCTTATTAATTATTATACAGAGTGACTCAGTATTGCATCAATGACTTTCACACGCCGAATTTGGATCTTTGAGATGGAAAAAAAGCTCGGACGGGTCAAATTTTGTTGAAAGGGGGACAAATAACGGTGCTCAAATGAGTTTGATATTACTACCTCTCTAGCCGCAACCCCTAACAGCTCTCATTTTTGAATAGGGAAAAGGGGTCGAGCAGCACCTTGTTGGAAAGGCAATTCAATTTCCTGCATGATTGTATTTTTTTTCATCGCTTATTAATTATTATACAGAGTGACTCAGTATTGCATCAATGACTTTCACACGCCGAATTTGGATCTTTGAGATGGAAAAAAAGCTCGGACGGGTCAAATTTTGTTGAAAGGGGGAGAAATAAGGGTGCTCAAATGAGTTTGATATCACTACCCCTCTAGCCGCAACCCCTAACAGCTCTCATTTTTGAATAGGGAAAAGGGGTCGAGCAGCACCTTGTTGGAAAGGCAATTCAATTTCCTGCATGATTGTATTTTTTTTCATCGCTTATTAATTATTATACAGAGTGACTCAGTATTGCATCAATGACTTTCACACGCCGAATTTGGATCTTTGAGATGGAAAAAAAGCTCGGACGGGTCAAATTTTGTTGAAAGGGGGACAAATAACGGTGCTCAAATGAGTTTGATATTACTACCCCTCTAGCCGCAACCCCTAACAGCTCTCATTTTTGAATAGGGAAAAGGGGTCGAGCAGCACCTTGTTGGAAAGGCAATTCAATTTCCTGCATGATTGTATTTTTTTTCATCGCTTATTAATTATTATACAGAGTGACTCAGTATTGCATCAATGACTTTCACACGCCGAATTTGGATCTTTGAGATGGAAAAAAAGCTCGGACGGGTCAAATTTTGTTGAAAGGGGGAGAAATAAGGGTGCTCAAATGAGTTTGATATTACTACCTCTCTAGCCGCAACCCCTAACAGCTCTCATTTTTGAATAGGGAAAAGGGGTCGAGCAGCACCTTGTTGGAAAGGCAATTCAATTGCCTGCATGAGTGTATTTTTTTTAATCGCTTTATTATTATACAGAGTGCCTCAGTATTGCATCAATAACTTCCACATTTCGAATTTGGATCTTTGAGATGGAAAAAAAGCTCGGACGGGTCAAATTTTGTTGAAAGGGGGAGAAATAAGGGTGCTCAAATGAGTTTGATATTACTACCCCTCTAGCCGCAACCCCTAACGATTCGTGTTGGGGAACAATTAGAAATTTGTTAATTCACTCCGAGTCAAATAAGCTGCACTGATGAGATCTAATAAGATCGAAACAGCTGTATGCAGATTTTGAGTCGGGGTGACTTGACAATTTCTATAATTCACCGTTCGATTGTGAATGCAGATTTTGAGTTGCTGAATACGTATAACCAGCTTCCTTGGAAAGTTGTTTGATAATTTTTTTAAATTATTGGAGAATTTTCCTTGTTCACTTTATGTAATGTATAAAACTAAAATACCTACTACAAGGTTTGCAAAGTACAATTAAAAATTTGGGAAATCCATACTGGGATTCTGAGAACAATTTACCTTTATTCATTGAAAAGGTTAAAAAAAGTAACTTCTGGGAATTTTTATACCTATGAATTTCTAGTTTCCATAAGATTTAATTTTGAACCTTTTGTTTGAGTTTGTTTGATGTAGAATTTCGAAATCCGAATTGAAGTCATGTTTCTCTTTTATTAAATGTCTAGCATATATTGAATCTTCGTTATGATTTATGTAATTTATTCTGTGTTCAGTTATCCTTTTTTTGAAATTTCTATGTGTCCGACCTAAATATATTTTATCGCAATTTTCGCATTTAAGTCTATAAACTCCCGATTTACCGAGCTTATCTATTTTTGACTTGTTGTTTTTTATGAATTTTCCTAGACTATTTTCTGTTCTGAATGCTGAATTGAAATCTAGATTACAGAAAAAGGATTTTAATTTGTAGGATGCTTTGCCGAAATGAGTTAACCCTCTCGGTCACGAATTGAAACTATTAGAGCGAAAAATCTGAAATTTACTGTAATGCAACTTATGATTTTTTGAAAATTTTTGATGTTAAATTCAGATTTTCAAAATGCTTCGTGTGGGCACTATGACATGTCCATAATTGAGGACATCATGAGCTGATGGAGGAAAAAAAAATTCAGAAATAGTTCTAGATGGTAAAATATCAATATGTTCCATTATTTATTTTACTAAATATATTTATATTATTTTTGCGCTCATTTTCGAAGTACTGAAGTGTATTATATTCAACTTTTGCAGAATTAAAATAAATGTGCTGTTATATTCACCTAGATGTTGCCTTTACCGCTAGTTCACAATGTCCTCAAACTAGTACGCTACACTTTCAAAAATCGCTGATTACAACGCAATTGCTTTGGAACAAGTCTACACTTATTTTGAACGTAAACAAACAGTTTTCAAACACATGGTCTAACGAATATAGCCAACAAAAAAATAAACAGTAGAGCGCTACACTGCTGTCATAGCTACCCTACGGAAACCTATATTTCAAATGCATGATTATTTTTTTATCAGCTTGAAGATGGCAGCACATATATTCATTTGGAAGAATGTGATGTCCACAACTGAGGACAATGTGACAGAGGAGTAAGAGCAAGCGGTACTTCATAGGAAAAAATCCAAAGTAGGTTGTCCTCAACTGAGGACAAGGTGAGCGAGAGGGTTAAACTATTATATTTAATTGTTTCTGGTTTGACGAGTGAATACTTGTGAAATTGCCATTTTATGATTTTTCTTCTTTATTATTTTATCTATTATGTTTGGATCATACCCATTATTGACTGCTATCTGCTTGATTATATTAAGTTCTTTGTGGAAATTTTCTTGAGAAAGTGGTATATTGAAGAGGCGATGTATCATACTATTATAGGATGCTAATTTGTGTTGTATTTACTTGATAATTAGATGAACAAAACTTAATTTGAATTTACTACGTTTATTATCACGAAATATGTTGAAAAATTTAATACTGCGATTGCAATTTCGGTCACTAGACCATCATCGGGCAGATTGAGTTAAGAACTGAAAATTAGAGGTTACCCAGATTGCCAATTGATGTAAGTAGGCTTGGAATACCTTCGATTACAGAAGACATCTATTAGGTTTCATCATGTTCCATATGTTTATTGTTAGTTGAGTAACAATATGATTCACGAACTCTGCGGCAACACTTAGGGCTCTTCAGCATCTACTTTGAGATCTTCTGCACTCAGCTTGGTGTATCCGGTGGCGGAATACTGTGCTCCAGTGTTGCCCAACTTCAAACACAGGCACATGGTCGATACGCAACTAAACGTAAGTATGCGTGATATATCAGGGACAATCAGATCAACCCCAGTAATATGATTACCTCCTCTCAGCATTAGAGCTCCAGAAAAAAAACCGAGCCGAGAACATGTCTTGGTTAGAGAATTTTAAAAAAAAAGTCCATAACGATGGACTTTGGCGTCCAGACTAATTTTGACGTAAATGTCGATGCAAGATTGGGAAAGAAAAAAAGCAGTAACCATAGCAAGCCATGTATCTCCTGCAAACCCGAAGGATTTGACCGTCCCCGCAAGATCTGGTCAACGCTTAACCGCATTAGAACCAACTGTGGAACGTGCGCCGACTCCTTTAAGAGGTGTGGTAAACTCCTCTCTACGGCTTGCGATTGTGGTGACGAGAAACAGACAGTTAAATACACGGTGAAAGAATGTCAATTGAATATACAACTTAGTAACTGTATATAAAATGTGTTTGTTTTTCTTTATTTTTACATTGTTGAACTGTGATGTTGAGACATACGCTGAAAAATTAAATATATTATATGATTTTTTATAGATATAAAACTAATTTTTAACTGTTTTAATGAATATTTCATACCGTGAAAGATTTTGGCATAATTCTTTAAATTCGTCTTATTGAATGAAGCTTCTGTAATGGTTATTCACTTCATCAACACCCAACAAATCGAAGATAAAGTCATATAGTCAGTCTTTTTCCAAAGGCCTATATACCATTGGAGGTCTCAATATGCTTATTCTAAATTTCACTCAAACAATAGTTTGATTTGTCAACTTGATCTTCCATTTGATACATATAACCATTTATACATTTACTTTTTTTCTTTTTACTTGTTTCCGTCACTTTGGTTGTATAGCTCCAAACGTTTATAGTTATAAGTCCTAAAGCAAATAATATTATATCCATTGATGAAACAATTAAATATGAATGAATTTATTTTCGATATTATTCCATTATATTACTTATTTCTATTTGAATCACTATGCTGAATTTTCGGGTATTATCTGAGAAAACAACCGTAATAAGGTAGGAATAATAAGTAAAATACGAAATAGGCTTATACCCATTATGTCGTTGAATAAATAAAATTTCCGCTTTATTTCCGCTAACAGCGGGAAAGTATGAAATTTGAATGAATTTTATGCGAGATATAGTATCCGAAACGAACGAAACCTAAAATTTTTGAATTCAACGTAGATAAATGTATTCATACCGAGTAAGTTCTGGCGGTCTGGAAAGACTCACGTTCATGAAAAGCGGAAAAGCTATTAATTATCCAGTGATTTCAGAAAAGTTGCTTCTCTGCCTAAAATGTCGGTTATTCGTTGAAAAGCAAAGGCTCAACAAAAAAAATATTGAGTGAATATCTAACTATGGTAAACTTTTCGTAGGCAGTACTACTGGGTGCGCAGATATCAATTTTTTTTTTACGAATTCAGTCAGTGTCGAATCGATGAACTCCTGAATTAAAAATCCACCTGTTTTTGGATTTTTATCAAAACTTCATACTTAACGAAATATTCAGATGACAAGCTTTATCTAGGACACCCTGTATGAGTGTTCGTGATACTAAAGTCAAATTGGCCAAATTTGTATTGACTATGCCCCTTTCTATTTTGTATATCTTTAACTCGAAGTGATTTTGTTAGTTTTATTCTCCCCAAAAATAATACACTATTGCGCCGTTTTGAACCTCATCAGCCAGGTGCCGGAGAAGTATTTTCATACGTTTTAGCCCTCGGTTTTTTCGAAATTTTCCTGATGTCTGATAATTATATATATATATATATATAAATAAATAAATAAATAAATAAATAAATATATATACATATATATATATATATATATATATATATATATATATAAATATATATATATATATATATATATATATATATATATATAGGAGAGACCGGGGATGGTTGGTACATTTTTTAGAAAAAAATAAATTTTTTTGACATTTTTCAAAGTTTTTTTTTCAAATTTTTCAAAATAATTTATAGAAGTCTTACCTCCATTATATAAGAATATGAAAAATAAGTGACCAAAATTGGACACCTCCTAAGTAATTTTTGAATCCGTTGTTTAGTGAACCAACCTACCCCTCTTTTGGGGTTGGTTGGCTCAGACTAAGGGTTAGGTTGGCACAGGATAGACAATAATAAAAAACTATACTGAAACTATTATATTAACCCATATTTGACAGAGAAAAGTTTACTTCGAACTTAAACATTGACTGAAGTATTTTAGTTCCCCTTGAATAGGAAGGTTGTGGTAGGATCATTTCAATGTCATTGCAGTGTACGACAGATATGTCCTCTATGACAGGAAATATGAAGGATCCACTAACTTTTTCACTTTTTCTCATAAATGAGACCTCCCATTCTTTCTCAACGTCCCCTTGGCCAATAATTTTCCCAATAAAATATTTTCTCTTTGAGCGGGTATTTTCACCAGGACAAAATCATCTTTTTGAGGATTTCTCTCCAACTCTTCAAAATCATCAGGGTTAATATTCGCCCAGTCTACGTCTTTGTCATCGCTGTTAGTTCCAGAATCCCAGTCGTCATCAGTTGTTTTTTCGTTTTTTATGTTTTGTTTTGTTTTACGTGCTTTTTTTTATTTTCTTGCATTGATCGGCTTCTTTTCGCTTCAGCCTTCTCTTGTTTCAGTGCGTCCTTTATAGGGGTGTCAGTCAGTATAGCAGTTGACCTTCTCTTTCTACCTTTTTTTGTATTTTTCCTTGGTGCAGCTTTAGGAAAAGGTCTGAGGTTCTCTAAAGGCGACATAACAGGGCTGTTAGGCTTTGAAAGTTTTTTTTCCCCAAACTGATTAATTGGGAACGGTCGTTCAGGTGTCCGTTCTTCTGGTTTTTTTTTTCAGGATCTGACTGGTTAGATGGAATTTTAGTGCAAGAGAACTGAACGGAATATCATATTTAGTAGCAGTAGCCCTAATGCTTCTTTTCTCGTCTTTAACCTCCTTTATTGCCCTTAACACAATATCAGGGGGTTTACTAGCTCTCGCAGTTTTTCGTTTCGGATTTCTCACCATTTTTCTAAAAAAGACAGAAGTTCTAAAGTTTGGTATATAACGGGGGTTGGTTGGCTCGCTGTGCCAACCTTCCCCAAGGCACATGTGCCAACCATCCCCACAGTGTTTCACAATATTTAATATGTCATCATTCGATACTTGAGCTAAATTTGATAAAAACCATGAAATGACATGAAAGCTTATATCCTAAGCTTACAAAACCATATATAGAACATTCGGAAAAATCATTAGTTCTCACACAAAAATCATTTTATTCACTTCAATTTTATTTACTCATGCAACGTCATATCATTAAATTACTCACCTTACTAATAATACCACAACCACGTTCACCAGCGTTTCACGGCTGACTGAAGAGCACTTCAGTCGACTAACGTACGATGTAAAGTCGTAATTTAGCGGCATGTTACAGAAATAATGACAGTGTGCCAACCAACCCCTGTACTCAACCATCCCCGGTCTCCCCTATATATATCTATATATATATATATATATATATATATATAAATCTATATATATATATATATATATATATATATATATATATATATATATATATATATATATATATATATATATATATATATATATATATATATATATAGTGAAACGTAAATATTGGGGAATGCAGCTGGTACAATGAAAAACTCTTTAAAATTGATCCAAGCCTTCGGAAATTTTATTGATTATTTCCATCTTCAGGGATTCTAAAAAAGTTTAAAAACAGTAGTAACAGTTGCAACTTATTGTAGTTTTGAGCTCTTACATCCTTGGTGAGGATGAGTACAAGGATGTTAAACATTTTTTAAAAAACCATTACTACCATCACACATATATAGTGACCTCAGCAAAACATAAATTGACGCAAAATGGAAAAAATTACACACATAGTAGTGAAACTATAGTTGTAACACATCAAAATTAACTTAAAAACTCCTAAAAATCATTCACATCATGTCCATTAAGTGAGAGTGAACCAGGAAAAACGGTCAAAGTATTTTGCAGGTTAGGAATAAATTCAAACATCAAACTTCATTCATCTCTGTCTACCATGCTCGATGACAAGTTCTATGTTCTAAGTAGGTCGGTAGGTGTACTCTGTTGCACAAAAAACAGAACGAAGAAAAAAACTCTACAACAATCGTTATCCAGCATCCATCATTCATCATCGACAGGAGTGGTAGCTTGTGGACACCTTACATCCAATGTTAACAAATATGCATATATTCCACTTAGATAGTCTATGTCAGCTCGCCTATTCATGCACATTTTTTCTTGAGCGATGAATGCCATTTCAAGAAAGGTTCGCTTTTTTGTATTGGATTCTGTTGCTAGAACTTTCGCTGATGGTTAACATGCTCCGCCAACGCACAACGCTCCGGATGTAGCCTGCAATCACTCCTGTGAGATGCAATCCTGTTCGATAAGGACCTCTTCGACTGTCCGATATATTGCATACCGCGATCTCTACAGGGTATGCTATATACAACATTAGAACGTGTTGTTAACGACACTTTATCTTTTACCCTCGAAAATAATGTTCTAAGTGTAAAATGTTCGAGGGTAAAAGATAAGGTGTCGTTAACAACACGTTCTAATGTTGTATATAGCATACCCTGTAGAGATCGCGGTATGCAATATATCGGACAGTGGAAGAGGTCCTTATCGAACAGGATTGCATCTCACAGGAGTGATTGCAGGCTACATCCGGAGCGTTGTGCGTTGGCGGAGCTTGTTAACCGGCTGGATCACCAAATGGATTACCAATTAGCGAAAATTCTAGCAACAGAATCCAATACAAAAAAGCGAACCTTTCTTGAAATGGCATTCATCGCTCAAGAAAAAATGTGTATGAATAGGAGAGCTGACATAGACCATCTGAGTGGAATATATGCATATTTGTTAACATTGGATGTAAGGTGTCCACAAGCTACCACTCCTGTCGATGATGAATGATGGATGCTGGATAACGATTGTTGTACAGTTGTTTTCTTCGTTCTGTTTTTTCGTGCAACAGAGTACACCACCGACCTACTTAGAACATAGAACTTGTAGACAGAGATGAATGAAGTTTGATGTTTGAATTTATTCCTAACCTGCAAAATACTTTAACCGTTTTTCCTGGTTCACTCTTACTTAATGAACATGATGTGAATGATTTTTAGGAGTTTTTAAGTTAATTTTGATGTGTTACAACTATAGTTTCACTACTAAGTGTGTAATTTTTTCCATTTTGCGTCAATTTATGTTTTGCTGAGGTCACTATATATGTGTGATGGTAGTAATGGTTTTTAAAAAAATGTTTAACATCCTTGTACTCATCCTCACCAAAGATGTAAGAGCTCAAAAGTACAATAAGTTGCAACTGTTGCTACTGTTTTTAAACTTTTTTAGAATCCCTGAAGATGGAAATAATCAATAAAATTTCCGAAAGCTTGTATCAACTTTAAAGAGTTTTTCATTGTACCAGCTGCATTCCCCAATATTTACGTTTATTTCATACTGGTCAGCAACGAATTCCTATCCTCAATATATATATATATATATATAGAGCAGGGCCTCGATAATCCGGACTCCAGCTAATCCGAATGTCTCTATAATCCCAGCGACCCCCCTTCAACCATAAGCCTGTTTCTGATTCTGTCTAGCAGTGCCATGCAATAAGTTTTAGGTGCTACAATTATACAATTACAAGAAGAAACTGCTGTTGCAAGTTTGTGTCCAGCAAGAACTTGATCCAAAATGCACAGTATCTGAAGTCCTTAAAAAAACACAATTGAATATGTAGTGTTTTCATTAGCGCAATGTTGGTAGCAATTGTCTGCAAAGTAGATAAAAAAGTCATGGCAGTCTGTGCGACCCCCGTTATTTGAATCAGAAGAATCTGGCCAAGATGTGGAAGACTTTGATCCTGAAGATGCTATTTTCGTACCAGAGTGTTGTCTGATGCAGATATTAGAAATTCTTTAATAGAGCTGATGATATTGGTTGCCAGGAGCCCTTGACTGATGAAGACATAGTAATACAAGTAACAAATGAACAAGACAGCGAAAACGAAGAAAAACTGGAGATATCGTAACCAGTTGCAAGGATTCCACATACTGAAGCTGTGTCTTGCTCAAATGCTTGTTTGAAGTGGGCAGATGAAGTTGATATTTCTATTCCGGAAAAAATGCTGTTGCGTCAATGAAGAGATACAGCATTTTCTATGTTGTTATATTTTATTCGTCAAAGCACTTTATTGAAATTATTCAAAAAGGTACGGTCAATAGCATTATCATAGACTCTTTAAATATATTTATATGTATATATGAACAATACTGTATGATAAAATATTCCCAATACATACAACATGTAATATTTCTGTTTTATTATGAAAAATGCCTTCCAAATTATCTACATAATATAATCCAAACGCTTCGTACATCCGAACATAGTATAAATTTTGGGTGTTCGGATTATCGAGGCCCAGCTGTATATATATATATATATATATATATATATATATATATATATATATATATATATATATATATATATATATTTTCCCATAAATATTCACACCCACCAGCGGCTCCCATCAAACCAAATGAGCTGAAATTCTGGTATCTAGGATCATGTCCGAAGAAGAACGAAACAATCAAAATTTCGGTAAATTTCTCCAACCCACGACAGTTGTTGCTTGTTTTTTCATGGTTTTAGAAAATCGGCCCAATTCAGCTTCTGCAGATTGAGTTTCAGGGTTGATATTTGGTTATCAATACGCGATGAACTTCGAGAATATTAATTTTTTTTCGACTGAAATAAATTATTTTCTAATTTTTACTGAGGTCTCCATCGAAAGCGGGGGTTTTTAGTACGCGATGCACTTAGCGAATTTTTTTTTCGATCAAAATGAATTATTCCTAAATTTTATTACGGTTTGCTATCAAATAGTGGTTCTTCAGTATGCAATAAACTTCGCGAATTTTTCTTTTCAATGAAATAAATGATTTAATAATTACTGAGATTGAATACTCGCACATCACTTGGTGAAACATCATAAAGAATAAAGTTTAAACATTAAAATGAAACACACTTGGATTGAATTTCACTATATAAAAATATTTAGATACTGTATTAAGCAGTAAAGGATAGTCGACATGTTTCGAGTTATGAACTTATTATCAAGACTTACTATAGGAGAGAATTACATCTTATTTTATAAAACAGACAAATGCAAAGGCGTTACCTGAAAAAAGTTTGTTCGTTTACAAGGGGTAATTTACTATTATGGGCGGAACTTATTTCTTAATTTGAAGTCATTCTTAGTCAATAATAAAGAAAAATCTGACATCGGAGAAAACAGTGGTGTTTACAAAATATTTTGTGATGAATATCCTGCTTTCTATATTGGACAAACAGAAAGGAATATAAACATTCGTGTTGAAGAACATAAGAGTTCAATTTTACAAAATAAAAATACCACTGGCCTCTCCGACTATTGTATAAAATTTAATTATTTCCTGGATTTCAACAAAACCCAATTGTTGCATTCAGGTAACAAAGGAAAGCGTCTTGACCTTCTGGAAATTCTTGAAATAAGTTCCGCTCATAATAGTCAATTACCCCTTGTAAACGAACAAATTAATTTTCAGGTATCGCCTTTGCTTTTGTCTGTTTTAGAAAATAAGATGTAATACTCTCCTGTACAGTAGTCTTGATAATGTGTTCATAACTCGAAACATGTCGACTATCCTTTACTGCTGTATATAGTATCTAAATATTTTTATATAGTGAAACTCAAGCCAAGTGTGTTTTATTTCAAAGTTTATGATTTAATAATTTTTAATCTTCTCTTAAGAGTGGTTTTTCAAATAATTCCGTTCGAATCGCATCTCGACGCGATGCACTTTGCATGAGGGTCTTCTGTGTTTTTTCAACAACTAGGTACGAATAAGTTGTTCAAGTTTCTCCGGATCGACGAAATAATCTCTATAAAAACTACCAATTTCCTATCGAGGCTGCTCCCAAAACGTGAAAAAATCTCCAAAAAGGATGAATCATACTTGAAAATATACATATTTGGAAAAATACATCGGCATCTATCCGAAACGGAAAATATAACAGAAGGATATAAACGATCCTATTCGGACGAGACTGTAAAACTTCAGAGTTTACGAGGGCCAGGCATATTTCCTTCGATCTAAAGATCTTCTACATCGCGAAAATCGGTCGATGTAAACGTTACGGAAAATCATTCATGCTAGTAGATTGGCTATGGCGAAAGATTAGCGTTAATCTTTTGAAATAGCCCTTATAAACTTTATTTTCCATCAGTTCTACGCCTCCTTAATGTGGATCCGCTGCTTGAGCAATGTATTAACTATCGCACTCGAAGAATATTGGTTCCGTGACTTAATCAATGATTGCTTAGGTGGAACGAAAGAAGAAGCATTAACTGAGAGTGAAAAATATTTCGTTGAATTCGTGAAAACGACTACTCGATATTTATCTGTCATGAAATGCTCTTTATTACTCGTTTCACAATTATGTACTCAACTTGAGTATAAAACCTGAGTATCTAATGCAATGTTTTCAGTATAAAATTCCTCATAACCGGCTTTTGTTTCCACGATAACTGAATTTTTTTCAAAGCTGCTCAACAAACATCATATAATTTTGACATTCCGGAAGGCTGTCCGCATGTCCAGAAGTATATAATCATAGCTGTACATCGAATGCAGAAGAAGTTTATAACAAGTATAAATATCATTTTCAAAATAAATCCTAAATGAAAAAAACTCTATCGCAGCGAGCAGCATTAGAAAAGCAGGTTTTCATTACGTATCTAGTTTAAAGAATCTATTCATCCAATGATGATATCATGTAAACAAGATTTCTTTCTTCCTCTAGGCTCCAGGGGGTCAACCCCACAACCAATTCGAACCAAAACCAATCCCATCCAAGATATCTTTCGAAAATACCTAATTACAAACTTTCAACCCTATTACTCCTAAATTGCGACCTTTATTGTGTAAACAAGATTTATTTTCTCCCACGGGGGGCCAACCCCCCAATCAATTCGAACCAAAACCAATCCTATTCAAGATATCTTACAAAACTATTCAGATACAAACTTTGAACCTTATTGCTACAAAATTGCGCCTTCTGTCGTATAAACAAGATTTAAGAAAGAACTTTTTGAAGGTCAAAATTCCTTCGACATTTAAGAAATACTGACAAGTCAAAAATGAGGCAACAATGTTTCATAAAATCTTTTATATGCATATGTATATATATATATATATATATATATATATATATATATATATATATATATATAAGTAAGAATTCTTCGTGTTAACGAAACACGTACCGTGATGGTTATAAAATAAAGCTAAACTAGAATATTCATTTGAAACTAATCAAACAAACCTCCTACCTATATATATATATATATATATATATATATATATATATATATATATATATATATATATATATATAATCTTTTGATAATTATTAGCAATAACAGGCTTGTTGAATCTCAAAATACTCGATTTTATCAAAAAGTTGACGTTTCACCACGACATTCGTGGCTTTATCAAAACTTTTGAAAAAATTGAAATTTCTTTGAGATTTATTGATTTGAAAAAATTTGAATAGAAAAAGACTACTATGTCTCACTAAAAATTTTTTTTTTTCGGCTGTGGCCGTTCTTTGTTATTTATTACGTGCTATTCAGTCCAATATTAACATTCAAATCTGTTATTATTAGATGGTAAGGGAAACCACAGAAACCTTTACCCACGTAATGTTCGAAATAGGTTCAAATTATTTTGATTTTGAAAAGTCAAAGAATAGGGTCCTATTTATCTTGTTTTCAAAATTTTCTCATAGCGGCTGTGGTCGTCTTTAGCTATTAATTAAGTGCTATTTAGTCCAATATCAACAGACAGGTCCATTGATATTAGATGGGAAGGGAACCACAGAAACCTTCACCCTCGTAATGTACAAAATAGGTTTAAAATATTTGATTGTTGTCTTTAAAAAGACATTACTTGTAATTTTGGAGATCACATGTTCTAATCTTTTGATAATTATTAGCAATAACAGGCTTGTTGAATCTCAAAAAACTCGATTTTATTTAAAAGTTGACGTTTCGCCACGACATTCGTGGCTTTATCAAAACTTTAGAAAAAAATGAAATTTCTTTGACATTTATTGATTTGAAAAAATTTGAATAGAAAAAAACTAAAATTTTTTTTTTTTGGCTGTGACCGTTCTTTGTTATTTATTACGTGCTATTCAGTCCAATATTAACATTCAAATCTGTTATTATTAGATGGTAAGGGAAACCACAGAAACCTTTACCCACGTAATGTTCGAAATAGGTTCAAAACTATACTTTCTTTTTAGAAAAATTGAAAATTCTAGATGTTTTGTTTAGATGAGTTGTTATGGTTAGAGTTTGTTTGTTTTGATTTATGTTGTTTCTTCGAAAAATTAAAGAATTAAATCTGCGTATATTGAACTCAAATGTTTGATATCTGTTCTATCATTTACGACTTTATTTGAATTTTTTTGAATATAACATTTCTAAAATTTCTCTGCGTTTTTGATCTTTTTCTATTTCTAAAATGTTCGTGCTATTAAAGTTGAAAGTATGATTCTCATTGTTTTTATGTTTTATTAGTGCTGTGGTTTGTGTTCTGGTATATTTGTGTGCTTTTAGTCTTTCTTCTAAATTTTGAAAAGTTTGTCCTATATATGATTTATTACTATTATTACAGGGTATACTATAAACAACATGAGATTTTTGCAGAAGAGGTGTTTTACTTTTAAAAAGATTTGAAATAGTTCACAGGCAACAACAATTCCAATGAATATTTATATATATATATATATATATATATATATATATATATATATATATATATATATATATATATATATTGTGTATTATATATTGAATATGAGTGTTTTCCTTATATAATATAGGCTGAATAAAGGTTTTTATTAAACTATGACAAGTTAATTTATTATTCAAAGATTACTTGATAAAATTAGACGTTTCATTCAACATTCAATACATAAAAAGAAAATAATCTGAAAAAAAAACATGTGGAAGAAGAGAATAAACAGCACACATGATGACATTACCAGATGACAGACAAGGATTCTGGATGAGAAAAAATTGTTAATATATTAATAATTTAATAAACTTTATAATATATGTTTGGCAAATTGTTCAACCAATATATTAAATGTATGTGTTACTTAAGAATGGTGACCCTATTTTTTCATACATCTAGTATCTGCAGATTGTAATACGTTAAGCAAGTTGTTTTCTTTTCAAGTATTAAATGCTGAAGAATTTCATCCATTAGTTTTCAAATAACAAATTAATCTGTCACAGCTAAATAAAAACCTTTCATTCTTCCTATATATATATATATATATATATATATATATATATATATATATATATATATATATATATATATATATATATATATATATATATATATATATATATATATATATATATATATAACATATATATATATATATATATATATATATATATATATATATATATATATATATATATATATATATATATATACATTTTTAAATATAAATATATGTTTATATATTTCATTCGTTGAAGACTATTGACCCATCATTCTGAGATCAACAAAAGCTACAACTTCGCATTTTCCGGTAGAGAAATATTAGTGAAGATCCAACCGATGCGAATTAGAACCAATATGAGAAAACTGCTATAAATAATTTAATAATTAATGTATTGGCCATTAAAATAAAGACTGAATGTCGGAAGACAATATTCATATTCTTTCGTTGCTTTCTTTTGTTACACTTAATGAATTTAAGTCGGAAGAACTTTCGACACAAAAAAAGAAAAGTTACTCATCAATTCCAGTTCGTCCCCAAGGCAATTCCTCCGAAATGCCGAACGTTCATAACATCAACTAACTGTATATTTTATGCATGAAACTCCCGGTTTTCATAACCTTGTTTACTGAAAATATTACGGTTATCAATCACCTGGCTTTGTTCTCGACGCTCCGTCGCCAATGTGGATCTGCTACTCGCAAACTAACTGAATTAATATTTCCTTCTCGTCCGAGTTTCCGAGGTGAAAAACTTCGGTTATAAAATTCCTATGCAGAATGATCTTTTGAATATTAATAAATCTGCCAAGGACTTTCTACCGGCCTAAGGGAAAAATGAATAAGTCTTTTTTAGTGATTATTCAACTCCAACTTCAACTCGTATAGTGAAGTACCCCACCTTCGCCTGAAATTTTTTTTATGTTATATGAGAAGCACCAGCCTAAAGACAATTTTTGTATTAAAAAATACTGATTCGATCTGACACGGACATGAATCAAGTGTTACTAGGTCAAAACTAACCAAAATTATTACAACAAAAAACATTTTCACTTCTGCACAATTCCAATAACTACTGACTTTATTCCATGAAGATGACTATATGAGTTCCTTAGCACGAAATCAAATCACGTACGAATTCATCCTTTTAACTCAATTTAGGCTGAGAAATCTTGTATTTTTAGGTTTATAAACAATCTAAAGCTACCGGGAAAGTTAAGATTTGGATATGATGTTTATAATATTTTTTTCACCGGTTTGAATGATTTCCTCCCATTCACCTCCCCGCCACTATATTCCTCAAAATTTGGGGATCCCAAAACTTTGTCTGAATTTACTAAAATTGATTATTCGTTCTGCCTCGAAAAGAAATCCAGATTTAAAATTTCAGCTCATTTGGTTTGATGGGAGCCGCTAGAGATGCCAATCATACATACATACATACATATATATATATATATATATATATATATATATATATATATATATATATATATATATATGTATATATATATATATATATATATATATATATATATATATATATATATATATATATATATATATTTAAATTCTTGATTTTTACCTGTTTATCGTATTCATTCCAAGAGATATCAATTATTGATATAACAGGTTTATTTCAAACATTACATTTTAAAATTAAAATTCATAGGACGTTTCAATGGAGTTTCCATTTTCATCAGCTAAAATCGGGATAAAATACAATTCAAATGCCTAAATATAAAACATATATACACATACACAAAAATAAAATAAAATAAATTGTATCTCACCAGAATGTTCGTCGGTAGTTGTCACAATACTACTTGACTCTTGAATCTCTGTTTAACCGATGTATAATCGTTCATGCGTATAGAACGATTATACATCGGTTAAACAGAGATTCAAGAGTCAAGTAGTATTGTGACAACTACCGACGAACATTCTGGTGAGATACAATTTATTTTATTTTATTTTTGTGTATGTGTATATATGTTTTACATTTAGGCATTAGAATTGTATTTTATCCCGATTTTAGCTGATGAAGATGGAAACTCCATTGAAACGATATGAATTTTAATTTTAAAATGTAATGTTTGAAATAAACCTGTTATACCAATAATTGATATCTCTTGGTAAGAGTTTATTGTATGCAAATATATATATATATATATATATATATATATATATATATATATATATATATATATATATATATATAATAATAATCTTTATTAATCCTTTGAGACATATAAAATAAAATGTATAGGACACGTCAACTTACAAGGTAATCAGAAATCACAATCATTGAAATATTCATCTACAGTGTAGTAACATTTCTTGATCAATTTCAACTTAACTACATTTCTAAATTTAATATTCGTTAAGCATTTTATGGCATCAGGCAAATGATTGAAGAGTTTAATACCTTTGTATGTTGGTAAAGATTCATATTTGGAAGTTCTGTGAGTAGGAAGTAGCAGCATCTCGGGATTTCTAGTGTTAAATCCATGAAAACTGGACAATTTCACAAGGTTGCTATGGTTTTCCTTTACATACAATAAACTCTTCAATATATATATACAAGGAACAGTCAGTATCCCATATGACGCGAACAACGGCCTACAGGAGGAACGAGGGTCAAGACCAAACATCATACGCATAATACGTTTCTGCGCCACAAATATCCGACTTACATCAGTGGAGAGGCCCCAGAGCAGTATATTGTAAGATATGTGGCTATAACATAAGGCATAGTAAACATTTAAAACCGATGCCAAGGGAAGAGAGTTCTTTATTTTATTTATAGCGTAGTAAGCTTTACTTAGTTTTTTGCATAGAGCATCAATATGATGACACCATCTCAGGTTTCGATCAATGTGTACCCCCAGGAATTTAACGTGATCCTTAGAGGTGATTGATGAGCTACCAAACTGAACAGTCAATGTCCGACTTAAGTTTTTAATGCTAAAAAATATACAGTCGGTTTTCTCAATATTTGCAATCAAAGCATTTTTACGACACCAATCTGTAAAGGACTGCACCAAACTACCACACAATAGAGAGAGTTTCTCCGGACTCTCAGCGGAGACAGCCAATGAAGTATCATCTGCAAATAGCGTCACTCTACTTCCATGAAAGTGATCTGGAAGATCATTTACAAAAAGAATAAATAGCAGGGGACCAAGGACCGAACCCTGGGGTACACCTGAACTTATATTAAATGCTTCAGATAATGCATCATGGACCTTAACAATCATAGTCCTACCTGAGATAAAGCTATGGAGCCAATGAAGAAACACGCCTCTGAATCCGAGATTATAATATTTGCTTATCATAAAATCGAAGGCCAGAACGTCGAATGCTATCGACAGGTCGAAGAACAGACCAGCCACAGAATGTCCTATATCTAGGTTGCTATACACATAATCTACAAACGAGATGGCCGCCGTTTCCGTTGAGTGACCGGATCTGAAGCCATGTTGGGAATAGGTTAGAAGCTTAAATTTATTCAAGTAGTCAACCATTCGACCCATAACAATTTTTTCTATGACCTTAGATAACACGCTTAAAATAGAAATAGGTCGATAGTTCAATATATCATGAATATCGTTTTTTTTTTTGAATACGGGAATTACAATGGAAGATTTCAAGGATGAGGGAAATCTACCAGATGATATGGATACATTAATAATATGCGCTAAATGAACAGCAATATGGGCTTTAGCAGCTTTTAACATCTTAGAAGACAACAAATCTACACCGGAACTCCTTTTATTCCCTAGAACACCAATAGCATCTGCAACCTCAATTTCGGTTACTGGATGAAAGTAGAAATTGTGAGTCGTCATTGGGGAGGACGTACAAGATGCAGACTTTGCATCACCATAATACTGTTTTATTTTTAGGTCAGCAATTGTGGAAAAGTGTTTACCAAAAGATTCAGCAATAACTTTTGGGTCAGAACACAACATACCATCCACATTTAATGAGATTGCACTGTTATAACTAACTTTTCTACCAGTTGCCTGATTTACAATAGACCATACATCCTTGTTTATGTTATTTGAATTTGCCAAAACATTTACATTATAATTGAACCTTGAATGTCTTAACAATAATTTATAATCGAGCTTAGCCTTCTTATACATATTTAATGATTGCATAGACTTTAACTTAGAATGGATCCAATAAAGGTCTTTTAAATACCTATATGTATGTATGTATATATATATATATATATATATATATATATATATATATATATATATATACATATGCACATATACATATATCTGACATCAACAAAATCGAAAATCGTGGTAAAGGATGTCTAGCACGGATATAGAAACTACTTCTGATACATTGCAATATATTATAGAAATACAACTAAAAACTGAGGATGAATATTTAGAGCAAACTAGATAGTGAAAGCCGCAATAGTTTCAGAGTTTCAGGAGTATGCCGAAATTGAGTATTTCCACAAGTTGCGAAAACCTTTTCCTTGACAACAATTTTAAATAAATGAAAACGTATTTAAAATACCTCCTTCCCTAGAATTCAATCTACCAATGGTACCAATGGTAATGAGTAATATTTGTAGCAGAGCAAAATGATAATTGTAATGAATTGGGTTTTTCTTCAAATACACTATGAATATTGATGTATATTCTCATAGAGGAAAAAATCAATATTTTTCACAATGAAAATTTATCAATTATTTCATCCGATTTCCATATAAATACTAAGCTAAAATCAAAACTTATAAAAAATCCATTTTCTTTCTATACCTCTTCTTACTTGAGAGCCAAATAATACAAACATCATCTATATTCTAAGAAGTAGTAAACTGAGAGATAATTGTCAATATTTTCGTAGGTCTGAAAAGTCTACTTACAGATTACTGAAGATGGTACGGTTCTACTCACCTGAAACAATAATGAATTATTAAGTTTAAGACCTAAATGATATAATACAATTAGGATTAAAGACGACAGAAAGCTAGAAAGTAGAAGAGGTGAATTTTAATAATATCCACCTATTTCACATTTTACATATTGCTGTCTGTTCACTAATTATTCAATTTGAGCGATTTCTGAAAATCGCTATGATGAGTCTGATAAATGGAAAAACTAAAACGCGTGAGCAGTAGAACTCCATCACTAAGGTCTCACTTTCCTTTCAAATTCGTTCTTCTTTACATACAAATTTTTGGACCCCTGTTATGTTAATTTGAAGGGACTGTGGTAATGATCAAAACCTTAAAAACATGAAACCTCTAGAGTGAGATGTCGGCGGTGAAAAAGAAAAGTTGAAGCAACCTCGTTAAAAAGTAAATCCATGAACGAAATTACAAACTTTTTACTCAATCCGGTGGAACTGTGGAGATGCCCAAAACCTCAAAAACCACAGAAAAAAAGAAATCTCTACATTAAAATGACGACGATTAACGAGTTGAAAACCTAAGAAGGACACTTCCTTACCATGAACTTAATATATGAACCTAATTGAAAGTCTCTAATTCAGTATACAGGGTGTTCTACAAGCTCTATGACAAACTTTGACAGAAGGTAGGTTGCTTGATTTTGAACATATTTTTTTCAATAAACATGTGTCCGATTCGTTTTTGTTCAGAAGTTACAAGCATTTAAACTTTATTAACAATTAATAATAAAAATTCAAATTAAATGATAATCACAAAACTAAAGACTATAAAAAATGTCCACCCTCAGCTTGAATGCAAGCCTCACATCGACGAACTGAAGATTCGGTCATTCGAAGAATGAGATTTGGATCACTTCTTATTTGGCTAGCTGCATAAGTGCATACCCATATACAAACACAATATCTGCATATTCCTCAGTGGAGAATAAATGCCCACGTTTTTTATTGAAGCAGGAGTATATTTTATAAGTGTGCATTGTTTACCATGCTAAGTGACTTTCTGTCACTTCCTGGTTGACTGAAAAAATTACGATTCTTCA
>JARQZK010003613.1:1047500-1247500 GCA_030704885.1 Cynegetis impunctata
TGGTTACCTTTTGCCCCATAGGTGCTTACCGTTAATTTATTACGACGAAATCCCCGGCACCTGAGGCCTTGAGTTATTACAGTCATCGGGGAATATTTATAGCTCTTCATGATTTCGGGGTCCAACTAAATAGTGGTGTAGTGCAGAAATACATCGGAATGTTGCAGAATATTCATATATAAATGGTAAAAAATTACCACTTCAACAAGATGAAAATGATCTAAAGTTAAATCATATAAGAAATCTAATAAGTATTCTGTTAGTGAACTACGTTATCTAAAATAGAGATGAATGTATTTAGTCGGCTATCTAGGAATGCGAACAACAGAATTGTAAATCAGAATTCTAGAAACTCAATTGTATTGTATTGTATTGTATTTAGCAGTAACGAAAAGTCGACATGTTTCGAGTTATGAACTCATTATCAAGACTGACTACAGGAGAGTATTACATCCTATTTTATAAGACAGACAAAAGCAAAGGTGATACCTGAAAA
This sequence comes from Cynegetis impunctata, assembly GCA_030704885.1. Taxonomy (NCBI): domain Eukaryota; kingdom Metazoa; phylum Arthropoda; class Insecta; order Coleoptera; family Coccinellidae; genus Cynegetis; species Cynegetis impunctata. The sequence continues at coordinate 1,047,997 of JARQZK010003613.1, forward strand.
TCAATTTGTTCGTTTACAAGGGGTAATTGACTATTATGGGCGGAACTTATTTCTAGAATTTCAAGAAGGTCAAGGCGCTTTCCTTTGTTACCTGAATGTAACAATTTGGTTTTGTTGAAATCCAGGAAGTGATTGAATTTTACACAATGCTCAGAGAAGCCAGTGGTATTTTTGTTTTGTAAAATTGACTTTTTATGTTCTTCAACACGAATATTAATATTCCTTCCTGTCTGTCCAATATAGAAAGCAGGACATTCGTCGCAAACTATTTTATAAACACCACTGTTTTCTCCGATGTTGAATTTTTTTTTATTATTGACCAAGAATGACTTCGAGTTTCTTTTATTTGTACAAATTGTTTTAACGTTATTTTTCGATAGTCTGTTACAAATTTTGCTATTCAAATTAGGTCGACTTTTCGTTACTGCTAAATACAGTATCTAAATATTTTTTATATTGTGAAACATAAGCCAAGTGTTTTTTATTTTAAAGTTCATACTTTATTCTTTATGATGTTTCACCAAGTGATGTGCGAGAATTCAATCTCAGTTGTGAAACTTTGTAACCAATATAAACGCAACAACTTTGTCTTCGAAAGAAACGATGAGTTAGGTGAAAAACAAAATGCATAACACGATATTAATAACTAATTGATCGGTCCGATACTTGATGAAAATCCATTACAATATTGTTAATAAAACTTATATATATACTTATATATACTATATCTTGTTAACATGACAATTGTTTCGCCAATGCACAGTGGCTTCTTCAGATGTATAATACATACTTACTTTTACAATGAGAATATTGAAAGATGAAGGAAGGGAATATACAATAAGAATGGGAAAAACCTGAACGTAATCACTCAGCAAGTAGAAAGTACAAACTGTTAATGACATGGGAAAACACAATAGGAACAAATATTCAATTTTACATCTAGAAGAGATTTAACAACGGTGAACTATTCATATCTAATTGGTCATTTAATAAATTATTGGATTGTTTTATACTATTAATTTCAAGAGCTTCTAATAAATTGAGTTTATAGCCTTTCTTTTCTATATGTACTATTTCAAATTCACTATTAAAAATATGATTTTGTTCTAGGAGATGTGATGCATAAGTAGCATCTAATTTTTCCTTGTCGTAACTTCTTTTATGTTCTGATATTCGAACTCCAAAGTTAATGCCAGTTTGGCCAACATATTATACTTAAGGACATGAACCACAAGTTAGCTTATAGATCTATTATTTATTTTGTTGTGTAGTGTATTTTTTGGGAAATTTCTCCTTAAATATAAACTGATATCAAAGAAGACAAGATATTGTAGATAGTTTAGAGATTGTCGCAATATCTGGTTCAATAATTCTTCTCGGACACATATTAAACGAGTATCCCTATAAAAAATTCATATATCAAAGCCCGTATTTTAAGATTTTAATATCTAACTTTTTCCACCGTATTTCAACTGGGGAATATAATGGGATACTCAAATTGTCTCTCATTTTCTATCCACATTCATACTTAATAGTCCAAAACTATTACTCATGAACAGAAGTTTGATGAATATGTAAGTTGATGAGCTACATTACCAAGAACTGTATAAAGTTTCATCATTTCATATGAAGGACTTTGTGGAAACTTCATTTATTCTTTACTTAATTGATAACATTGATGCTATGATATCCTTTGCGGTTAATATATTAATCACGATGAAGAGGTGGTTTCTTATTTTTAATGTTGGTGCAATTGATCACACTCACAGCTCATGGAAAAGTGTACTTTGGCTTCTATTACATCCACCGGAGTGCGAAGGAATTTTATCCACCGTCATCATTTTCTATCATCTGGTCAGTAACTAGCGTCACAACCTCAGAAACAGAAGTTTGGTGAACACCAATATCTTTCCCTACTCCTGTTTGAAACCCCGGATCACCCACATATCTCAAAAATATTTTCATTTTATCAGTGTTACGTATAGCTCTTGTTTCTTCCGATTCTACACCCTAAAGTTATTTGATAGCCACTCGACATTTTCTTTGCTAAATCTATACAATGTTAGGAAGTCACGATCGCATGTTCTTCTTCTAGGTTTATAATATTTTCCTGAACGCAAATTAAGCTCGAACTCAGCCAATGCTCTGCCGTTGTCATCACTTTTTTATCATCTGGTCAGCAACTAGCGTCACAACCTTAGAAAGAGAAGTTTGGTGAACACCAATATCTTCCGCTACTCCTGTTTAAAACCCCGGATCACCCACATATTTCAAAAATATTTTCATTTTATTAGTGTTACGTATAGCTTTTGTTTCTTCCGATTCTACACCCTAAAGTTATTTGATAGCCACTCGACATTTTCTTTGCTAAATCTATACAATGCTAGGAAGTCACGATCTCATTTTCTTCTTCTAGGTTTATAATATTTTCCTGAACGCAAATTAAGCTCGAACTCAGCCAATGCTCTGCCGTTGTCATCACTTTTTTATCATCTGGTCAGCAACTAGCGTCACAACCTTAGAAAGAGAAAGTTGGTGAACACCAATATCTTCCCCTACTCCTGTTTGAAACCCCGGATCACCCACATATCTCAAAAATATTTTCATTTTATTAGTGTTAGGTATACCTTTTGTTTCTTCCGATTCTACACCCTAAAGTTATTTGATAGTCACTCGACATTTTCTTTGCTAAATCTATACAATGCTAGGAAGTCACGATCTCATGTTCTTCTTCTAGGTTTATAATATTTTCCTGAACGCAAATTAAGCTCGAACTCAGCCAATGCTCTGCCGTTGTCATCACTTTTTTATCATCTGGTCAGCAACTAGCGTCACAACCTTAGAAAGAGAAGTTTGGTGAACACCAATATCTTTTCCTACTCCTGTTTGAAACCCCGGATCACCCACATATCTCAAAAATATTTTCATTTTATTAGTGTTACGTATAGCTCTTGTTTCTTCCGATTCTACACCCTAAAGTTATTTGATAGCCACTCGACATTTTCTTTGCTAAATCTATACAATGTTAGGAAGTCACGATCTCATGTTCTTCTTCTAGGTTTATAATATTTTCCTGAACGCAAATTAAGCTCGAACTCAGCCAATGCTCTGCCGTTGTCATCACTTTTTTATCATCTGGTCAGCAACTAGCGTCACAACCTTAGAAAGAGAAGTTTGGTGAACACCAATATCTTCCCCTACTCCTGTTTGAAAACCCGGATCACCCACATATCTCAAAAATATTTTCATTTTATTAGTGTTACGTATAGCTCTTGTTTCCTCCGATTCTACACCCTAAAGTTATTTGATAACCACTCGACATTTTCTTTGCTAAATCTATACAATGTTAGGAAGTCACGATCTCATGTTCTTCTTCTAGGTTTATAATATTTTCTTGAACGCAAATTAAGCTCGAACTCAGCCAATGCTCTGCCGTTGTCAGACTGAAGTCTGATGACTATCGGACTCCAAAATTATGGAGTAGATTCTCATCCTAAAGAGCATAAAGACATTTTTATTCATATCAAAAATTTAGAATATACTCACAACAAATTGTACATAAGAGTACCTACTCAAGCGGAGTATCTGCTTATAGTTTTTATTCATACCACGTGGAGAATTTGCTACAAATTTTTGAGTATGAACTATATGCTTATTTTTATTCATAAGGTTTAATGTTTCAAATTAGCCGCAAGTTTCTGCTCATAACTCCTTTACGTCCAAATAAAATTCTGAAATGTTCTTGATGTTCAATAATGGTTTCATCAAGTAATTTCAATAACACAAAAAAATTCAACTTCAGGAAATTCTCATGAATCGAAGAATAAAGAGCACTTGTTGAAACTACACCCAAAGGCCAAAATTACGTTGACAATTTGAGATCATACCAGCAGTGCATGTTTAATTAACTCCTATACGAAGAATTCCGGGAAGAGAAACGCAAGAAAATTGTAAAGATTTTCTGGTGACATTCTTATCGTCGGTCGGGCATTTGTTGGAGATGCTAGCTTGAAGGTTGTTTGAAAATAGAAACGAAATCATTATAACAAGAGAAAAGTTTTCTTATTATATTAAGATTGTTGTTCGAGCTTTCAAGTATCTTCACGTAAAGTTCACGTACAATGGTTGTTCTCTACGAGGAAAAATCATTTTCATGTTCCATGGCGCGCGAAACTAAGATAGCGTTCCTTTATTATTACATTTTGAGTCGAGCATTAAGAGAAGTTACTATAAGCACAAATGAAATAGATTCTTGATTGGATTTGATAAACTGAATCTTATATAAACTAACAATCAGAGGTTAATTAATATCTAGTGAACGTGTTAATCGGTTTTTCAGCTCAATTTAAGTGAATAACGGTAACAAAATGATGTTGTAAATACATGTTTATTATCCTGATATTGTATAAATACCTTTTACGGGATTCGCTTGAAAGTTATTTTATCTAGTGATAGAATATTGATGAATAATCTTTACAAATTCTGCACAATAGTATATTACATACCGAGCGGGGAAGTAATCTATTACAGCCGAACGGCAAGGTAGCATACCGAGGTGCGCAGCACCGAGGTGTGCTGCAGACGTGAGGCTGGAATGATTTTCCCCGAGGTTTGTATACTATTTTACTCACAATCTATCACATTAATGATCAAGTTCTGATAATAATTATTATTACTTGTATTAATTAGGCAACATAAAAGTTAGTTGATTTAACCATAGATTCGATCTGGCAGTTGGGTCATAATTCACAATTTAATTTTTGACAATATTAACGAAAAATGTCCGACTGCGAATTTGAATCCATACACTTGAACTTCGAGTAGCTGCAGAACTAACATCCGAAGGCCTTATTCCTGTGAAAAGCAGAGGAAGGTATGTGAATACGGATACTGTGCTCCTTGCCTATTTCGGTGAATTGAGTACCTAATCAGAATAAAGCCAGTACATTATGGTCAAGGTACTCGATGCTACGAACAGTATTAAATACAGACAATCAGAAATTATGCAAAATTACGGGCATACTTGAAAAGGCAAAATGTGGGATGCAAAGCTAAAAAGTCAAGTGTTCTTTCCAAAGCAAACATCGATATATTTCTAAACGATGCTCCGATAGAATATCTCCCTCAAAAGGTAACATTTTAATTTCTTTAGTGCATATTAAAAATGTTAAAGTACAAATTTCTTTCAGGTTGCTTTGATTATTGGCATTTCTGGAGCTTGCAGGTGTGATGAACTTCTAAAAGAAAATCCTAGAACGTCGGCATCATCATCGAATTCTGAAACTCATAACTTTAAGCAACAAGGTCTTGCTTTAACGGTCAATAGTAATCATAATTCGACTGTAACTATTAATATTTATAATTCCAAATAGTTTTTTTCTTTTTATATTCAATGAATATCGAGTTATTTCTGATTTATTTCTATACTAGTAGGTAAAGTGACACAAGCTAGCCGGTAAAGTGACATTTGCTAGCCGGGAAAGTGACATTTGTTAGCCGGGAAAGTATGAAGTATGTAATGAAGTAAAATATTTTACTCACAATCGATCGGTAATCGATGGTTTTCTAACCTTCAAAACAGTCGGGAAGCGCTTCATTACATACTTCATACTTTCCCGGCTAGCAAATGTCACTTTACCGGCTAGCTTGTGTCATTTTACCTACTAGCATGGAAATAAATCAGAATTAACTCGATATTCATTTAATATAAAAAGAAAAAAAATATTTGGAATTATAAATATTGATAGTTACATTCGAATTATGATTACTATTGACCGTTGAAGCAAGACCTTGTTGCTTAAAGTTATGAGTTTCAGAATTCGATTATGATGCCGACGTTCTAGGATTTTCAGCATGAGGCAACATATTAGCTATTTTTGATTGTCCATGCAAAGAATTCTCCACATAACCTTCAGCCACGGTACTAAATTTCCACCCCCCTAATCTCTTCAACTGTAGAATGTCTCCACCTGTACTTGCTAATAATGTCGCTGAAGTACGTCTGAAACAATGTCCTGTGAACCCATTATAATTTTCTAGTTTTAAAAAGGTTTTTGGGAAAACTTCCGATAGAATTATGCCCAAAAGGCTGTCGTGTAACTTTGCCAAACCTCATTTGTAAGAACAACATTTCACAGTCGATGTTGTTGCGCATATCACAGTATTGTTTCACTACTTTCATCCATTCCGGTTTTGTAATCACAAATGTACGCCAGGAATAGGTTTTGGTTATACTAATCGTTATTGTAATTCGATTTTCTATAATTTCCAAATCATTTATTTTCATTTTTAGAAGTTCATCACACCTTCAAGTTCCGGAAATGCCAATAATCAAAGTAACCTGAAAGAAATTCTGGTGGTGTGGATTCAAATTCGCAGTCAAACATTTTTCGTTAATATTGTCAAAAATTAAATTGTGAATTTTGACCCAAATGTCAGATCGAATCTATGGTTAAATCAACTAACATTTTATGTTTCCTAATTAATAAAAGTAATAATTATTATCAGAACTTGATTATTAATGTGATCGATTGTGAGTAAAATAGTATACAAACCTCGGGGAAAATCATTCCAGCCTCACGTCTGCAGCACACCTCGGTGCTGCGCACCTCGGTATGCTACCTTGCCGTTCGGCTGTAATAGATTACTTCCCCGCTCGGTATGTAATATACTATGGTTGGCCTTGTGAGGAATTGCACCCAAAAAAAAAAATTTGTCTTCAATTGTACCATAGGAAATAACGGTACTTGACTTATGATTTGTATTGTAGCGATTTTGGCACTGTTATCGACCAAAACACAATAATTCATTATTCATTTAATCATAAAATTTTGTTTGAATTGATACAGTTATAACTAATTTATACGAATTATGAAAGACCATCGTCTCGAGAAGTTTATACGTATTATATATTCTGATAGTGAATATTCAATTTAATTAGCATAGATATTTTTTATATACCTATATATATATATATATATATATATATATATATATATATATATATATATATATATATATATATATATATAGATATATATATATATATATATATATATATATATATAAGAAGTGTAACAAGACCGGTTCTAGGACACTTCAACTTCAACTCCAAAATGTCATTTCTGCGCATGCGCGACTAACTTGAAATATATGTATGAGAATACGTATGGGTGCCCAGAGGACTGAAATTTTTTATGCGACCCTCAGGGATTCTTCATGGGGGCACTGGGGCTCAAGGAGTCTTCATGTGTGTTCAGGAGATTTAAATTATATGATATATATATATATATATATATATATATATATATATATATATATATATATATATATATATATATATATATAGGAATGGGGCCCACCGGGGAACTGAAATTCTTTGGTATATAGGAGTTCCTTCGGAGACTTGTGGAGGTCGTCTTCGTCGATTTGGATATCAAATTACATAGTTATTTTCAAATATGAAACTAATACATGTCTTTGTCTTGAAAATTCATTCTCATTTTGATATATGTTGAGAAAGATTTCCGCGCATGTGAAAATTTTGGTTCTAGGGATGAACCGCGTAAAAGATCTTAACGTTTCGGCTCCTTTTGTGAAGCTATCTTCAGAAGAATCCAAAGGGAAATAATACAGATACGTGGCTTCAATCTGCCTAGTCAACGAATTGAGAGGAATCAGAAATAATAAGATTGCGTGTTCTCAACCTAGCTACTCCACCAATCGTACTGCTTCCTATCAACTCTGAAGTCTCAACCTGAATACTCTTCAGTGTCAACTGACGGGTCGTTCGTTGCGTGACCGTATTTATGGGAGACGGTGATTTGGAAGGAGGGCGGGTACTCACGCACATCAGTGCGGGATTCACTCTGATTAGATGTAACATGGCGACCACTGACAAGTGGTTTCCATGCTGATGGAAGTCTGTGACTATCATCTCTGCTGTTCAAATAATTTAGACGTTTTTCTATTTCTACAGCTTCTCGGAAAATTCGGGATTTGAAAGATCGTACGGGAGCAATGGTTTTTGTATTGGAGAAATCGATAATGTGGCCTTTTTGAGTGTGATGTTTGGAAAGCACATTGGTGATATTTGAGTGTCTTACTGAAATTTAATGTTCCTTGGCACGGACCTGAATTCATCGGTTCGTTTGTCCTATATAATAATGCGGACAATTGGAACAGGGAATTTCATAAACACCGTGGTTTTCGTTAGGAATTTCATCCTTGACGGATCTGACCAGATGGGAGAGTGTTTGTTGGATGGTGAATATTGTTTCGATGTTTGTTGTTCTTTGGAGGTCTTGAGATCTTATATGATACTCCGTGATGTAAGGAAGAAGTAATTTTGATGTAGATTCTTGGTCAGTAGGATTGGAAGGTGGTAGAGGTGATGTTCGTGATTTTGCGTATGTTCTTGTTGATTTGATATGTGCTTTAACCCTTCTGTAAGAGGATGTGTTTCAGAGTATTGATTTCTGCCTTACGGTGTTCATCGTCGGATAGTCGAATAGAGCAGTAGATTAGGGTATTAACTACAGAGTTAAGTTAAGAAGAACGGTCGTGAGACTGGGCGTGCAGATAACGATTTGTATGGGTGGGTTTACGATAAACTGAATGATAGAAGCTTTGGGATGAGACCATGACTTCGTGGAATGGCAGAAACCCTTCGTTTTCCTCTTTCATTCCGTTCGTGCCAAGGAACATTCAGTTTCAGAAACCATTGCAAAATACACGCCTTTTTATTGGCAGTAAAAGCGTTTCTAATTATAATTCAATATCATGTTGAAGTGCTAGTAAACAAAGAATGGTAAAGTTGCTATCGACACTAACAAAAATCTCTTCTTAATTATAAATAAGTTATCATATTTGCAGAACTTCATTCTGAGATATCTTTCTGAAAGATTCAATACTGAATTTGAGTAATAACCTTAATTAATTCCATTAGTAATATTCACCTCTATAAAACCCCGAATGAAGTTGAAAAGTTAAATATGTGATATTTGAAATGACATATCTATTTTCATGCACTCCAATTGAATTGTTTCGTTCATCATAAAGCGAAGAAACTTTTTGTGTATGTGCCCTCGAGCTCTCGCAAATGCAGTTGGTGTCATTTAATTAATGAAATCCTAGTCTACGTTTCACTTTTCAAGCAAACAATGAACTTTAACGATTTAGAACTCGTATTTCCCCAATTTCAGTATCACCGACAATAAAAGAATGGAAGGAAGTAAAAAGCTATGTCTATTCTCTGCTTTGATGCTCCATCCCTTGGTAGACATCTCCGGTGTTCCATATCAATTTATGTTACTGATCTCCACTATCTTTGCGATTTCTCTTTTCTTCGTTAATATTTAGAGGAATGAAAATATACTCTTCTGTTTGTACTGTTGATATAAAATATTCGAAATTGAAGAATTATTTTCATTAATTGATCTATATATATATATATATATATATATATATATATATATATATATATATATATATATATATATATATATATATATACAGGATGGACCACCAGGAACTGCTTCGATCGATATCTCAGAAACTGAATATAGGAAAAATTTGACATTTTGGAAACTTGCTAGATGTTTTAGGGCCTACTCAGCTCAAATTTTTACCTATTGGGCATTTCTGGTTATACCGGAAATATACCCTAAGTCGCTTATCATAAATGAGACACCCTACATATTATTACATTTTTGAATTCTACTCAAGATTCTAGGCCGATTTTATGCATCATAAATTATACCTAAGTCTAAGCGTACATATTCAAGTTTTTATGTCAAAAATGACGATTGCAATTCCTATAAGGATTCCCTTATTACTTACTTTGGGGTGGATTCCTTGTTGAAAAGGACTTGCTGTAATAGATTTTGTATAATATTTGGATAACTAATCATACAAGGTGTTCAAAAAATAAGATCTAAAATGAGATTGAGAAAACTGACGAAAATCAATTTTTTCAAAATTTTTAAATTTTGTATTATTAAGCATCAAAAATTGAGGTAATTTTGTATAAGGTTATCTATACCTAAAATTTTTAGTTTTCGAAAGACTGCCAATTTACTATTTTTATATTTTGCATTTAATCATCTAACAATTGGATCTAGGATAGCCACGATCGTATTAGACATTTCAAATCATCGTAATGGCACCCCGGTTATATTATACAAACAAAGGTTATTTAAACTTATTTATTATTTATGGACAATGTGATATTTCGAAAACTGAAAATTTCAGGTAAAGATAATCTTATACAAAGTTACCTTAGTTTTTGATGCTAAAAACTACAAAAATGGGGGGTTTCCATTTGAAAAAATTGATATTCGTCAGTTTTCTCAATCTTATTTTAGACCATATTTTTTGAACACCCTGTATAGTTAGTTATCTAAATATTATACAAAATCCAAAAAAGTAAGTCTTTCTAAACAAGTAATCCAACCCAAAGTAAGTAACAAGGACTTCCTTATAGGAAAAATTGATAATTATATTAGGACTTGCAATAGCAAAAACATAAAAACTTGAATAAGTCAAAAACGATTAGACTAAGGTATATGACATTGCATAAAATCTGCCTAGAATCTTGGGTAGAATTGAAAAACGTAATAATATGTAGGGTGTCTCATTTAAAATAAGTGACTTAGGGTATATTTCCGGTATAACCAGAAATGCTGCCCAATAAATGACATCTAGTCAGTTTCTAAAATGTCCAATCGATGCAGTTCCTGGTTGTCCACAGTGTATATATATATATATATATATATATATATATATATATAATCTCTTGATAATTATTAGCAATAACAGGCTTGCTGAATCTTAAAAAACTCGATTTTATTAAAAAGTTAAAAATGTGGAACGCTTCACGATTTTGCGTGTCATCCTTACGATTAGCATGGCCCCTGCGCAAGGATGACACGCAAAATCTTGAAGCGTTCCACATTTTTAACTTTTTAATAAAATCGAGTTTTTTAAGTTTCAACAAGCCTGTTATTGCTAATAATTATCAAGAGATTAGAAATAGTTCACAGGCAACAATTCGAATAAATAATTATATATATATATATATATATATATATATATATATATATATATATATATATATATATATATATATATATATATATATATATATATATTATAAGACCAGTAACATTGAGAGAAGTCAACATATTACTAACACAAAACAATGATTCACAGCAACTCACTAACTTTCTCATTAAACAGGAAGTCAGAGAGTAAACAAGTTATACAACACACAACAATCAAAGAGACAAACGGAAAAAATGATACATATCACAACCATTCATTCACGGACTCACACAGACCATCCAAAATATATTAAAACTTGAGATAGCATATAAAGCACAAAACCAGATTAAACAAGTTTGCCCACCACTTAAGACCAAAACCCCTCTCTTGAAACAAACACACATTGTATATAACATTCCTTGCAAAGACTGTAATAAAGTATATATAGGTCAAATAATGCAACATCTAAAAGGCAGGATTAATTCCCAAAAGTATTCAAAGATGACAACTAACGAAAAACAAATAATAAGAACAACACGAATGCAATTATGACAAAACTAAGATCCTAGAAAAAACTCTGTGTTGACGTGAAATATCAGAAATGCTACACGTTCATGCAAAAGTCAACACTATAAATGACGTCACACATTTAAGCAACAATTACTCGAGTATACCCTCACTGACGACTGGCACACCAAAACAAACAGTAAACCCAACAATTCACCGACAAAAAGAACAACACGGTATAACAATGACGTTTACAAACACGAAAGTCACAATATAACCTGCGAAGCGGATAACATTTACACCTAATTATCACCGTATAGTGTAGAGAAAAACATTAACTTTTTTTGGTATTTAATTCACATGAAGAGATACCTATTTCGAACTGGCAACCCATTCATTGCGACTGACTGAGAGATGTCAACAATTTTTTTTCAATTCCCTACATAGTTTGTTTTCGAACGAGGTTTGGATTCATTTAAAAACAAGTATTTGGAACTTATTAACAGAAAATAATTACAATATATCTAATTAAGGCTGAATTTTTACAGGTAACCCTGCTGGTATCTATTCAACTAACGTATCATTAATGAAAATTAAGTTTAATCGAAAAGACAGATATATGCAGATTTAACCAGTCAGATCTGATACTATATAGTTCACTTTGTTCCAATAAGATGTCTCTTGTAGAAAGTGTAGATAATATCGGAGCATTTCTTTCTTACACTCGATATGATACTGGTTTTTCTTTCTGGGCTACTTCAAACTGTAAATTTTTAGAATGGATGTGTCATATAAAAAACTGCGATTTCAATGTCTCCTGTTACAATTCTTGCGCTAGTGCTCTTTCTGTGGACTATCTGCACCTCTGCTTTACTGTTTATTTTGTGGATGTGTATCATCATATTTATTAATAATATCTGTATCACAGAGTTTCCATGTCTCCCATTTCATTGATGATTCATATGATGATATAACTGACTGTAGTAATTGACGTATTCGATGAAAGGTAAATTAATGTCATTCAAGTAGTATCCTCATGTACGGCGTTGAAAAATTCAGTGAATAACGCTAGAAATAATTAATTTCAACCAAAATATTGAGCAACAAAGAGTACAGAAAAATTTTGTGAAAACGTTACATCATTAACTTAAAATTAATTTCATCTTGTTGAAAGTGTTTGAAACAGAAAATGCGCATAACTACTTTTGCCAAGTCAATGTGGACCAAAGCAACAAATCCATGTTGTACGAATCTTAACTCTAGGGATTACGGTTGGTTCTTAAAAGATACATTGAAACCTACATGGTTTAATGATGATCCGACGCCCACGAAAGTGGCAGACATTCTATCGGAGTCAAATGATGAAAAGTTTGAAGAAAAACAAGTCACAGATGAAGCTGATGCTTCAAATGAAGAAGACTTCAATACATTAGATGAAATGAATATAAATTCAGATGAAGAAGAAGAAGATGCTGATGATTATGATGTATCAGAAGAAGAACGGCAAGAAGAGGACGAAGAACGAGAATTTATTTAAATGTGATTTTTTGTAACATTTTTTGTGGTGTAATATTGTATGATGTATATTTTCTTGATTAAAAAAATTCTCTATTCGTAATGAAGTTTCAAGTTCATTATTATAAAAACCATGGTGTAATACCTCAATTGACCACATTTCAATTTCATTGAATATTTCAGTACTTTCAAAACAATAATTCAGAAGACTGTATTGCTATTAAAAAAACAGATTAACACGTTGAGCCCTAGCCAAAATTGCCAATGGCGTACATGAATGAGATATTCTCAAAAAAAAAGAAGAACTGTACTGGATGCAGAAAAAATATTCAAGAAACATTACTTAAGACGAGATCCTGTGGATTGCCCCTTTTTTTCAGAGTGGTGAAAATCTGACTTTTTGTTGGAATAACTAGAAAAGGCTATTTTGTTGCTATGATTGAACAATATAGAAAATTGTATACCTCAAGTTTTCGTATATGGAAGTATCCTCATATGAACGAGAAAAATTTTTTTTTCAATTAATGAAAAAATTTATTTGAAATGAAAAAAAAATCACGTTTTTTGTGTGCGAAAACCGGGTAGTTGAATAAGGAATGCGCTAGGATATTTCTGTGAAAGGGACTTTTAATAATCACCGAGTGATGCTCAAAAAGAGGATATACATAAATGTAATAAAAATCATGTCGATTTGTGTTATGAATCCTTACTCCATGCAATGTAAAATGATATCATCTCCTAGAATTCAAGACGATCTTGATACACCTAATTGATACCGTTCAAAAATATTTTTGTGGTAATATGATAAACATGATTTTCATGTACCTAAGTGGAAACTTCAAGCTAGTTGCCCATATATATTTCACCGAACTTTGAAGTGTAATAAGCGCAGATTGAAACTTTTCTATTTGATAAACATAATGGTCTACATATGGGTACGTTTAGAACTTTTAATGCAGTATATACGAAAGGAACATTTCTATCCCGAAGCGTATTTAATAATTTGAGTTGAATCCACGTAGGAGGCAACTGGCTGGGCTAATTTAGTGAAGAAATTTAGTTGACTATACAGAACAACGTCTGCTCCTAAATAGGCTCTTATTACATTAACAGAAACGTTTACCCAACGTGTGTCATGAAACAATAGAAGGGATATTCTCTGTGAGTAAACGTTCGCAATCCTTTGAACACATAACCTCACTTCGCTACTGCTGAGTATAACAAGAAATGACTAAAGTTTCCCAGTACACTGAAAGTGGGGAAATTATTAAGCGAAACTAGTGTCAAAACCTTGCCACCAATTAAATAAATTAGCGCCAACTTATGCTAAAGTTTGGTGAATTATGACTACATGAAACTCTCAATATTCACTCATTAGCATCTACTGTTGTACATATTAAAATAAACTATTTGCTGAGGAGTAAGTCGTAATAGTAAAACTGCATTAATAATCCTGTGTAGTCACATGAAGATGAAGGAATAGTTTGGCGCATACGATATTTTTTGTCTTCTACTAAAAATAAACTGCAACAATTTTAGAAGTTTTTCTCTTTGAAAACCTGCTTATTAAAATGGGTGCGATTAGCAAAGTTGGAACTAGGACCAAGATAGTTTTTCGTTTCATGACTTTTTATGATGTTCGTATGTATGTATGTATGTGCTTATGTGTTTTTAACTTGTTAACACGAAGAAGGGCGCAATTTTGGAGAAATAGGGTTGAAGGTTTGTAAGTAGGTAGTTTCGTATGATATCTTGGATGGGATTGCTATTGGCACGAATTGGTTGGGGGGGAGGGGTTGACTCCCAGAGGAAGGAAATAAATCATGTTTTCATGATAAAGGGCGTAATTTCAAAGCAATAGGGTGGAAACTTCGTATAAGTAGAAAGTTTCATATGATATCTTGGATGAGATTGCTTTTGGTATGAATTGGTTCTGGAGGTTGGCTCCCGGGGAAGGAAATAAATCTTGTTTACACGATAAAGTTATTTTGGAGCAAAAGGGTTGAAAGTTTGCAAGTAGGTAGGTCGTATGCTATTTTGGATGGGATGGCTTTCGGTACAAATTGAATGGAAGGTTGACCCCCTGGGGAGGAAATCAATCTTTTTACACGATAAAGGGCACAATTTTGAATTGAAATAGAGTTGGAAGTTTTCAAGTAGGTAGTTTTGTATGATATCTTGGATGGGATTGCTTTTGGTACGAATTGGTTGACTCCCGAGAAAGGAAATAAATCTTGTTCACGCGATAAAGTGGCAAGTTTGAAGCAACAGGGTTGAAAGTTTGTAAGAAGGTAGTTTCTCATGATATTTCAAATTGGATTGGTTTTGGTACGAATTGATTGGGGGGCAGACCTCCCGAGGGGTGGAAATAAATCTGTTTACACGATAAAATACGAAATGTTGAAACAATAGGATTGAAAGATGGCAGATAGAATATAGGCGGTTTAAATTTGAAAAAAAATCTTAGTTGAATGAATAGAATTTTTGAACTGGATACGGTATGAAAACCTGCTTTTTCAAAATTTGAATTGAAAAATTTGACGGATTGAGTGAAACAGTTGTTTTTGCGAATCATTCCGAAATCTTGGAGTTTCAAGGAAATGCATTTGTGTGCGAAAATGAACTTTTTGAGGTTTTTGTAAATTTGAAGAGATGTTCAGTACACATGTTATACATTTGGAAAAATAACTGAGTGCGCAGATGGAGCATTCATTGAGATCAATTTTCGATTTCTATACACAATTTTGAATTCAAAAAATTATTTTTTCTCCTGAAAATGATTTCAATTTTGGTTCATGAATTCAAAATCAGTGTCAACAGAGTTTTCATATGATGTTTCATGCCCTATAGTGATATTTGAAATTTCAAAGTAGGTACCTAGATCTACAAACTATAAAACAAGTAAGTAATTCGGATTCCGCCTTTTAGAATTCTTTTTGAGACTTCTGTTGGAAATTTTTTTTCTGCCAGACCCTGTATGTAGATAAATTCATATCAAGTAATATTCACTCGGTTCATATGCTAAGACGTATACTTACTGATCAGAAGGCTTAGAAATATGGTTTTCTATTAAATTAATTGTGTTTCTTTATCTGCGCATTCTGAAAATGTGATATTTTTCCGAAGTAAATTCTATATTAACTCGTAACATTATGCCTTATGTGCAACAGAATAATTTTCGGCATACCTAATACATATCTGAAAATTGAATTCGGCTCAGAACCGAATCGATAATTTCTCAAGTTACTAGAATGGTCGACTCTTTTCGACGAAAAGAAATAAGAGCAGCTTCGAATGTTTCCTAACGACGTTTCTATGACGTCTTCGGGTGATATTTAGGACAGTGGCGTAACCGAAAGATACCTTGAACAAATAGAATCATACTAAACTGGATGGAGAGAAAAAGATTGGAATGGATAAGTTCTTTCAAGCAACTGCACAATTTGAATTATACAATAAATCGTACAATCCATTCTTTTGACAAAATGACTTGTCATTGAGAAGTAAAAGTGGATGATACTACTTGAATTTTATAATTGATAAATAAGAAAAGTTGTTTAAAAATTGAAATCATGTAAATAACACTCCGAAGGAGCTTGTTAAATGAGTACCTTTCACAAGATCATTCACATTGCCGCCAAAGTTTGAATAAGAAAAATATGAAAAACTCGAAAGAAAACATAAAACTATTCGATCTTTGCAAAACTTTCCTTATTGATAGCTAACGGAGGATTGCATCTTACTAATATCAAAGAAGAGCGAAGTATATAAAAGGCCAAGTAATTCTTGGGGGTCAGATCAAATTAGATGGTTACCTTCTCAGCCGCAAGGTGACGCCTTATTTGTTTTCTTTTTCTTCGTGGCTTAGATAAACGAGTTATTGTGTATCATACTTGGTATGTTTGTCAACATCAAGAGAAACTTTCTAATTGAAGGAAGACATAAAAGCGGTTAAAATATTATTGCTGTGTGTGGTAGAGGATACGCATTCATTTTGAATGGAAACAGTAGTTTTAAAATAAAAATTATATGAATAAAATTCCAAAGGAGCTTGTTATATGAGTATCTACCTTTAACGAGATCATACGAATTTACGCCAAAGTTTGAATAATTTCTTCCACTCGAAAGAACATAGAACGATTCGATCTTTTCAATACTTTCCTTATTGTTAACTAATGAAAGATTGAATCTTACCAATATCAGAAAAAAGCGACGTATAAAGAAGTCCCTGTTATTTTTGTGGGTCACCTATCATCCAAATTACAGGGTTACCTTCTCAGCCAACAGGTGGCGCCTCTTATTTATTCATTTTCTGATTCTTCGTGTCGTAGATACACATGTTATTGTTTATCATACTTGGTATGTTTGTCAACATCAAGAGAGACCTTCTCACCGGAGGGAGACACTCGGAAAAATCTGATTCTCGACCGCCCTGTCATCTGACAGGAACACTTCGTACTAAATTGCACCACCACACTCTAATAAGAGATAAAGTTGGATATATATATATATATATATATATATATATATATATATATATATATATATATATATATATATATATATATATATATATATATATATAAATGTATATGAAACCAGATTAAACAAATATATAACAAGTTAAAGGTAGTAATAAATACACTAAAAACGCGACTACCGCTCTCAACGAACATCATACTACAACAAGGCACACATGACTATGAACAAACTGTGATATTAGGAATGGAACCAAAACAAAAACAAAGAGAGTTTTGGGAAATGATACATATACAATTATACAGTGAAAACACTGTAAATGACAGACAAGACATAGCGCCCTGTAAACGATCAAACTTGTTTGTCAAATTTTAGGTGTTTGTCAAATTATTTGATAGTCTATGGCTTTGTTTGATGCGTTTGCCAAGCAATTCACGTGTTTGAAGTGTTTGATGAAAAATTGAATTGGAGGCATTTTTGACAACTAAATTCAAAACCGTACAGCTCAATTTTCATGGAACGCGTCACGTCACGTCAACGAGAAAACCGTAACTAAGGATGAATTTGACAAATTTGTTTGATTTTTGGTTTGATCGTTTATGCCATTGCTTGAAGAACACGTGAAGTTTGTCAAACAAATTTGATCGTTTACAGGGCGCTCTCAGACATACCTTGCACTCTTAAAGCGCCCTGTAAACGATCAAACCTGTTTGTCAAATTTTAGGTGTTTGTCAAATTATTTGATAGTCTATGGCTTTGTTTGATGCGTTTGTCAAATAATTCACGTGTTTGAAGTGTTTGATGAAAAATTGGATTGACGGCATTTTTGACAACTAAATTCAAAACCGTGGAACGCGTCACGTCACGTCAACGAGAAAACCGTAACTAAGGAAGAATTTGTCAAATTTGTTTGATCTTTGGTTTGATCGTTTATGCCATTGCTTGAAGAACACGTGAAGTTTGTCAAACAAGTTTGTCAAACAAATTTGATCGTTTACAGGGCGCTCTCAGACATACCTTGCACTCTTAAAGCGCCCTGTAAACGATCAAACTTGTTTGTCAAATTTTAGGTGTTTGTCAAATTATTTGATAGTCTATGGCTTTGTTTGATGCGTTTGTCAAGCAATTCACGTGTTTGAAGTGTTTGATGAAAAATTGGATTGGAGGCATTTTTGACAACTAAATTCAAAACCGTACAGCTCAATTTTCATGGAACGCGTCACGTCACGTCAACGAGAAAACCGTAACTAAGGATGAATTTGACAAATTTGTTTGATTTTTGGTTTGATCGTTTATGCCATTGCTTGAAGAACACGTGAAGTTTGTCAAACAAGTTTGTCAAACAAATTTGATCGTTTACAGGGCGCTCTCAGACATACCTTGCACTCTTAAAGCGCCCTGTAAACGATCAAACTTGTTTGTCAAATTTTAGGTGTTTGTCAAATTATTTGATAGTCTATGGCTTTGTTTGATGCGTTTGTCAAGCAATTCACGTGTTTGAAGTGTTTGATGAAAATTTGGATTGGAGGCATTTTTGACAACTAAATTCAAAACCGTACAGCTCAATTTTCATGGAACGCGTCACGTCACGTCAACGAGAAAACCGTAACTAAGGATGAATTTGACAAATTTGTTTGATTTTTGGTTTGATCGTTTATGCCATTGCTTGAAGAACACGTGAAGTTTGTCAAACAAGTTTGTCAAACAAATTTGATCGTTTACAGGGCGCTCTCAGACATACCTTGCACTCTTAAAGCGCCCTGTAAACGATCAAACTTGTTTGTCAAATTTTAGGTGTTTGTCAAATTATTTGATAGTCTATGGCTTTGTTTGATGCGTTTGTCAAATAATTCACGTGTTTGAAGTGTTTGATGAAAAATTGGATTGACGGCATTTTTGACAACTAAATTCAAAACCGTGGAACGCGTCACGTCACGTCAACGAGAAAACCGTAACTAAGGAAGAATTTGTCAAATTTGTTTGATCTTTGGTTTGATCGTTTATGCCATTGCTTGAAGAACAAGTGAAGTTTGTCAAACAAGTTTGTCAAACAAATTTGATCGTTTACAGGGCCCTCACGAACATAATAAGTGACAAGACACATGACATGATATACTATATGACAGACTAATAGATTTCAATATGCTAATGTTAGTCAATTAAGATTAGTTTTATTGTGGGTGTATTTGACAAGATTATTGTATCAATCGATTCTATATGTATGTATGATTGTGGGTTCGAGTCCCACCTTGCTCTTGGGTGTATGTCCGGAATTTAGTGGTTATATATGATTAAAAATTGTTGGGTAATGTACATAGTTTACAAGCGCATTGGCCGTTCGGAACCGGCGTTAAACTGTAGGTCCCTCGAGTTAAAAAAAAGATATGTATGTTACATTTGAGGTTATGTACCCTATCTTCTGATATATCAGCATTACTTATGATCTTCTCTGGTAATATTTACTCAATGGTTTAAGGAAAATGTCGGGGCCAAACAAAATCGAACGGTTTGATTTTCAATTGTCAAATAAAATTTTCAACAAAACAATGCTACAATTGGGTGTAAAAGATATAATTCAATCTGCTCTTCAAATTGATTTCATTATACATAAAAATTGGAATTTAAATACATATTTGCTGAAATCAAAATGAAATAATGGTTCTTATTTAAGTTCGATCATTTTATGCGATTGATTAGTGAAAGACGTATGAAAAATCTTCGTATGTTTGGTTTTTCTAGATCTGTCTCATTTCCGAAGACTTATTGTCTCCCATTGAGTAGTTAAAACTTTATGTTTCGACGCCAATGTAATGGATACACCTCTTGGTATACACCCCCCGAAAAGTTGGACGCCGCTGTGCAGTAGCAGGTGCTGTTCGCTCGGTGACACCGTCAAATTTAATATAATACTCACATTCGTTCCCCATCTGGGTCCCATTTGTATCCCGTAATCTGAATCTTCTTCTACTAGCTCTCTTTCACAAACTTCTCTCGAGGTGCACGTTCAAGTCCTATAGGACACCTCATTCAGGGAAGGCCCAATGTGCTATTGCCTCGATAATGTCTCGGAAATATTCAATTTTCATGAAATCATGAGTACAATTTTTTTTTAAAATAAAGGATTCGATCGATATAAACTGTAGTTGGAATAACACTTAAGAACGAAGTGGAAAATATCTTGGACTAAATTTTTCATTATTATCAATCTGCGAAATTTTTGTGTAAATATAGTCAGGTATTGATATACCGTAGAACGGGGCAAAATTGGAAATGCGGGGATATTTTAGAATTCATAACCTGTAACTTCATCTGGCAATCCTGTTTAGGTAAAACACAATTCCGCGTAAATTTCACTGTAATAGTATAGTACATAACCTCACCCATTCAGACTTTTGATGATTTCAGTATTCGTAATGGTCTGTTAGACATTGAAAGTGAGGCGGAAAATCAACCAATATTTGAGCCTGTCAAACTTTCAGTGCTAGTGCGTCGTGGGTGAGAGTTATAGCAGTGAAGTTTTATATAAAAAATGGTGTTGATGTTAGTATTATTGTGCAAAAAAGTTATAAACATTATGCTACCCCAATATTTTTTATGGTCCTTTTTGAAGATCGGGGCTATTCTGGATGGCGTTTTTATAATCATTCCAAAATATCCCCGGCCTTCAAAAATCACCCCATTCTTTAAATTATCAATGCTATATACCTTTCATTATTCTTGATTTAATAATGTATGTTTTCCCATTTAACCCCATATACGAGGTAACTATAGTTTATGCGTTATTCTTAATGATTCTAAAATATCCCCGACCCACGAGGCTATTTTAGACGGGCCTAAAACAATTTTTTTTCAGC
The DNA here is from genome assembly GCA_030704885.1 of Cynegetis impunctata. Taxonomy (NCBI): domain Eukaryota; kingdom Metazoa; phylum Arthropoda; class Insecta; order Coleoptera; family Coccinellidae; genus Cynegetis; species Cynegetis impunctata. The sequence goes on from JARQZK010003613.1 coordinate 1,069,395, forward strand.
ACCCTGTAAGAATGGGGACCTATTCATCATAGAATAATATTTGGTCGTATATAAACCTATCCAAAAAGCATATCAAAATAGATTATTTTTAATTACTCTTTCTGAAATATTAAAAATAATGAAAAAAAAGTCTACAATAGCCCCGTTCTACGGTAATAATCTCATTCAAATTGTTCAAGAGGAAAATGTATTACTTTCAATTGGTTATTCATACAAGTATTAACAGCACCTTACCCCGCTTAGCTTCTAGAAAATAGTATATTGTTTTATTAGGGGTAAAAGTGATACTTTTTGTGGCGAGACTAAATGTTTGACAACTTTAGACGAGTCGCAAAAAGTGCTTTTCTCCGAATGAAACATGCCATTTTTCCCGCAAACGGCATTCAAACGATAGAATTAAGATAATATTTTCAAAAAGGATTAGATGTAAAAAAACTTAAAACTAGATTGCTCTGCTTACTGGTTTTGTAGGTGTCAAGGCAACACAAATTTGACAATTCAGCAAAATAAGTAATTGTCAGAAACATTTAAAGTTACTTATCTACGCAAAGGTCAGGCCACACATATCCGCACCGTGTCCGCACCGAGAGACGGCCGTGTGTCGAAGTTCAAAGCCACACATTTCCGTCACACGGCCGCATGACGGCCGTACTACGAGCGCGGTCGGTATTAGAAAAATTTGTAGAATGTTTATATATCAATTAAAAAATGAATTTTAATTGATATATAATGCAAATTAAGACGCAGACACGAGATTATATGAGACTTTCGAGATAACTTTAAGAACGCCAAAATGAAGGTATATACCTACAAAAATTCAACTTATTATTTCTCATTCCGAGGTTGATCGCTCAAGTGACTGCACTATTTACTATTGTCTGTATTTTAAAATTAGATTGTAATACGGTACCTTATTATTTCAAAATAGTGAAGCGAAGTGTCGTTTTATTTTGAAGTTTAAACTATATTCTTGATGATTTTTTACCAAGTGATTCAATCTCAGTTATTAATTATTGATGCCAACATCCTAATTTAATAAATAGTTAAACATATCATAATTATACCACTAAAAGACGCATGCGGAAACAAAAACAACCCATCTTGATAATTGTTGAATGGGCACAGTATCAGGTTTGAAAAAATGGTAGTAGTTTCAAACTGGGCTGACAAAAAATATATTGACTAACATTCACAAACTTCGGAAACAAGAACTATAAAACAATGTAGTACTCTTTCTTCGTCGTTGTATACTCGCAATATAGATGTAAAGAAAAAACTGTCCTCTCCTTGTTGATTTTTCTTCTTATAAGAAAAAACTACTGGGATGAGAATGGGGGAATTGGGGGTGGATCCATTGGATCTTTGAACGTCATTCATTCGAAAGCACCCTGATTGAGAGCGATTTAGGTATGTAATTGTGTTTGTCGGTGTCATAGGAATATAATATGGTCGGTGTCCTGCAGTGTACTCTATCTAAAATTGAGTTCACTGGTATCCTGTAATAAAACGTGCCGTATCAGAATCCCAGACCGGATGACCGGATTGTTCTCTAGTCTATAATCAATCTCTTCTAGGCTTATGTTCTGTAGGGTTCCAAAAGGCGTAATCAAGTTTATGATACACCGAATTGGATACAATAGTAAGAACAACAGATGCACAATATACAACATGTCTTTATTTGAATTACCGAACTTGAGAATTAAAGATTGGACAGTAAAAAAAATTTTCAATACTATCGATTTTTCTAGGGTGAACAGAAAAATTGACCACCGACCAGCTACGCTCTGGTCTCCATTTCTACTATATGCCGAGAATCCATCGGTGCGGGCTCGGTGCGGACACGGTGCGGACGCGGTGCGGGCACGGTGCGGAGATGTGAAGACAGCCCCATAAGAAAGCACGGGGCTATTCTTCACCGAGACACGGCCGTGATACGGCCGTGTGTCGGTGCGGACACGGTGCGGATATGTGTGGCTCAGGCTTTATAGGACTGTGCGTTTTCGGTAAGTACCCGAGTACCTATTAAGAAATAACTTGTTGTAGTGAAATATATACAGTTTTTCTCACAGATTACATTATGTCGGATTCGGAACCCAATTGTACGCCGCCCAACGTTCTTGAAATTGCCATGAGCGTACAAAAAAGTGTACTTTTTTGTACGCTCACGGCCGGACAAAAAAAGTAAAAACAAAATGACGTCTGTGAAATCAAACTTCAACATTAAGAACTGAGGTTAAAAAAGTCGTCATTTTTTGACGTTTGCAGAAAATAGTATATTATGTTACTAGGAGTAGAAGGCTATCATTATTGTTGAGCCCAGATTTTTGCACTGTCGAGGCGTTAGCCGAGGCTGTGCAAACTGGGCGAAACATATAAAGGGTCTTCTGCTCCGAGTGACATATACTATTTTTTCTTCAAGCGTAAATTGAATATTGTGCCCACAGTGTCGAAATTTTAAATTTTCTTGACAAATACTGACAAACATCAAATTGAATAAAAATTAAATGACAGTTCATACCTACTTGGATACAACGCCCATAGACGTTGCTATCATTTCCCATTATTTTATTACTAGTACAATAATGAGCGTTCATTATTTTACTAGTAAAAGAATAGGTTATTTCTACGATCTGTGTTGTCGAAAATAATATAGATATTATTATACGCTTGAAGAAAAACTCATTTTAAGGGGCTATGGCGACTCAATCGATCAATTTTTATAACTTTTTAAGAGTAACAGTAAAAAAATCGAAATTTTATTAATAGATACACAACAAATAATGCTTCTTGTATCAACATTTCTAATCCTTCCTAGAAAAACCACCACAAACATACATCCCCAAAAATAAAAATTATGAGCAACAAGCATAACATTATAAAAATTCCACTGAAGCGATATTATCGAATAATTTGTCAATTTTCATTCGAATGTTGTGCATTCATGAAAAACTATGACCTATCAAGTCAGTTTAAATTAAATAGTTGATGGAATCCGTCGTTACTACGTGATAATTTAACATGATTAACAAAACTAAATTTGAATTTACTACGTTTATTATCACAAAATATTTTGAAAAATATAACACTGCGATTGTAATTTAGGTCACTAGACCATCATCGGGCAGATTGAGTTAAGAACTGAATACAGAATAATTATAGATTTGCGCTTACGGGTGGGAAAGGATTATTGCAGGTACCTAAATAGACAAGAGGAACATATTTCAAGAAGGGCTAATCGAGTGAATTTCACAAATTGGTACAATACAATGTTCTTAGAAAAGTCATTATTGTTTAAATACACTAAATATAGGAGAATATATCAAGTCAATCTGGTCGTTCAGCAAGATATCTTTTGCATTATTATTGAGTATAAAAATTTCTAATGATTCTAAGTAAGTAAGTTTGGTTCCTTTCTGTAATTTGTGCATGATTTGAAAATTATCTATTTGTGGAAATGGGTGGTGGTTTTCACGGCAATGATTTGAAAACGTTGAATCCGTTTTATTTTTCAAAAAAGATTGTTGGTACTCTTTAAATCTTGTCTTGAACGATCGACCAGTCTGACCTATATATACTCCTTTACATACAGGACAAATCAACTTATAAACTCCTGAACTTTCAAATTTTGAAGTGATATCTTTGGCATTGAATAAAAATCCTGAGAGTTTTGTCTTAAGTTTGAAAGCAATTTTAATCCTTTCCCACCCGTAAGCGCAAATCTATAATTATTCTGTACTTAGTTCTTAACTCAATCTGCCCGATGATGGTCTAGTGACCGAAATTGCAATCGCAGTGTTATATTTTTCAAAATATTTTGTGATAATAAACGTAGTAAATTCAAATTTAGTTTTGTTAATCAGTTTAATTTATTCCTAATTTATTCATTGTGAATTATAACGAACAACAAGTTATATTCTTAATAGAAAGTGAACTCTTTGTTTTTCTAATTTACGTATTCAGGTCAGTACATTATGCTTAAATACTCTAAGGATTTGAATTTACGAATAATACAATATAGGATATTATACGAGCAATACTTTATGACCATCCATTTAATAATACGTATACGTAACCTCTCATTTGCTGACTTTACGGTGAATGTGTCATGTTCGGGGTATTAAATTACATTCGATATTGGTATTTTTATGGCATGGTTATTACTCAGCGTTCTAAAGGCCTCGTAAAACTAGAATATTTTACACGAACTGGACCAAAAAGATTGAAACCATTGAGCGAAGCAGAAAAATTAAAGATAAAACTATTAAAAAATTAATTTTATGTCGAATATAACGAAATCATGATCAAAAATGAATTTAAGAATGGGCTCTATATTGATAGTAAAATTATCAGTGGAAGGTGTTGAATTGGAATTTTTTTGGGAGACGTGATTTTCGAATGTATATTTTTGTATTCCTCTGGGGCACTGCTCAGAGTACAACATTTGTTTCAGAAAATTTAGCTAAACCCAAAAAGTAATCATTCCAAACACCATATAAAAATTTTCTTGCCTGTCGCCAACATCCGGAACGTTTAGGCACATTTAGAAGAAGAAGACCTTTTCTAATATCTCTATGGTTTGGCTATCTTGTTCTTGTTTCTTGTGGTATAAGAGTTAGTCGAGTATGTTAGGTACGCTGGCTAGTATTTGGGAGGTCTCGGGTTCAAACCCCGGGGCCGACTGGTCTGCCATGAGTTTTTTTCAGAGGTTTTCTCATGGTAATGTAAGTCACTGCTTGCAAACTTATAAGGTGAATACTGGGCCAGTATTAATCCTCTGAACCCTACCCACACTTCCTATGTTCCATAAATATCCCGTCTCACCTATCCTTAATGCACTTGTACATACAAGTGTATCCTCTGATCTGGCTGAAGGAGTTAATCCCAAACTCAAGCTGCCCGCCTCCCTGACACATACTTCAGGGAGGAATGAAACACGTGTGTTTCCTTTTCCTTCCTTTCCTTTCGTCACTCGTTCATTTTACCACTGGCTGCTGACTAATAGTTATATGCTACGGATTATTACGATTAAGAATCTATGCTACGATTGTTTGGTGCTGTTGAGTTTACTCGTTTTCTGCGAAATCGCGACTAGTCTTATAATTATTATTGTTAATGGTTCTAAAACAACTAATAATATCTATATATATATATAACTAATTTAATATCTATTTTTATGTATGGCAAATTTTGCCTCCTACAGGTCTTTTTTTTTGTGAAAGGGAATTTTTTTAATAAATATTCATTTCAATAAAACACTTCTTTGTAATTTTTACTCACAAAGCTATATTTCACTATTCTTACTGATACAATGCTATTTAACCGGCGCACAAAATCTTAAAATTTAAAGAAAAAGAAAAAAGTACTCGATGTTGAAAAACATCGATGTTTTTAAGCGATGCATCGAAAAACATCGATGCAAGGATTCGATGTTTTACATCGAGTAGAAACATCGATGTTTTTTCTGAATGAATATCCCTACACGAAGGAATCTACTGGATTCTCGCTGCGTAGGATTGCTCTGACTTATATACTTTTAATATAAATTCTGACCTAAGCAAAGTTGGAATATCAAGAATTAATATTGAGTTGAAGGAAAGATTTATTATGTTGACTGTATTATATTACGTTGAAATATTAGAATGACAAAAATTTGGTATCTGGGGCTGTTATTGAGAAAGAACAAAACTACCAAAATCTCCAAATCTCCAAATATGTATGAGCCATTTCAAGCTGCTGGCAACTGATGTAGAAATCAATTATACACAATATTTTTCGATTTTTGAAAATCCCTCCAAATTGAGCTAGAGGATTGAAACTGTGTACGTGGATTAAGTTTGTGTAGAGTGACTTCGGGCGATATAGACTATTTTCTCTAACTGCTGCTATTTTTATGTAGATCTTTCTTATTTTGTTGAGATTATTTAGATTGTACAAATTAGGTAAAAAGTTTCAAATTTGGAAAGTGAATTGAGTTGACGCTGGGAAAATATCCTACGGAGATTCAACTTTTTGCTTGACCTACCTCCAATTCAAACTAGAGGTTTCGTGTTATTCTGTGGGTTTTGAGAGTTTTCTCAATTCCACAGCTCCTCTAAATTATCTTAGGGAGTTAAGAATTGGTATGTGAAAAAAAAATAAAAATGAGACGTGATTTTTTCAAATTATACTATAGATCAGTATAATACTGATCTATAGTATAATTTGAAAAAATCACGTCTCATTTGTTGAAGAACAGTACTACAGTCGAAAATTACCATTAAGAGATAATCACAATAAGAACTGTGCAAGTCTTAGACTAGTAACGTTGTTTAGCTGACTGATGGAAATGGATGGAGCGTACAGCTGTAGTGTTCGTATTAATGATATTGTTCTCTCGCTGAATAGATGAAGCCTCAAAATATGAGCATGTTGGCTATCTCTCACGGAGAACGCTATTTCTGGACTTCTACTGTTCTTCAACTGACCAATTCTATTGTATCATCGCAAAAGTGTACATTGAAAACTAGAACGGTAATTGCAGATTCTTGATTTTCCCGAAAAAAATTTGATCACGTGTTTTTTTGATATCACACACACATACATACAGACAGACACATACACACACACATATATATATATATATATATATATATATATATATATATATATATATATATATATATATATATATATATATATATATATATATATATATATATATATATATATATATATATATATATATATATATATATATATATATATATATATATATATATATATAATCTCTTGTTAATTATTAGCAATAACAGGCTTGTTGAATCTCAAGAAACTCGAATTTATTAAAAGGTTGACGTCGCCACGACATTCGTGGCTTTATCAAAACTTTTGAAAAAATTGAAATTTCTTTGACATTTATTGATTTGAAAAAATTTGAATAGAAAAAGACTACTATGTTTCACTAAATTTTTCGGCTGTGGCCGTTCTTTGTTATTTATTACGTGCTATTCAGTCTAATATTAACATTCAAATCTGTTATTATTAGATGGTAAGGGAAACCACAGAAACCTTTACCCACGTAATGTTCGAAATAGGTTCAAATTATTTTGATTTTGAAGAGTCAAAGAATAGGTACTATTTATCTTATTTTCAAAAATTTCTCATTGCGGCTGTGGCCGTCTTCAGTTATTAATTACGTGCTATTTAGTCCAATATCAATAGACAGGTCTGTTGATATTAGATGGGAAGGGAACCACAGAAATCTTCATCCACGTAATGTACAAAATAGGTTTAAAATATTTGATTGTTGTCTTTAAAAAGGTTTCTGTGGTAATAATAAAGTGGACAAAACAACTTTCCAAGGAAGCGTTTGTATGTATTCACACACACATACATACAGACAGACACACACATACACACACACACACACATATATATATATATATATATATATATATATATATATATATATATATATATATATATATATAAATATTTATATATATAATAAAGTGGACAAAACAACTTTCCAAGGGAGCGTTTGTATGTATTCCCCGACTTGTACATTCACAATCCAACATTGAACTATAAAAATCTTCAAATCACCAACTTAAAAATTGCATATAGCTGTTTCGATGTTCACTGTTGAATGGTAAATGTAGAATTCTCGTCAAGGAATACATATAACCAGCTCCCTTGAAAAGTTGTGATATCTTTTTCAATCATTGAAGAATTTTCCTTGTTTACTTTATGTAGTAAAAAATTGACCATGGTCAACTTGTTAATTTTTCATGATGAGATATATATATATATATATATATATATATTTATTTATATATATATATATATATATATATATATATATATATTCAACTTTTCAATAAAATCGAGTTTCTTAAGATTCAACAAGCCTGTTATTGCTAATAATTATCAAAAGATTATATAAATATAGATATATATATATATATATATATATATATATATATATATATATATATATATATATATATATATATATATATATATATATATATATATATATATATATATATATATATATATATATATATATATATATATATATATATATATATATATATATATAGTTTGGAACGTAGTTCGAGTTGGGAGATTCATTTATTTTCCTTAACCACAGTCATTTAATCTGTTCTATTTCGGGTTTTCAGGTTCTGCTTACTTCAATAGCCTCTCCAAATCAACTGGAGGTTGAGAATTTGTAAGTCAAAAAAAATTTCAGGGGAAAATACCAGCTCATTGAGTTCTGCTGCTTTATTCTCACTGTTTTAAATCTAATACGAGTGATAATATTGAACTGAAATTTCCATGATTTTATTATTATTTTATTATAAGTAGAGAAAACAATTTTTAATATCATAATATCAATTATATTAATGAACTTATTCAGGTCACCTATTTGAAACTATTAATACACATACGATGTAACAACAATCGATAATTTCACTAATAGATTATGTGAACCCAAATGAGTTAAATTTGATAATATCAATAGTCATATGAAATAGCTAACCGAATCAATACTCATCATTCTCTAAATATTGTAACGGAACATTATGTCTATTTGGTTAGATAATAAAAAACATCCGAATTATGTATTCAGTTGATTAATATAAAAATACTCCTAATTCTAGATACCGAAATCAATTTTGAAGATATTCAACTCAGTTAAATTATCAACAGTAAAAACACAAGAGCTTTTTTTATCGGATAAATTTCTCTTTGTAACGAAACAGTTTTGTCAATCACTAATTTTACGAGAAAAACTGATATGATAAAATCGTTCCACCTTCGGTGTCGCGATTTTATCTAATGTCAGTTTGTCGAGTAAATTTAAACTTTGAGTTGAAGAGAAATTTATCTGATAGAAGAAAAGCTCGAGTGTTTTTTGGCAAGATAAATTAACGACAGAATATATGCTCAGTCGAAACTTCACCAAAACGACTGATCTTTAAGGTTTTTATATCAACAAAGTGAAATAATCACCACTGACTGAATAAATATTAAAATGACATCCACCGCTACTAGATGTAGTCTAGTTATGAGGAGCAGGCGTTTTTATCGGTGATAAAAAAGGATGCACCTTTTTTATCGCTGTCAAACTGACAAAACTGTCATCGTTAAATAGTACATTTTATATAGGAGTTGATTTATCATATATAATACCACTAGAGATGAAATTTTGCCGGCAAAATTTCTCGATTGTAATATGAAAGTTTGTTGCTTAGGCGATTTCGCGAATGACTTTTGTATCAAAATTTTGGATTTTGGAAAAAATGTCATGAGCGAAATTGTCTAAGCAACAAACTTGAATGTTACAAGAGAGAAATTTTACCTGCTTAAATTTCATCTCGAGAGGTATTCGACATGACTATTTCACGAGAAAATATGTCTAACAGTAATGGTCACATTTCAGAAAGTCAAGGAAATAACGATTCATGTGAGAAATGTCAAAATATTATCGCTGAAATACTAACATAGTAAGTTTTGCCGGCTTGCATGTTTTATCGCTGTGAAACGAGAGTAGCTATGGAAACTTTCTCACTAAAAATGGAATGAGTGAAATAGTCACTTAAGCTTGAGTAGCTGATTAATTTCCTTTCAATAGTGGTAACGTCTTGTTGAGTACAATAATCAATGATTCATTTCTAAGAGAAATTTCAAATTGATTTCTACTTTTGTGATAACTGAAAGTTATTTATAATATGAAATAATATTTTTTAATGTACCTAATATACTATTGAACTTAAAGTGTACTAATATTTTATTGAATTTAGAACGACAAAAATCACTAATCTATCCCACATGACTCCTAAGAGCTGCCTATCCTGATGGTCTTAGCAGAATCTTTATATTATATGGAACATTCAGTTGTCCGACCAATCTCTGAACCGAGATAAAGAAAATTTGTCATAAAGTTTTTGATATTGTTAGATCGCGGATAGTCAGAATTTGGTGTATTTTGGGTTGGCCCTAAGGTCTGAAACTCTACTTTCATGGGTACAACCAACAACGTCGTACAACTCAAAGACTGAAAGACATATAGGTTCCTCTTATGTTCCCTGTAATCGCGCTGTGATTACAAGCGTTATATTGGTCAAGCGTACCAGTAAAAATTGGCCATTTCGTTCTAACTTCTCCAATATAGAAAATGATTTTTAAGAGACTAAAGAATATGTCAAGGGTTGTTTAACTTGAACTGTAGCTGCATGGATGTCTATGACCTCTGAGAACGATGGAACAGATCCGTTTCTTGGACTGATAATACAATTGATGTTAATTAAACATATTAAAACAACGTTTAAAAAAATTTACACGTTTATTAGATTCAAAACGCATCGGTGCAACTTCACCTTCTTCAGATGCTGAATGCAGAATGAATATACATTTATCCGATATATTCAATACAAGGAATACAAATAAATAATAAATTGAGTAGAAAGGGTTATTACTAAAATTGTTATAAATAATTCGTAAGAGAGGAAAACCCCATTTTAAACTTCTAGTCAGGTGTGAGAACGATTAAAGAAATCTGGATCTTGGATTGATAAGACCGATACTTATTATAAACATATTAAAGCAATGGTTAATAAAAACAATTTACACGTTTATTAGATAAAATACCCATGACGCAGGTTTCGGAGAACTTCACATCTTCAGATGCTGAATGTGAAATGAATATTTATCCTATATATGTAATACAAGAAATAAATGAATAAATAATAAGTTGTGTGGGAAGGGCAGCTGCGAAAAAGGTTTCAAATAATTATTAAGTGAAAAAACCCATTTCTAGCTGCTAATCAGGTAGTTCTGTAATTTTCAAACGATTAAGAAGGGGGCTCGTAAAATGATCAATTTGGCTATGAATACAGAAAGTTCATCTAATAAACTTGAAAATTGTTATTATTAACCAATTGTTTTAATAGATCTGAATCTCCAGAATCCGGAATTCCAGAAAAAAATTTATTTTCTCCACTGGGGTCAAACCCCCAACCAATTTGCACTAAAACCAATAATACCTACTTACAAACTTTTGACCCTATTAATCCAAAATTGCGACCTTTATCGTGTAAACAAGATTTATTTATTTCCCGGGGGGTCAATCCCCCAACCAATTCGAACCAAAACTAATTCCATCCAAGATATACGAAACTACCTATTTACTAACTTTCATACCTATTGCTTCAAAATTGCGCCCTTTATCTTGTAAACAAGCTAAAATACATAAGCACATACATACAAATGCATATATCTATATATATATATATATATATATATATATATATATATATATATATATATATCTATATATATATATATATATATATATATATCTATATATATATATATATCTATATATATATATATATATATATATATATATATATATATTTATATATATATATATAATCTTTTGATAATTATTAGCAATAACAGGCTGGTTGAATCTTAAAAAACTCGATTTAATTAATAAGTTGACGTTTCACTATGACATTCATAGTTATTCAAAACTCCGTGGCAAAGTTTGACCAAATCTCCCATACCGGAGAGTTCAAACAATAAACCACAAATAAGTGATTTTCTTCCATAACAGAGGATTTTATTTATTAAACTATTTTCATCTCCAAATTTTCAATCTAATACTTAGCTACGCCGTTCTGATGAGGACCAAAGAGTCCGAAACACGTGTCAACGGCTGCTTCCATATAAACGTTCTATACCGATAATTCTGCTCTACTTTTTTAATATTTTCCCGTGACTAATTTCTTTCTGTTAAATAAATAGTACCCTATTATTATTATTTTCGAACATTACATAGGTAAAGGTTTCTGTAGTTTCCCTTGCCTTCTAATGAAACAATTTTGAATGTTAATATTAGACTGAAAGAATTTTTAACAAGACAGATCAATCTTATCTATTCAATTTTATCAAGTCAATAAATGTCAAAGAATTTTCAATTTTGTTCAAATTTTTTTGAATAACTATGAATGTCATAGGTGAAACGTCAATTTATTAATTAAATCGAGTTTTTTTAAGATTCAACCAGCCTGTTATTGCTAATAATTATCAAAAGATTAAAAATAAATCACAGGCTACAACAATTCGAATAAATAATTATATATATATATATATATATATATATATATATATATATATATATATATATATATATATATATATATATATATATATATATATATATATAGTGGATTTAGTTAGTTGCCGAAACTAAGGAAACATCTATTTCTTTTAGTGGGGATGCGGCAATTTGAATAAAACACGTTAGTAGACGACATCATTTGTTCTATTCCAACTAATGGACACCAAGAAATATTAGAGGTGTTCAATTCCTACAATAACCATATACAATTTACAATAGAACGAGAGAAAAGTGGGATGATTCCCTTTCTGGACATGAAAATCATTAGAGAGAATGACATCATTACTACGGATTGGTACATCAAACCAACATCATCGGGAAGATATATGAATTACAACTCATACCAAAATCAATCTAGTCAAAGGTATGAAAAATAGAGTGTTAAAACTTAGCCACCCAACCAGACATCAACAGAACTGTCTGAAACTCAACAACTTATTACTAAGAAATATCCAGATAAATTGCTAAGCAAAATTCTATTGAATCACAATGAAACAAATAGACCACCTGAACCTATTATCCACCAAATAGATGGCCAGACTAAAGATGAACAAGGACGGATCAAATACAGAAGTCTTCCCAACATCAAATAATTAACACCAAGACTCATTGATGCTCTGAAACAAACTGCAGATGTAAGGATAGCTAGAACAACTGTTAAGAGATATAGGGCAACTTTTCTTCAAAATCAAACACAAAGACAGCATGTTCAATAAAACCCACGTAGTCTACCAATTAAATTGCAAAGGATGTGAAAACGTATATATAGGACAAACGTCCAGAAATCTCAAAGGAAGAATAACTGCCCATAAAAGTGACTGCAGAAAAGGTAGAAACACTTGTGCCCTAGCTAAACACGTCTTTGACACAGGGCAGACACCAAGTCAATTTTGATGAACTCAAAGTTCTGGACAGAAGGAATGGGAGAAAACGAGCTTTCTTGGAGATGTGCAGAATTAAATAAAACGAAAAAACTATAAACACCAGAAGCGACATTAACGACCTGTCGAATATCTATACTTACCTCATAGAAATAGACAAAGGAAAACAGAAAGATATCTGCGATCGGCGGCAAGATTGAGTTGGTCTCCTTAAACTGGTTGAGTTTTTCTTCTGAGGTAACTCCGGAATAAGTGGTATGTTGCCTTATAGGCCAGTGATGGGGTCATGTTAATTTAAATAAAGAAATTCAATTGGAGGTTTCTCAGTAACATGTTAATCTATTTTGGTTGAGTATGTGTATTTTGATTTTTATATTTTAATTGACAATGATAGTTGTAACTGTGATTCATGTAGAGTAGATAATTTTAGGTAGTTTAAGTGTATATTCAGCATTTTAATCCATAAGGGCAAATGACATATTGACCCTTTTAGATAGTTTTGAAATATTGTTTTGGAACATAATTAACATGCAAATATAAGTATTAAATTCTTTGTGACAATGAAAACATTCGCGTTGAGAAAGGTTGAACTGTAAGAATATAGAGGAAACGAGCAAGGAAAAGGAAGAACAACCACAGAAACTTTCAAATTTTCGGACAGATGTCATATGTCAATTGGACATACACGTCAGTCAGAAAACTCAAAATGCAATGACGAACAACAGCCACGTTGAATATTTCCAGAAATTAAATTGAAAATAAATAATTTCATTCTACACTTGTTCAGAGAAAATCGAATAAATTAAAATTTAAAAAATATGAGGGAGATGACCATAATTATAACAACTTTCACGAAAAAACCTCAATTCTGGTATGTATCTTTCTTGCTTGTTTCCGAATCAATATTATCTATTGTAATTGGCTTGTAGATCCCGGAGGAGGAAATAAATTATTTCGAAAGCTTGGATAAAAAAAGAGTATACTAACGTGTTTTACTCAAATTGCTGCATCCCCACTAAAAGAAATAGATATATATATATATATATATATAAATATATATATATATATATATATATATATATATATATATATATATATATATAAATAGAGATATATGAAATTAATTTTTTGGTGCCGAGCATCATAAAAAGTCATGAAACTATCAAAACTATCTTGGTCCTAGGTCCAACTTCACTAATAGCACCCATTTTAATAAGCAGGTTTTCAAAGTGAAAACCTGCTAAAAGAGAAAAGAAGTGCACAGATATATAAAACTGTCACAAGAAATAATCAAATTGTTTATACCCAGTATTCAACTGTAACGAATACAAAAATGACAATATTGTAGTTCTCCTTTCCTCAGACAAAGAAAACCTACCAAACAAAAGTCATTTAGATTTATTTCCGACCTTTCATCTCTCGACGAAATCGAAACGGACAAAACGAATTATTTTCATTCCTACATTCCCGAATTCCGCCATATCCCAACGACTGACTATATGACGCAGAAATTGTTTTCACATAATCCTTTGGAAAAGAGGCGCCTTAGTCGCGGGCACCATTGTGTTTTTTCATCTCAATTTGTTGGACGTTTATTTCCCCGGAGAAAGGTCCACAAACAGAAATCGGAAAACTCGATTCTGTGTCTCTTGTAGCGGCTCCCGACATTCTGTGATGCCGAGTAATTAGATCCGAGATTGTTGTCTTTCTTTAAACATCGGAGAACCGACGATTTTCTTATACGAGCAAAGTACGTAATTCTCGGGACTTCATTTCGGAATTAGCAAGGACAAAGAGCAAAAAAAAATACGATTGTTTCTTTTACTGAGACGTTGAAAAAAGGTTCATTTCGTTAACTTTATATTTAGTTCAATTAGACATTGCCTTGATTGCAAATCAAAAATAATGAATTAAAAGTTCTTGATGAATTAATTAAGCCTTCTCATTTCAGACTTTCAATCTGTGAAAAGCTCCATCATTATTAAGCGTATATTAAAAAAATTCCATAGAAAAACTTGTCGAAATTAAATTTTTCTAATATGGCCTTTGGGTAGTTCATATAAAAATATTTCATTCAAAATTAATTTCAAATGTGGTGTTGCCCCAAGTTAGAATTAAAACTCCTGCTGCAGGTTCCAGACAGGCTAAATATAGCCCTTTATTAAGATTTTGTGAATAAAACCAACACAAAAATTAAGATTAACCTCAACCATGTTTATATTGACATGAAGCAAAAATACTATAAGTATATTTTGCAGAAATACCTTCTTTAAAAACGCTTTTTCTCTGAGGATTAGCACTTATCTGTGTCAGTCGGAGAAGTACGTATTTTCCGGACAAAATCAAGAATTATTACTTGGTTTTTGCTATTATACTTAATAACTAAACAATGGTGTAAAAATATAGGTAGGTATGCATCAGTGATAAAGTGAACAAGAAAAATTATTCAATAATTTAGAAAATTATAAAACAGCTCCATTGGAGCTGGTTATATGTATTCCGCAACGCAAAATCTGCATTCACAATCCAACGGTGAATATGCCAGATAGGCAGTTAGATAATTTTCTTAAATATATAAATACTTTCTACAACTCGATTCAATTTACAAAAGAAGTAGAAAACGAAAACGGTACCTTTAATTTCTTAGACGCTCAGATTGCTAGGAATTTGAATTCTCTTACTTTCAACATTTATAGAAAAACAACCTTCACAGATACTTTAATTGACAGCGACAGTAACCAACACATTAAAATAAAACTCAGTCCATTATCGAAAACAAATTTTCAAACCGAAGTTGATACAATTAAATTATTATCCTCCAATAACGGTCTTATCGATAAGCTCATTGGGAAAAAACGAAGAAAGAATCTTTTGCATTCAATATACCCCACGTAAGCTATTAATGAAGAACAAAAATACTTCCCAATAAATTATGTGCCGAATTTGAGTAGCAAAATTTGTAAAAGACTATCGAAAAATAACGTTAGAGCCCTTTCAGACTAGGATTTAGGCAGAATTTAGGCCAGATACAGTCAAGATACTTTTGTTAGAATATAGTTTTGTAAATAAATTTTATCAGTACAATATCAGTGCTGTACGGTGCTTTTTATGAAATGGACATTGAAGAGTGCGCTATGCTGTGGTATATTATATTTCTGGGCCCTAACTACAGTGTACCATGTATAATTTATTTCCGTAACTTACAATTTACTTGATAGTTTGCGAACAGTTACTAGATAGTAGTGCACTGATTAATACAAATTAAACATCCATTCGCTTATCTAAAGGGTTTTCACTGCAATCCGTAAAAACTTAAAAGCAATATAAATTAACGAATAAACTCATTATTCATCGCTAATAAACAATATTATTGAAATATTTCATTTAATTTTTGTTATCCATCTTGAGATGATTATTGTAAAAATCAGTAAGCTTCCGACAAATAATCGTCTTGTTTCGAGATTTTTAATAATATAATAATTTGATTTATTTAGCTAATTAATTTATGCATTCCTTTTTGAATGCACTGTATAATTACTTTTATAAATATACCTACCATATTCATTTTGTTGAACAATTGTCATTTCTTCGAAATTTTCACACATCTGTTTGGTAATTTCCAGCCAACATTTTTGTTTTATATTTCTGTCGAAATGATTTTCATTACTTGTATCCCATATACAAGAATTCGGTTCTACCAAACTTATAAATTTCTCGTTATCAAAAACTTTATTCTCCATGGTACAATCGAAAAATCGTTCTATTCCACTTCACTTCTACTAATAAATAATAAAAATATTGTACACCTATGCTATTGTGCTTTTTGAATCGCAAAAGTATGCAAGTCTGAACAGGTCCATAAGCCACAATGATAATTCGGTATCCCGGATTCGGATACTGTCGCCGGCGGCTGAATGAGCGAGATTCAGAAATTTAGTATCGCGATACGGTATGCTGTGCTGAATGCAGTGTGAAAACGTACATATAAACGCATGTATTTTCTGTATCTGGGTTACGCGTATCTCGGATACAGTATCCAAGTCTGAAAGGGCTCTAAAACAATTTGTACAAATAAAAGAAACTTGAAGTCATTCTTGCTCAATAATAAAGAAAAATCTGACATCGGATAAAACAGTGGTGTTTACAAAATATTTTGCGACGAATGTCCTGTTTTCTATATTGGACAAACAGGATGGAATATAAACATTCGTGTTGAAGAACATAAAAAGTCTATTTTACAAAATAAAAATACCACTGGCTTCTCCGAACATTGTATAAAAGTAAATCATTTCCTGGATTTCAACAAAACCCAATTGTTGCATTCAGGTAACAAAGGAAAGCGCTTTGACCTTCTTGAAATTCTCGAAATAAGTTCCGCCCATAAAACCTTTGCTTTTGTCCGTTTTATAAAATAGCATGTAATACTCTCCTGTAGTCAGTCTTGATAATGAGTTCATAACTCGAAACATATCAACTATCCTTTACTGCTAAATACAGTATCTAAATATTTTTTATATAGTGAAACTTAAGCCAAGTGTGTTTTATTTTAAAGCTTAAAGTTCATTCTTTATGATGTTTCACTAAGTGTTGTGCGATAATTCAATCTCAGTTAATAAAAATGAATATAATGATCAGTATTAGCTCTTTTACGTGTATTCAATCAATTCCTTTCATGGTACTTCATTCAAATAACGTATAGGAGCTAAATTCCTAAATGAAAATCAAGCAGCTAATATTGATCACATCTTATGTTTTGTCAATAAGACTTACCATCGAATACAGTCAATGTGGCATCTTTGCTGACAGCATCACCGACTCCATTCTCTGCTACACATTCATAGGTGGCATCGTCACGCCCAATTCGCACAGGTTCAATACGTAAAAGGGAACCGCTATCGTGAAACTCTTTGACTTGATATCGCGTCTGAGATCCTACAAATAAACAATAGATAAGAAGGAGCGAATCAACTAATGAAAGTTCAAGAGAACCTCAGCCACGAGAAATATATCTAATTAATTAACCCCTGAGAAAATTGTAATTATTTCAAGGACCCGTTATATATATATATATATATATATATATATACATACAGGGTTCCCCAGATTCGATGGCCTATTAGAAGTATCTAGAGAATGGAAAAAGTTAACGACTTTAACCCTCTCGGTCACGAATTAAAACTATTGGAGCGAAAAATCTGAAATTTACTGTGATGCAACTTATGATTTTTTTGAAAATTTTTGATGTTAAATTCAGATTTTCAAAATGCTCCGTTTGGGCACTATGACATGTCCCCAATTGAGGACATCATGAGATGATATAAGACAAAAAATTTTCAGAAATATGTTCAGAGGGTAAAATATTAATATGTTTTATTAAAATAACATTACAGGGTATGGTATTTCATGAATGGTCCAATTTCGAAGTACTAAAATTTAAAAAATTTAACTTTTGCAGAAATAAAATAAAAGTGCTGTTATATTTACCTAGATGTTGCGTTTACCGCTAGCTCACAATGTCCTCAAATTAGGACACAACACTTTCAAAAACCTCTGATTACAATATGCACAAAAATCACCAAACACAATTACTTTGGAACAAGTCTACACTTCTTGTGAACGTGAACAAACAGTTTTCAAACACGTGGTCTAACGAATATAACCAAAAAAAAATAAACAGTAGAGCGCTACACTGCTGTCACAGCAACCCTACGGAAACCTATATTTCAAATGAATGAATTTTTTTCCATCAGTTTGTAGATGGCAGCACATATATTCATTTGGAAGTATATGATGTCCACAACTGAGAACAATGTGACAGAGAAGTAAGAGCAAGCGGCACTTGATAGGAAAAAATCCAAAGTAGGTTGTCCTGAATTGAGGACAAGGTGAGCAAGAGGGTTGAATTCGGGATACACGTATAAGAGGTTATTATCTACACTTGAAAAATATTATCATCATTGCAAAGTTGCCAGATCAAAGAGTAACTTATGCTCACTATCTTATTTCAAATGGCACACTATGTATATTTTAATATTTTTGTATTCTATGGAACATTTTGAAACTTTTTTATGGACCATATGACATACCTATCTTGAGCCATTTCCAAAATAAAAATTATTTTTTGAAAAATTTGGCAACAAACATCTCCGAATTAAAAATTTATTTTGAACCACTAGATGTAGGTAATATATTATATTATACTTTCAGTTGAGGAATTTGTTCTTCCTTTGAATTCTGCTATAAAATATAGGGTGTCCTATTTGAAATTAATGCATACATTTCACTTTCATGTTCTACCCAAAGAACATTATTTTGTGAACATTATTATGAGATACCTTGACCTTCATGATTTATTGTATTAACCTAACCTTATATGATTCTGTGACAAAAATTTCAGGGCTCTAGCTTGATAGTTAAGGAGAAATAAATTTTTTATTTGGAGATGTTTTTTGCGAAATTTTTTCAAACAAATTTTTATTTTGGAAATCGCTCAAGATAGGTATGTCATATGTTCTATAAAAAAGTTTCAAAATGTTTCACAGAATACAAAAATTTTAAAATATACATGGTGTGCCATTTAAAATAACATAGTGAGCATAAATTACTCGTAGATTTGGCAACGTTGCAATGATAATATTTTCCAAGTGTAGATCATAACCTCTTATACGTGTATCCCGAATTTCAAGTCGTTAACTTTTTTCGTTCTCTAGATACTTCTAATAGGCCATCGAATTTGGAGAACCCTGTATATATATACAGGGTGATTCACGGTGGATGGCACATTAGACGTTTCTGTTGAACCATACAACGGATCACTTTGAAAATTCAAAGGAGGGCATAGTCGGACATTCTCTACCCAACTAAAATATTTTCGGTAATGCGGTGTTGCCACTTCTATAAGAAAGTAGTAGGAATTTTGATTTTTCAAATGGCACTACCTGTATATTATATTATTTTTAGAATCTCCAACAATTTCCCAACAACTTTTCATGATATTTCCCTATACCTATCTATTGCCGTTTTCGAAATAAAAATTATTTTCATTGTATTTCGTCGGAAATCGAGACCTCTAAAAACTCTGATATCTTTGAGCTTATAAATACAATGATATCGAAATTTCGGTTTAAGTTTTTTGATACTCAGGGGCTGCCTACACTTCTGCCTAGTCTCCGTTATTTCAATACATGGTGGTCAAAAAATACAGTTATTTTGTTAGCTTGAAAAAGTGACTATAAGTTGGTTATTTCAAATGGAATACCCTGTATATTATTGAAAATTCGAAAAGCTGCTAGAATTTCCTTTTTATCTATGTATATCATACCTATACCTAACTAGTCAAGTTAAGGACTTATGAGGACTTATTTGTGAAAATGTTCCTTGAACATGGTACCTATCCCCTTATTATTTGCTAAGCATGTCATGATTACTATTTGACAGTAACGTTGTGACTATCTACTAATAATATCAACACTTTCATCACTTCAGAAGTTGGAAATACCTTCAGAAACGATGGAAGAATTTTATTCAAATGAAGTTCTTATGAATTTGTTTATTATTTTTGGACAGTGTGATGAAATTATCAGCAGGACATGTAGAAGTTCAATGAAAAGTATCCGAATCTACCGCCAATGAACCTCAAGAAATTTATACTTATACATTAGATTTTTATTTTTGGGGAATGTTTAAAAAAAAAGTTCGATTCGAACATATTTTGAAATATTCCACATAATTGTTTCCCTTTTTTATAATTATTTATGTCAATATTTCCATTATCAAGTTAATTGGTAGTTTTTTAAAGTTGATCCAAACGTATTGAAATTGTTCTGAATTCGTATAAATTTCTTGAGGTTCATTGGCGGTAGATTCGGATACTTTTCATTAAACTTCTACATGTCCTGCTGATAATTTCATCACACTGTTCAAAAATAATAAACAAATTCATAAGAACTTCATTTGAATAAAATTTTTCCATCGTTTCTGAAGGTATTTCCAACTTCTGAAGTGATGAAAGTGTTGATATTATTAGTAGATAGTCACAACGTTACTGTCAAATAGTAATCATGACATGCTTAGCAAATAATAAGGGGATAGGTACCATGTTCAAGGAACATTTTCACAAATAAGTCCTCATAAGTCCTAAACTTGACTAGTTAGGTATAGGTATGATATACATAGATAAAAAGGAAATTCTAGCAGCTTTCCGAATTTTCAATAATATACAGGGTATTCCATTTGAAATAACCAACTTATAGTCACTTTATCAAGCTAACGAAATAACTGTATTTTTCGACCACCCTGTATTGAAATAACGGAGATTAGGTTGAAGTGTAGGAAGCCCCCAAGTATCAACAAACTTAAACCGAAATTTCGATTACATTGTATTTCTTAGCTCAAAGATATCAGAGTTTTTAGAGGTCTCGATTTCCGACGAAAAAAAATGAAAATAATTTTTATTTCGAAAACGGCAATAGATAGGTATAGGTAAATATCTATGCCCTCCATTGAATTTTCAAAGTGATCCGTTGTTTGGTTCACCAGAAACGTCTAATGTGCCATCCACCGTGAATCACCCTGTATATATATATATATATTTGAAGGGGATGTGGAGGTGAGCAAATCTTTGAGATCCAGGAAAAAACATGAAATCTCTACAATACAATGTGGAAATAGTTAATTTCCTAACAAGTGCGGAAAGAGATATTTTCCCGCACGAAACTGCCGTTACCGTAAGCAGTTGAGTGTGGGAAATACTCTTTCCGCACGAGTTAGGAACAATATTTTTTCTACAAGCGCTTATACGAGATCGATTAGATTTCAACACATCGATTAAATTCGATTTGATATATTCAAATAATTTCATACTAATGACATACTATGTTAATTCACATGTCGTTTCCATAGTAACGTCGTCGGTGACGTTCGGTGCATAGAGACATATCATTATTCAGTTTATTCTTTAATAAAAGCGTGCGGGAAAAATCCCCGCTATTCCATTACCGCACGCAAACGCGTGCGGAAATGGAATAGCAGGGGTTTTTTCCGCACTGTTTGTCAATGTGACTCTTTACGAATTGAAATGCGTGCGGGAAAAGGGTTGAAAGCGCACGCTTGTAGAAAAAATGTATTTTAGAAACTGAAAGAAGAATCAATATATTGGGCTGTTCCATTTGAGACCATGTAGAGTAATTTCAGAAAACAAAGTGAAAAATTATCAATTTCAAAATAGGAAGCATTCATCATATATTTTTTCATATAAAATGTGTTTTCAAATTTTACCGTAATTGAATTAATCTGTAGCAGCAAGTTTTTTATAAAATTGATTTCATTTCGAAAACGGTTGGTTTTATTAATTTCAGGCAAAATCTAGAAATGCAATAGTGAATAGGTATTCCGTTTGAAAGTAGTAATTTCCGGTATAACCGGAACTGATATGAGAAGGCTATTACTTTAGACAAATGTAGCACACAAACACACCATGACACCCAAATTTCAATTTTCAGGCAGTTTTTCTATACGACACACACTGTATATATTTATATATAAATATATATATATATATATATATATATATATATATATAAATTTTATATATATATATATATATATATCTATTTATACATCAGAAAGTAAAAAACGTCAAGAATCATTTCTCAGGAGGTATGAAACTGCTAAAAATTGACTGCTGACTTTAAATTCATGAATCTTTCTCGAAAAGTTTAATAACCAAATCAGTATCCTTTACACGTATAATTGAACTATAACATACACTCACTAAAAGGTTACTGTAACTGGTGAGTATAATGTCAATATACATTTTTTTTTCACAGAGTTTCCAATGAAAAATAAATGACTCCTAGCGAATACATATTTTTCTGAATCAAGAATCGTCGTTCAACTTCAACTGACAAAGGAAAAAGGGTATTTCATTATTTCAGAATAGAAAAGCCTAGGGACTTTTCGAAATACGAGTTTTATTCTTGAGTTCAACATTTATTTTATGGAGAAGCTAAAACACAAAATAAAATAATATAACCTACAATTTTTCCGCATACTATACAATAGACTTATCCATCTCTATATCATCTGTTTTCAGGAATTAACCTCCTTTGATGAATGTAAGAACACAATTCACAATCGAGCTCTCTCTCTGAACTTCGACTCTCTAATAAACACAAGAGCGAGATTGCGAAAAACGAACAGACTTCGCTGATTTGCATTTCATTTGTTCGCGCTATAAGCCTGCCAAATCGATTTAAAACACCAATAATTTCAAGAATGTCCAATCGAAATAAGTCAATTAAAGAAAACAATAGTCAAACTTACCGGATACTTTCTTTCCATTCTTCTTCCATTGAATAACCGGTGGAGGAACACCTTTAGCAGCACAATAGAAGGCAGCGATACCGCCGTGCTTTACTTGTAAATTTCGTGGCTTCGTGACAATTTCGGGAGGATCTGCAAAAAAACATAAATGAAAGCTCTCATCGCTAACTGTATTTCTTATCTCTCCGAGATATTTAGCAGGTAAAATTATTCATTTTCCCAACTGAATGGAAAGCGTGATACTTTTATTTTTCCACTTGTAACTTTTATTTGCAGTGTAGAAATTGCTAATCAAATAATTGAAGAAGAAAGATGAAAAACCCTATTAATGAGAACAAACTATGGAAAAAGAAAGTGGCTTGTATTTTATTTCTAAATAAACAAAATAAATAGAGTGAATATTGAAGTAGCATCTTCATTGGTTTGTTAGTTCTTGAAGGTATCACCAGGCATTGAAGTTTGTTGACATACGTGAAAACTGTTTGCCAACTCGACAGTTTCCTTTATGTTAAATACAAGGGCTAATTGAAATAAGCAGAAAATGAATCTGCAAAAATAAGAAATTCCTTCTTCATCTCCATGAGTTAGTGAAATCCGGAACGCCACATAATTAGGAATTATATAATATAGGAGTAGAAATATTATGGATGATGACGACATATTTGAAAGTGTGGCATATCATCAATAAGGCAGTCATTATCACATCAGATTTATGAATGTCGGCCATGAATATGTGTGAAAATAGTATATTATTCCACGAGCACAAAATGATTGCTATTTTTCACGAGGGTAAAAGCGAGTGTCGCAATTCACCCGAGTGAAAAATTGTAATTTTGTGCGAGTAGAATACTATACTTTGTCCACGACTTCCTCAAAATTAGTAATAATCTGCATTTTCAACAATAAAAAGATATCAAAAGCGTTGACATAATATTTTCTGTGTTCACTGAAAACTGCATACTCACGTAAACGTCAACTATTTCACTTGACATCGATTCCATTCCTTTTTTTCACTCTGATAAAAATGAAATAGATAATTTATTGGAGTAAATATTCAATAAAATGGGCATTATATTAAATATTAGTTTCATAATTTGCCTAAAAGTTATCTTAGTTACATAAAACCTAAAAATCTAATAACAATACTATCCTAACAATGTGAATGATAGTCTCAAGTTTGGACATACGTTTTGAGTGTGACGTCATGAAGTGTATAATAAACCATTATACACACTAGTGAATAATAGGTATAATTGTACTTCAGGAAGCACACGTATAATGAATGATTTATAGTAAAGTCGTGGACAATAGTATATTATTCAACGAGCACAAAATGATTCCTATTTTTCACGAGGGTGAAGTTTGCGACACGAGCTGCAAGCGAGTGTCGCAATTCACCCGAGTGAAAAATTCTAATTTTGTGCGAGTAGAATACTATACTTTGTCCATGACTTCCTCGAAAAAATAGTAATATTCTGCATTTTCAACAATAAAAATAGTGAATAAAGTATGAACTTTAAAATAAAAACACTTGGCTTATGTTTCACAATATAAAAAATCTTTAGATACTGTACTTAGCAGTAATAAAAAGTCGACATGTTTCGAGCTATGAACTCATTATCAAGACTTCAGTCTTGATAATGAGTTCATAGCTCGAAACATGTCGACTTTTTATTACTGCTAAGTACAGTATCTAAAGATTTTTTATATTGTGAAACATAAGCCAAGTGTTTTTATTTTAAAGTTTATACTTTATTCTTTATGATGTTTCACCAAGTGATGTGCGAGAATTCAATCTCAGTTAATAAAAATAGTTATCAAAAGCGTTGACATAACATTTTCTGTGTTCACTGAAAACTACATACTCACGTAAACGTCAACTATTTCACTTGACTTCGATTCCATTCCTTTCTTTCACTCAGATAAAAAGGAAATAGATAATTTATTAGAGTAAATATTCAATAAGTTGGGCATCATATTAAATATTAGTTTAATAATTTGCCTAAAAGTTATCTTAGTTACATAAAACCTAAAAATCTAATAACAATACTATCCTAACAATGTGAATGATAGTCTCAAGTTTGGACATACGTTTTGAGTGTGACGTCATGCAGTGTATAATAAACCATTATACACACTAGTGAATAATAGGTATAATTGTACTTCAGGAAGCACACGTATAATGAATGATTTATAGTAAAGTCGTGGACAAAAATATTTATATTGAATATTATTTGCTAATCCATGTGTCACCATTCGTTCAAGAAAAAGCGGAACATTTACTACAGCCAAATGGAACCGTTAAGTATATATGAAAAGAATAAGAAAAACAGGTAAGCTGTACTTAAGAGATTTAATAATATCGAAAGAGGAATATGTGGATCTTGAGTCGCCTTGGAATATTGTTTGATAATTTTGAATTATTGAAGAATTTTCCTCGTTCATTTTTGTAATTTTTTTTATCAATGGATTTACCGGTTCATACCCGGTTCCAAACGGCTCATGGGCTGGTTAACAATGTAGATTACCCAACTACGAATTTAATAAATTGAACCAATAAAACTCCTAGACATACAACATACACCCATATTCAACTCAGAATTCGAACCACCCCTCCTGCTTCACAGATGGTCACTCAACCTCTCAATACAAGGCGTGTATCAAATTATCAATATGTTTCGAGTAACGAACCCAACCAACAACACCCAGATCTAAAGGACTCGAGGCTGACGAGTGACGTCACAACAGGACAGACCCGAAGTCACATCGTTGTGCGTTGGATAACGCGAACCGCAAAAACAATAGGTTTTTTGAAATTTTTGAAGAGCTTCCGGTTTAAAGAGGGTACCAGTCGTCAACTGAGCCCTTTTTTGTACCCCATTCGATTTTATCATGGAAAAACGAAATTTCAAAGCAAATACTATTACTACCAAAACTTATGTAACCAAAGTATTCAATTTGCGAATTTTGCATGACGCCAATCGGTCGTTTAATTTTCCACGGTAATTTTTAACGAGTGTATTTACTGTACAGGTAATCACAATTTTTGCAATCTAAAAAATTGTATGAATATTACATTTACTATCATTATGTAGATGGTCGTTTTCTGAGAGAAATTTCAAAATATATTGAGTAAGAAATGTCCGTTTATCATGAACTGTCATGAAGTTTCCTCGAAATCATCTAAAATTTTGTTTAATATTATATAAGTATGCATATAAAACTATTCGTACGATAACGTCTTTGGGATAAAGCAATTTTCCGCGACTGAAACTTTTAATAAGGTTGAAATTATCTTCGACAATTGAACAATGAACACATCATTACAGGCCCGGGAGAATATTTCAATCTGAATAATGTGACTTTACTAGTATCATTTATTTTGAACCAGCCTTTAGGCAGTTCAAAACAGTTTAAACCATTAAGAAACTGTTCAAAATCATAATATGAAGATCTTTTTTCACAAGATTCAAATTTGATCTTACTATTTCTAATTGCATTCGCAAAACTTTTATTTTCTAATTCGCGTAGTTTTTCATCACGACTAAGGCGAAATTTAATTGTTTTTGATAAATAAGAAGGACAAGCTGGGAGTTTGGTGGGCAAAGCGTCGTGTTTTAGTCTAGGAATTTTAAACTAACAGTTATATAGTCGCCGATTCTGAAATCCGTTGCATTAGAACAAGTGATTATATTTTCCTTGGCAAAATGTAATTCACAGACCCTAGAGAACTTCGATGGAGAAAAATTTTCCCGGTGAATAGCTGCCACCCATTTAACAGACATCACTTCATCCGTTGGAAAACGGAAAAGGTGTACTTTTGGTCCATTTTTATAGTTACCGCGGCATCCCGGTACACAGCAACTAAGTATATGGCATTATAAATATTTCGTTTCGGTGACACACCACTACCACTACACAAAAATAGCACACTAATTAATCCTTTTACAACAAATCACAAAAAAACAAGGGAGAAAAACCCACGTCGCTCCTGTGAGGAAGTAAACAAACACTGAAAAAGTAGGGTTAAGCGGTGAATCTGAATTCGCTTATACTTCGCTGTGTTTACGTCACGCCACTCTGACGTCAGAGTCCTCAGTCCTTATATTATCGGTGTTGTTGACCCAACGCATGTCTTATGTTAGT
The DNA here is from genome assembly GCA_030704885.1 of Cynegetis impunctata. NCBI lineage: Eukaryota > Metazoa > Arthropoda > Insecta > Coleoptera > Coccinellidae > Cynegetis > Cynegetis impunctata. Next base: position 1,096,920 of record JARQZK010003613.1, read on the forward strand.
CTTGTTCGATACCCGAAACATGTTGACGATTTGGCTTATAAAGAAAAAAGTTATTTTAGTTGTCAGTATTATTCAAGTTCCAACAAGTGATTAACTAATATTAAGTTTTGGTTATGAAAACTCATAAGTTTACGAATTTCAACTTTAATACTATGAAGTTCTAACTCAGCTAACAACCACCAATATCGAATAAACAGACATACTTTCTTTTGTTTATTGTTTTATAAACGAAGTACCTACATAGATGTAAGTATAAACGTGTAAACGATATTCCGAGGTAGACATTGTTCCTTTAAGGAAAGTAATGGTCACGTGGGATAATATTTTTTCAGCTCCGTATAGAACAGTACAGCATCTAAAATGCCGAACCAGCATAATTATTGCATATTCTTGCAATTTAAATTCGATTTGGATTCAATGACAAGGAAATGAAGGCTTTGTTTTAGTTGAATTATTAGACTGTCAATTGTTATGGAATTTTGGTGGCAACTCTATATCAACAAATATTTCTCGGTATAACTGAATATTCTGCACTGTTTCTTTAGATGAGTTGACTAGGTAATATTGAATTTTGGCAACAGTTCTGGAAGTAGCGGATGCATTTTCTTTGAGCAACTTTTCCGGCATAGACCAGGGAGTACATATTTCCCAGACTTGGCTAGGTAGTATTTAATAACCAAATAATAGTATGAAGATATTGGTATGCATACCATAAAAGAATGAAGTTGATTGTTTGTCCATGAAAAGGATGAATGTCCAGAAAAGCAACTAACTAACATAGAAGAAGTAGTTTTGGCTTAATTGGCAGAAATATTAGAAAGAGTTAAACCCTCTACCCTATGAAGCATATAATCAATGCTTTGAAATGCTATTTTGAAGAAGAATGATATAACCATAGCCACGTCTTCTACAGTGAGTAGATCCAAAAATGTATTAGGAAAGATGACGATGCAACCTGCCTAATGCTGGAGGTAATTTTATTGAAAAAATCACGATTGTAGAAAAAAGGTGAAACCAGATGATTCTACATTCAGATAGCAACAATTATTTTGTTAGCTGGTACGTAATGACTGAAAAAAACTGACAAGGATATTAATTGATCACATAATTGACAACGAAGAAATATTGTTTGTGAAAACAACAGATTCCAAGACATACATTGGACGAACATGATAATGGAGGAAAAATTACAAATTTGTAGAGACATTGTGGCTGAGGGTCTACCAATATCTCTGAAGAATATATCGAACATTAAGCTAAGAACAGAAATTTTAAATCAATCAACATTTATGTTCTGATTTCAACAACAGCAATTTGAATATACCATGTGTTTCAAATAAATTAAATCCCTTCGATATTATATGGAATTACAATGTAATTATTGATAGATACACGAATTAGAATAACTTCATGTTTGTGCTACAATTAAAATTTATTAAAAAGCATGCTTTATTGATTTTATGTACCCTAAAGTTACCCAAAAAATAGTCCGGAAACTGTCTTTTGAATTCGCAGACTTCCAAGACTTATTTACTCTTCCAAAAAACAGTGTTTTTTCAAGGCTTGTATGTAAATTACTATGAAGGCGCTCCATCATGTGTTTAGTTACAAAAATTAGCAAATCTTAAGATTTTATTATTTTTAAAATGACGTCTTGAAGAGAGAAAATCTTGTTACTGTTTGGGATAAAAATCGAATAAGATGATTAATACTCAATATTTCAATGTTAGCATAAAACATTCTACAATAATTCTTCGAAACTGCATTTTCAAATGTAATAAACGAATACAAAAAAGATGAAATTGTAAATAACACAACATGAAATTCCAAAGGAACAATGGCATTTCCGTGAGTATAATCGTTATACCCATGCGAAGCTTTAGCATAAACTTGCGGATGAAATATTCAGCGCGGCGAGGTGAAAAATGGTTATTCGTCTCAACAATAACACATTCAGGCAGACTTTTCTTACGTTTTCCTGGCCGTTACGTGACGTTAATCAAAAGTATGGCATTTTATGTAGTTGCCGTTTCTCGGGGTTGACGTGTCTCGAAATTCCAAACAGACATTGTTCTTCATCGCAGAACTGTTGGGGCAGCACTATAATTATGTAAAGTAGCAATGTCTTTAATTGCCTCTTCTCATTCGAAGTCAGGCAATGCAACGCGAGACTCGGTACTAAAATTCCAGCAAATATTCCTGAATTACTTGAGGGAATTGAAATTCATGCTAGAGCAATATGAGCTCAGGAAACTACTTAATTCATTGCTTTTTTAGTTGCATTTTCCTTCAAAATTATGGACTATAGTAATAGTGAAAGTCAACAAAGTAGTACAGAAGTGTTTTTTTCATCGTTTTATACCTCTTACACCAAGCTTTTTGGTTTTTAAAACAATGGTTAATAATAACAATTTACACATTTATTTAAAGAAATGACGCATGACGCACGTTTCGGTGGAACTTCACCTTCTACATATGCTAATGGCAAACTAACTATGATTTTCTGTTATATCGAAAACAAAAAATAAAGAGATAACAAATTGTGTAGAAGGGGTAAATAGAGAGATGGTTACAAATAATTATTAGAATAGGAAAAACCAATTCTGAACTGCTAGTCAGGTAGTTCGGTAATTTTGAAAAAATTGAGAAGGGGGCTTGAAGTATGATCGATTTGGCTATTCAAAAGGAGACTGGGATGCTTGTATTTATTTATCTGTAATGATACTAAAAAATTAAGTTTAATTTTCTTACTTTCAACATTTAATATTTTAAAATCGAAATTGAATGTGTGATTTTCTTGGATTAAATGGTTTGCATAATGTGAATCCGACTTTTGATTAACAAAGCTACGTTTGTGTTCTGAAATTCTAGTTTGAAAACTACTGAAAGTTCTATCAATGTAAAACTTATCACAATCACCATAATTAATTTTATAAACTCCTGATTTATTATCTTTATGAACTTTGGATTTATTATTTTTTATATGATTTCCTAAATTATTACCGGTACGATAAGCAATGTTAATGTTGTGCTTAGACAAGAGAGATTTAAGTTTTCTACTTGAATTTCCGATTAAAGTGAGGCTGTTATATTTGATATTATTTTTAGTAAGGGAGTACACCTGGCTACTCGCATTTTTGAACAACTTTTTATCTATCATATTGAATAGCCAAATCGATCATATTTCAAGCCCCCTTCTCAATCTTTTCAAAATTACCGAACTACCTGACTAGCAGTTCAGAATTGGTTTTTACTATTCTAATAATAATTTATAACCATTCCTCTATTTACCCCTTCTACACAATTTGTCATCTCTTTATTTCTCGTTTTCGATATAACAGAGAAACATAGTTAGTTTGCCATTAGCATCTGAAGAAGGTGAAGTTCCACCGAAACGTGCGTCATGCGTTATTTCTTTAAATAAAGTGATATTTTCTGGGTATGTACAAAGAATCGTTAAAACTAAAAGTAAAATAAGCGGAAGCATGAAACTCAATTTTGTTCAATTCAACAGAATAAATATTTTGAAGAAAAAAAAAATTTCATAATCACAAACTTTTTTGTCAATGATTTATTCAGCATTTTATAGAAACAATGTCTGCACGAAATACTAGTAAATAATCTTCTTTTCAGGAAGTAGTATCAAAAGGAAAATTGCAAAAATGGAAAAACAAAAGTTTTCAATTAACAAAATAAGCTGCCTGAACTCCAGGTGTCACATAAACACTGAATATTTGATGCAAAACTGAGAACTTTGCTCAGAAATGTACCGAAGCGTCTTAATTCTTCCCAGGACAAAATAAATTACAAGAGGCGATTAGTCGAATTGCAAATGAAGCATTAGGGGAATTTCGGAAATTTCTCTCTACTTCGAATTTATAAGCCAAGATGATTACAGGTGAATGGAATATCTTCGTTAAATGCTTGTGGAAATAGTTTGAAGGTAATGAATATTTAACAGGATGTTCTGATACAAAGCAAATGTTTATTGAGCTCAATGGTCGTTTGATTTTCAGCCAATATACACGATGCCGATTCCAAAACTTCGTGAAACTTCTTTATGCGAGAACACAAAATCTTCGCTTCTCCAAAATTTATTTTCGAGTACCTACTCCCATAAAATATTGACTGAAATCGGATGATATTGAATAGTGCCGCCACCAATAAATATGAAGTTATAAGATTTGAATAATTTTGTGATGATACATTCAAATTAGCAATCCCTATAATATCAGAGACTAAAATAATATATGTATAGAATATTTCAAAATTGATGTGGAATATTTCACGCTGTGATTTTTTGGAAGAAAGTAGGGGGGCTAAATTTATATAACTAAACAAAACTATAACAAAAAAAATATTGATTTCATTAAATATCTCGGAAAAGAATTTCAAAAAAATGACATGTGACAGATAATAAATGCGAATAACATGTAATATTTATACAAGGGAGTGAAAAAAATAAAATGCTTAGAGCAAACTCAGTTTGCATTTAGCATCTGAAGAAGGTGAAGTTTCACCGAAACGTGCGTCATGCGTTATTTCATTAAATAAAGTGATATTTTTCGGGTATCTACAAAGAATCGTTAAAACTAAAAGTAAAATAAGCGGAAGCATGAAACTCAATTTTGTTCAATTCAACAGAATAAATATTTTGCAGAAAAAAAGAAATTTCATAATCACAAACTTTTTTGTCCATGATTTATTCAGCATTTTATAGAAACAATGTCTGCACGAAATACTAGTAAATAATCTTTTTTTCAGGAAGTGGTATCAAAAGGAAAATTGCAACAATAGAAAAACAAAAGTTTTCAATTAACAAAATAAGCTGCCTGAACTCCAGGTGTCACATAAACACTGAATATTTGATGCAAAACTGAGAACTTTGCTCAGAAATGTACCGAAGCGTCTTAATTCTTCCCAGGACAAAATAAATTACAAGAGGCGATTAGTCGAATTGCAAATGAAGCATTAGGGGAATTTCGGAAATTTCTCTCTCCTTCGAATTTATAAGCCAAGATGATTACAGGTGAATGGAATATCTTCGTTAAATGCTTGTGGAAATAGTTTGAAGGTAATGAATATTCAACAGGATGTTCTGATACAAAGCAAATGTTTATTGAGCTCAATGGTCGTTTGATTTTCAGCCAATATACACGATGCCGATTCCAAAACTTCGTGGAACTTCTTTATGCGAGAACACAAAATCTTCGCTTCTACAAAATTTATTTTCGTGTACTCCAATAAAATATTGACTGAAATCGGATGATATTGAATAGTGCCGCCACCAATAAATATGAATATTCTAAGTTATAATATTTGAATAATTTTGTGATGATATAATATCAGAGACTAAAATAATATATGTATGGAATATTTCAAAATTGATGTGGAATATTTTACGCAGTGATTTTTTCGAAGAAATTAGGGGGGCTAACGTCATATAACTTTTATCCAAAAAAAATATTGATTTTATTAAATATCTCAGAAAAGAATTTAAAAAAAATGACATGTGACAGATAATAAATGCTAATAACATGTAATGCTTATAAAAGGAAGTGAAAAAAATCAAATGCTTAGTGTAAAACTCAGTTTACATTTAGCATCTGAAGAAGGTGAAGTTTCACCGAAAGGTGCGTCATGTGTTATTTTATTTAATAAATATGTAAATTGTTTTTATGAACCATTGTTTTAACAAATTATATTATATATAATTTAGTGACATGGGAATTAAATAGGCTCTATGGCTCATTGTGTGTTTAATGCTTATAGACCAGAGTAAAAGCCTTTAAAAATGATAAAAAGTGAAAAAAAATAAAAGTAGGATGAAACCCATTGGAAAAGGGGGTGAGTTTTTAAGGGTAAAAAACGGCTTATCTCGATTTTCGGCAAAACTACAAGTCCATGGAAAAAAGTCAAATGGCAAAGTTGTAGGTAATAAAAAGATCTACAGCTTTTGTATTCACACTTTTTTCACATTAACTCATATGTGAAAAGTTCAAAGAACTAAGTTTTTGGTTTTTTATTTTTATCTTCTACAAACAAATTTTTTTTTTCACGAAATTTGATGAGAACTTACCTTTTTACGTCCCAAATACACTGTAATTTATTTGATTTAAAATTTTAATTTTTTCACCTTATTTTGACTTAATATCGGAAAAGAACCCTAATTTTCAATCGAAAATTCTCCCGTCAAAACATCAGCTTTTTTCAAAAAGTTAGTGTGGCTTCTGTTCGTTGAAATCTCTACTTTCTGATGGTGTAAAAAAAATACATTACTATAGTAAATGTTAACATACAAATAAGTTAATAAAGTTAATATTTAATAATAATACATCTACAATATTTGAGAAAGTTGTAGAATTTTCTTTAAATTATATGCGTAGATCCCTATTTATTGCTATTTTAAGATAACTTAAGTATCTGAGTGACCTACGGAAAATTTTAGCCCATAAAAAGGTATTTCATAGAGAATTGGTGAAGGGGATACGAGGGTCTGGGCCTTACTACATACCTGTTATTTCGTAGCTGCTGTAAAATTTACTATAGTAATGTATTTTTTTACACCATCGGAAAGTAGAGATTTCAACGAACAGAAAGCACACCAACTATTTGAAAAAAGCTGATATTTTGATGGGACAATTTCCGATTGAAAATTAGGGTGCTTTTGCGATATTAAGTCCAAATAAGGTGAAAACTTAAATATTTCAAATAAAATAAATTACAGTGTATTTGGTACATAAAAAGGTAAGTTTTCACCAAATTTCGTGAAAAAAAATATTTGTATAAGATAAAAATAAAAAACCAATAACTTGGTTCTTTGAATTTTTCACATAAATTTTGAGGTTATGTGGAAAAAGTGTGCAAACAAAAGTTGTAGATTTCTTTATTATCTACAACTTTGCCATTTTCAATTTTTCCATAGGGCTTGTAGTTATGCCGGAAATCGAGATAAACCGTTTTTTACCCTAAAAAACTCACCCCCTCCCCCACCTCACATCGCCCGTAATTTATTTTTTCTTTCATTTTTAATTTATTCTCCTTCTTTTCTAATGGGTTTCATCCTACTACTATTTTTTTGGTTTCAAAAATTATCGACCCTGGTCTATTATGAGTTCATTGGAATAATGTCGTCTTAAGCTTGGTTCATACAGACGCGAATCGCGAATTGCGAATAGCAAATTCGCAGGAAAATAATTCGCCAGTTTGGACTATTTCATATACTTGCGATATTTTTGGGGATATTTACTTTTGCTAATGTTGGCGATAAGTGACTTATGACATGACATCATAGTCTGCCATTTGACATTGACAAAGTTGGCCGATTGAGCCAGCTGATTGTTTGTTTATTTTGAGAATTAATAATTATTATTGGTGATTTCGAGACATACAGAGAAATCAAGAGTTTGTATTCAATAACAATAGATGCTTATTCCTTACGTTTATTTCAGTGGCAACGGAGACGTAAAATCGCTGCTTATTTATTATTTAAAAAAATACAGAATAAAATATATCGGTCAGTTGGAACTTGTGAAATTTTTAAATTAAGGATGCAGCAAGCGGCGTATCATAATTTAGTTCAAGAAATGCGTTTCAAAGATGAAAAAAAATTTAGAAATTTTTATAGGATATCAATACATGATTTTGATAAAAAATCCAAAAAAACAAGAGCAAAACAATTTCTTAAACGAAAACAAACAAAACACGTGTCAATTCACCTCTCAACTCACGCTCAACATTTAACACAATAAGATGAGCTAAAATGCGCATGTGCTAACCATAAAACGGTCGGTCCTAACAACAATTCGCGCGAATATATTGAATCCAATCCAATTTTCCCGCCCCCCAAATTTAAAATTTTGCGAATTCGCCAAATATTAAAAATTTTGATAGGCCGCCATATTGATTTCAAATTGGCCAATCAGAACATTATTCGCAATTCGCGATTCGCGTCTGTATGAACCAAGGTTTAAGATGTTCTTTACTGAAAATATTATTTAAGTATAGAGGCCTCGGTAGCCCTGCGGTAGGGTGTATCGCTTGTAAACCGAGGATTGTGGGTTCAAGTTCCACCTTGCTCTTGGGTGTTGTGTACGTCCCATGATATTTAGAGGTTCTTAATATGATTAACTGTTGGGTAATGTCTCAGTTTCAAGCCCATTGGCCATTTGGAAACGGCGTAAAACTGTGGGTAAAAAATTATGTAAGGATATTATCGTTTTTTGTGATGAATAGGTCGAGGAAATTTTTTGAGTCATTAATTTATTTTTCCACTGTGAATTCTATAGTAGCATTCATAATATTCAGAAATTTTTTGAAAATAAATCGAGTGATCTATTCGAACCATTAAAACCTACTAGAATATCGTCTATATAAGGGAACAAGAAAACAAAATGTGTTATCGATTGAGCTTCATTTAAAGAAAAAATCTCTGAATTATTCAGAACTATATCCGCCATTAAGGAACGCATGGTGCATGATGAATCACTTGATGTCAAATAGAATTACAAACAATGTATGAAATTGTGGAATCTTCTCACTGGCAGCAGCTAACATAAACTCGCATATACATCCATGTACATCCCAAGTAACATTAATGCTCTTATACCGATCTTCGAGATCGCTTTAAAACTATACAATAAAATTTCGAATAAAATCAAGTGATCTTCAAGACATCCCTGAGACCATCATAAAGCAGTTTCTAGCCAAAAAGGGCCCATCCTAAAAAGGCCTTCAAGACTAAATTTCAAAACTGTATCAAAACCATTGAGTTTTATTTCTATATTCTTAAAGGGTTCTTCAAGGCAACTTCAAATATATAAATTAAAACTTATTATCTGACATTTTGCTCTCAAAATGTATTCAACGCGGACTAAATTAACTTAAAAATAATTAATGAATCCTAAAATAGTTTTATTTTATTTACTAACACTCGACAACTTTTAAGTATGTATAATGGCCGGCAGAGTGGTAATATTTTAAACCGCATACGTATACTAAGCATATCATAAAATAATATTCAAAAGAAAACTATCATGGTGAAAAATTCACTTAAAAACTTTTCTGATAAAAAGTAATAAAATACCTCAATATAACTCGAGCGCCACTCATTTAATGTATTTTTCCCATATTTAAAAAATTTTGGAAAAATATCATCAAATTTTATTTTGCATCTAAGGATCTAAATGCATATTTTTAATTGAATGGCATTATTCGACATACCGTTTTTCAGTTTTTTGAGAAGATACAAGACGCAATTATTCGAATAATAATATTCTTTTCGTTTACTATTGAAAAAGTCCAAAATGGCGGAGTCTTTACTGCAGTGAAACATGGCGTGATCTAGATTAAAACTAAGTGTTCATTTATTAAATGTTTCAAATCTCACAAGATTTACAACAGCGTTTTATTAATCACTTTAAATCCAATGACATCCACAGGAGTCTGTTTACGTTTCCTTTCAAAACCAATAATTTAAAATTGTGACCTTATTGATTTAAAGTGGTCTTGCGCTCAAATGGAAACCTAAGCTCACAAAAAAAAAAATTCGCGGATCTTGCTCAAGAATAGTTTTTGGTAGTCGTTTATTAATGAGTTGTGTTATTGTTCAACAGTGCCTTGATTCATGTTTGAAAGGATTGCCAATTCTCTAAGCTCTTCGCAGAAAAGCAGATTTTTTATGAGTTCATTGTCGTTTTGAAATTCATCATTCTGAATTTTATCGTCGTTTTCATAGATTTCTTTCTGTAATTCCCAGGCATTGCTTTTATAATCGAACGGATTGAAAGATGAAGTGAAAGGACACTCTTTATAAGTAACGCTGATTTCAATTGCACTATGGTTTCCTTGCACTGGTTGAAAAGAGCTTCTCTCAGTTATATCCCCTCCACATTCATCTGAATGTGGAGGGGATGTTTAATTAGTTTTAATGAAGCCGTCCAAAGACCAAAAGGTATTTCTTTTTACCAAATTGACTAAATTAAAACCTTTTAAATGAATAATACTCTTAATGTACTCATTAAAGGTTAAAAATGTTTTTGGATTGAATGTGGTATTATATTGAATGTATTGTCTTAGGATAAAATAGTGTTCCTGATGAGTTTTAAAGAATACAACAAGGGTACTCCATAAAACTGCATTAAAACTTTTTTTCCCAGAACGGATTGTTTCAAAACCAACTTGCTAATTAATTCTTATTAATAGCAAATTAGTTTTGAAAAAGCCAATGTTAAGAGTAATATAAAACCAGTATAAGATCAATAAGACATTAAGAGCAAATAGCCTTTTTATTTTGATTTAAAGAGTGCATTAAATTCTTTGTTTAAGAAAAAGTGGTCTTTAAGAACTTTCAGTTTATCTTAAGGTTACTTTAAATCCTATGTCGATTTATTGAACATATTAAAGCATTTTCAAAACCTAAATAAATAGAATTTGTCTTCAAATTGTTACTTGGGATTGCATGTACATGGATGCCGCTTACACGTCTTTTTATGTATAATCACATTCACGTGAACACATGGTTCAATTTGAAATCACTCTCGATCAGTTGTTCCAGAAACGTCAAATTTTTAAGATCTTATAATAACTTGTCAACTTTGAAGACCCCACATTGATTTACACATGCGAGCAGCCATAAAACGACCAACAAAACACGATTGTTATCATTCTGATTTTGTAATTTCACAAAGAGCACCATACTTGAGGCAATTAATCAACATGGGGCAGGCTGCTATTAGATTGTTAAACGATCTTATTGCGTGCTGAGAAGTGTAATTAGTTTCAATTTCTTATCCAGCTGGTTAATTAATAAACGATATTCAAGATAGCGAATTCGCAGGATGGGAAACTAATTACTTACCATCATTATCTAATACCACTTGATAGCGAGTCCATCGAGTTAGAGGGGATTCGAAATTGGCCAAATGGCAGGAGATAAGATAATTGCTACGTGGTATATATGTTGACTTCCACATGCATATTGATCAAGATATGGAATTTCAAGAGTATGTATGATATTATACCAAAGCTAATAATTATTAGAATATCGCATAATGAAAGGTTACTCAAATTATATTGTCATACCTGATCACATCTAATAGATAATATTTAAACAATCAAACAAATAGCCTCGCAAATAGCCAAAACGTACCTACACCATGGTGGTTCAGACATTTCCAATATATATTTTCATTATTGAATTGAATAGGATTATACTTGGTGAAAGTTCATATTCATAACTTTATAAAGAAATAAAAAACTAACTTTTCACACGTTGAAATAAAAATCTATTAAGTAAACGCGTTTCGTCATAACAAAACAATTTATTTATACGAATAATTGAACATAACAGAAGAGTTCCTTGAGAAACTAAATAACAAAAAGCAATTCATTCACAGTTATGGGTAGGTACATTGAACAGATTAAGTAGAGGAGGAGGGTTTACTTAAATTTGGTCCTTAACTAAGTTTCCGGAATTTTTATATTTATTGATGTAAACGGATTCCCAACAGTTAGTTTTGTGGATAGTATATTCTAACTGTAATATTTTATAATTGTGATTAAAGGTATGGTTTTCTTGAATAAGATGGCACGCATAATTAGAGTCAGTTTTCTGCTTAATACAGCTACGTTGGCGTTCCTGTATTCGAGTTTTGAAATTTCTAATTGTACGTCCTATATAGAATTTTTCACAATCGTACAGTTGAGTCTATAAAAATCAGTACGTTCATATCTATGAATTTGTGGTTTTTAATCAGTTTTTTAATGCTTTTTTAATTGTTGGTTTTATATGAAACTTTGAAAATTTGTTTATGAAGAAACAATTTCAGGTGTTCGGAAGGTTTGCCCAAGTATGTTAAACTGTTAAATACTGTACTTTTATCTACTTATTAAGTTATGACGAAACGCGTTTACTCAATAGATTTTTATTTCAACCTGTAGAAACTTAGTTTTTTATTTCTTTACAAAGTTATTTTCAATATTGATGATTTTGCGCTGAACTTTTAAAAGAACATGTTTTAATGTTTATTCAAAGAGAAAATATATTCAAATTGAACATTTAGGAAGATTTCATGATATAATAACAAATTTACTTTACAATTGTTTCGGTTTCCTAGCCCATTATCCAAAGTTTGTTCAAGACTAAACTAGTTTGCGAAGTCTGGTGTTTATATTATATAATCCTTAGATCCCCAGAATTCGTATTCATATTTTGTGGAATCGTGAAATTGCTTGTTTAATGAGTATGAAAAATCTGAGTCTAATTATTATCAGTGACATATTAAGGATCAACTCCTTCTCAAGAATGAGTGATTTTCAGTGGTTTGCTTCTGATATTTCTGTGCCTCAAGGAGGTCTTATTTTTTTCCTTTGTTACCCTCGAAATTATATATGCAGGTAATGAAGGAAAGAAATTTATTATATACATAAACATAATACAATACCTACAATAATGAAATGAAAACAACTCAAAGAGACATAATAAATTGAAATTGAGACATTGTTCTCATTTTGTGTTTCACAATTATAATGAACGAAAAGATCGCCTTTAGTAATGAGTTATATACAGATAACTTTCTAATGCTTATTGTGAGAAGATTTAACAGGTATACCACTTTATATAATGTGATATGATCGGTATTCGAATATTTATGGATTTGAAAAAAATATTCATGAATGCTACTGGTTGAGTTTTGATTTTTATACTCCACAAAATAATATAGATGCTTACGAAAGAAAAATAAGATTCTATAAATACATAGACCTGGTGAAGTATGAATAATACTAGATTCGAAACAACTTCTATAGGATGACCTAAAATTCATAAACATTGTTATTATAGCTTGCTTCTGAAAAATAAATGTATATTTGATACCCATGTCATACACGATAGTAACACTAGGCAGTCTGTTTTGCTCTTCAAAGAGATCATTATTATATATATATATATATATATATATATATATATATATATATATTATATATATATATATTATATCTATATTATATATATATATATATATATCTATATAAATATAAATATAAATACATATATAAATATATATATATATATATATATATATATATATATATATATATATATATATATATATATATTTATATATATATATAATATATATATATATATATATATATATATATATATATATTATATATATATATATATATATATATATATATGCAGGGTGACCCAGAGCTACGTAATCGGTTCATAATTTTTTTTTCATTGAAGATATCGATATGAAATTTTCAGGGCCAATATGATCCGACTACGTCTATTTTTCAAAATCATTTTGAAGAAAATTGCACTTCAGGTTTTGCCGGAATTGATATCAACTTTGTTATTTCAAATGGAATACCCTGTATATCTTTTGATTTTCGCATTCCTTATGTAATTTATAATGAAATTGTCATAACACTCTTTATACCTAAAATGAACAGTTTTCGAGTTATTCATTTTTTTCCTAAAATTTTGACAGTTGCATCTTCAACAAAAATAGGCTATTACTTCTTTGTTAGTAGGTCTATTGGCATTCGGTTTGGATTTTTGTAACCTCGAAACATTGTTTTATTTATTCCTTGTCAAAATTTTCCAAATTTTCAACTAATTACTTGAAAAAATCTAGGGTGAAGTTGGCAAATTTTAAACGTTAATAACATTCTTATTTCAAATGGAATGCTATGTATATTTTTGCATTATTAAATTTGCTATTAAATTACCTTTCGATTTATATAACCATTCCCTATAGCTAAAGTTAATAATAACAAAGATATTTCACAATTTTGTAATGATTTATATAGCAATACACCTGAGAAATCGAAAAGCGAGTTATTTTGACGTATCCATGGATACCAATTACGAAAATTGTTTAAAATTTAATTGTGTCACCTTTTCTGTTCATTAGGTTTGTAGCACCTAATGCTGATATTCGAAAAGATATTGAAAAAATAGTAATTCTATTACGTTAATATTCAATAATTATTATTGTTGTTTATAAACAACATGTCTTTATAGTAGACTGATGTCAATTTGCAATGTCAAGTTTGACATTATCATTTTGGTCAAGAGGAGTACATTCACATAATCCAACAGTTACTCCAAATAATAAATTTCAATGTTATACAGAAAGAAATCAATGCTTATTAATAACAGAATCACAAAACGTAGTTGAATCAGAACAAGAATATGATAAATTCTACTATCCACCACAACATTTCGATCCGCATCTCCAATACAGTAAACCATATTTATTTTATCATTTCTTGTCGCGTAAAATCCATTTTATTAACTGAATAAATACTAGGAAAGGTGACACAATTAGATTTTGAATAATTTTTGTTATTGGTTTCCATGGATACGTCAAAATAACTCGCTATTCGATTTCTCAGGTGTATTGATATATAAATTATTACAAAATTGTGAAATATCTTTGTTATTATTAACTTTAGGTATAGGGAATGGTTATATAAATCGAAAGGTAATTCAATAGCAAATTTAATAATGCAAAAATATACATAGCATTCCATTTGAAATAAGAAAGTTATTAACGTTTAAAATTTGCCAACTTCACCCTAGATTTTTTCGAGTAATTAGTTAGAAATATGGAAAATTTTGACAAGGAATATATAAAACAATGTTTCAAGGTTACAAAAATCCAAACCGCATACCAATAGACTACTACAATATAAAATAATAACAAAGAAGTAATAGTCTATTTTTGTTGAAGACGCAACTGTCAAAATTTTACGAAAAAAATCAATAACTCGAAAACAGTTCATTTTAGGTATAAAGAGTAGTATGACAATTTAATTATAAATTACATAAGAAATTCGAAAATCAAAAGATAAACAGGGTATTCCATTTGAAATAACAAAGTTGATATCACTTTTAAAAAATAAACTTGGTCGGATCATATTTGCTCTGAAAATTTCATATCGATATCTTCAATGACAAACAATTATGGACCGATTACGTAGCTCTGGGTCACCCTGTATATATATATATATATATATATATATATATATATATGGATATATATATATATATATCCATATATATATATATATATATATATATTTATATATATATATATATATATATATGGATATATATATATATATATATATACAGGGTGACCCATTTATGACCCATTTATTAAAAATGAATTTGCCTCAAATTTATTCTAAATCCAAATTCAATATTTCAGTGAAATTTGGTGGGAATATGTGTGCTTCAAAATAATATTTACATATATATATATATATATATATATATATATATATATATATATATATATATATATATATATATATATATATATATATATATATATATATATATATATATATGTAAATATTATTTTGAAGCACACATATTCCCACCAAATTTCACTGAAATATTGAATTTGGATTTAGAATAAATTTGAGGCAAATTCATTTTTAATAATTGGCGAAAAAGAATTAAAATAAAACTTTAAAGGGTACCTACATTGAAACATATCGAGTAGACCGGTTTCGTCTACATAGTTTCTTGATATAATACTGAATTGTGATATAAAACATCGCGCTATTTCTAATCTCAAGTATCTCATACTCGAACAAATCAGGCGTTCGATTGGAAACACCAAAGGACCGTTCGCATAGAATGATCTATAGGCATACTAAAAATATTTAGAAGGGGCGAAGAATTTCAATACTTCTCAACCAGGATCCGGGAATTCTTATTATAACGGAGTGATTTCTTGTTATTGATTTTATGGAAACTATTTTATATTTGTAGTTTTTTGGTCTCAAATTTTTACAAATATTTGATGGAAACTGTGAACCATCCCTTAAAGCTTTTTTAGGGAAAACTCAGATGTCTGTTTATAAATACGATGAGTTTGTTTAATGACAGAACATCAAAGGTCAATATATAGAAGAGCAAACAACGACGCAATGACCAACACTAACGATGCTTGGTGTTGGTTTTTAGCGTGTACGTCCGGAATAATGAAAACACTGAAGAAGTCAAATGCAAAATAAATATTTAGCTCCGCAATAAAAACACCACTTTTTCAGAACCTTTTTCTACATAACATTAAAAAAATGTTACAGTTCGTTAGAGTCTTTCATTAATTAGGTATATCAGAAGATCCGGATAAATGTTAAATAATGATATTGAGCTTTGACAAAACATATTTTGCCGAAAATGGTCAAACCTTCTTGAATTGAAAATAACCTCTATATAATCTGAATTTTGATTTTTCGTCAGATAGTTAAGATGCGGAAAATAGACCATATCACCATAGTTAAGTTTCGAAATGACCAATGATTTACTCAGATTTTTACGTGATTTAAAATTCAGGATGAACCTCTTCGAATATAGAACTCCCGAATATGTTTTGATTGAACTATGAATAATCAAGTTTGATGAGTAAGAAAACATCAGTAAAAAATAAGTCATGCCTTTAGACCCCTACACACAGGCGTCGATGTCTTAATACATCAACGTGCATCCAATAACGTGCAACCAATAGGCATCTACACACGAACGTTGACGTCTTAACACATCAACGTGCATCCAAGAACGTGCAACCAATAACGTTAATGCGGATGTAAAAATACCCACGTTTTTGAATGCACACTCCGGATGAAAACCGCTTTGACGTTTTTTGCATTGCTTGAATTTTTGAATGCGCATTCAAATGAACACGTGCATCTCTCAACGTGTGGAGGCGATTCACCGATGTTTGTGCATTCTTAAAGCAGTGGTTGCGGTTAATCTTTATTCTTATTTCTATTTTTCTTTTCAAGAGCATAAGTACACACCACTGTCACAAGAGCTAAACATTCTTCTTCGAAGAAAACTATGGTTTTGTTCGAACGTGTGTACGCAATCTGCTTGCGCGTTTTTGGATGCACGTTGATGTATTAACGCATCAACGTCCGTGTGTAGCCCTCTATTAACGTTAATGTGGATGCAAAAAACGCACGTTTTCGAATGCACAGCCCGGATGAATGCCGGGTTGATGTTTTCAGGAATCGCTTGAATTTTTGGATGCGCATTCAAGTCTGTATGTGTGGATGCAAATTACCGTTTAGTGTGCGTTTTTAAAGCAGTAGCGGTGGTTAAGTTTATGAAATAATTTGTTACTGCAGTAGGTATTTAAAATAATAAGTTAAATATTTTTTAAAATAAATTGTATAATATTTACTGAAAATGTTTGCAGATAGTTTCATCATTATGTCTGACTGCAGAACAATGTCCCGGGAATTTCTACTGGAATTTGTGGAGTTGTAAAGGGACCTACCCTGCTTGTGGCAGACAAAATCAAAGAACTATTTTGACCGAAATAAAAAAAATTAAGCATACAAAATATTGATAGAGAAGCTGCAAATCATTCAACCAAATGCTACAAAAAGTACAGTTGTCGCTAAAATCAATAGTCTTCTTGGTGGGTTTCGGAGATAAAATGAGAAAGTTTTTATCTCGAAGAGAAGTGTGAGGCTTTCCGAGATATTGAAGTAGTGAATTTTAAATTATGGTAATTTCTTGCAGTAATTTCTGCAGTTATTGGCAATCTCATCACTGTGTTCTTGAAGTTTTATTAATGGAATAACCATGTCCAATAGTTACGAATAGGTTTCTCCGTCCATCCTTACGTAATTGCGAGAGTCCTCTAGTTGTAACCTCAATTATTCTAACAGGTGAATGTGTGAAAATTTTATAGTTTTAGAAACCAACCTTTACACCACATTCGGCGACGATTTTCATTTTCCTTTTTCTTTATACTTGCCACTGCCACGAGAGCTAAATATTCCTCCTGCTCAGACATCTGGCCAAATATTTTTGCAGACTGGACAAAACTATGTTCCTCAGGGGTCCATCTTGGGACCAATTCTTTTCATTATATATGCCAATAACCTGCCTAACCGCATAGAGAAGGCAGATACCTGTATTTATGCAGATGATACTACCTTTACTAGTGCGGAGAGAGACATGGACACCTTGAACACATCCTCAGAATCCACAAAAGTACGAGCAGAAGAATGGTTTCAAACAAACAAATTAAAGCTCAATACTGCTAAAACACAAAACTTATTTATAACACTCAAAAACACCACCGGGTATGAAGAGAGGGAACCTGTGAGGCTTCTTGGTTTCCGCCTGGATAGAAAATTGACATGGAATGCTCATACTCTCGCTTCCAAATTAGCCAAAAACCTCTACCTTATTAGACAACTGAAAAGATCCGTCTCAAATGAACTGCTAAGAAAGGCATACTTTGCATTTATTCATTCACACATTAGATATGGAATTCTGGCATGGGGACATTCAACAGGTGGGCAAACACTTTTTAGAATTCAGAAAGCAGCTCTTCGTGCTATTGAGGGAGTAAACTGCAGAACACACTGCAGACCACTTTTCAAAAAACTTCAAATCATGACCTTTAGCTCTCAATACATTCTGGAATGTCTAATATATATTAGACAAAACATCAATAATTACAATCTACACTCAGACATTCACTCTTACCAGACAAGAAATCGAGACAACATACAGACTTCCCAATTAAGACTCAAAAGATCCATGAGTGGAACAAATTTCTATGGACCAAAATTTTACAAAAAATTACTTAATACGGTAAAAGTATTGAGTTTAAAGGCCTTTAAAATTAGAGTTAAAAATTTTCTGCTCGGGAAGGCATACTATGATGTTGCTGAATTTTTGAATGAGGATGTGGTGGAGTTTTAGATGTCTTATGTCGGATTTCAGCTTTGTTGCTTGTGCAGAATTCAATTGTTATCTTGAAGTGTTATGTATGTAAAACATTTTGTACTTGATATTAATTTAATTTTAACATATTTTAGAAAACAGATATGTAGCATATAGTTAGGAATAGGTTTTATTACTATTCTTAATTTTTATTATTTGACGTGTGTAAACAAAATTTATATATATTTGTAATAGCACCAATAAAAACCTTTAACCTTTGTGGTTTTGTACGTACGTGTGTACGTTATCAGGTTGCACGTTATTGGTTGCACGTCTATGTATCATCGACGTCCGTGTGTAGCCCGCAATTCTTGCTTCAGTTCACAGATTTGTCAATCAGATATATAAATTATTGTGAAAAAATATCCAAAATGACGAATACACTTTCAGTTTGGTTCGAATTAAAAATTTCAATCAATTCGAATACTGTTATAATAGTGCGTTAGTTAGGACATGTATTGAGAATAACAAACTTCACAGAATCGACAATTACGAAGTTTTATTTCAAACGAATACAACTATCAAATAACTGAAATAGACGAACGAAATGCAATATGTATCAGTAAATGACATCACCTATATGAAAGGGTGACATATGTGAAGTAAAATATGTGACATGAATTGTTATTTTGGAGGGGTATATGCGAATAGAATTGGAGCTTATGGCCTAGATTGCGTTAAATAATGATTTCCTAATGGCAATACGGTATGCGAAAAATATATTACCGATTTGGTGTTTTGCTCGATTATAACCGTTGGTGAATATAAACGAAATTTATTTCCAGTTATGCTTTTATTATTTTTTGATGGAGAGCAGAATAATCATGTATTTTATTAATCATAGGACTTGATCAATGATATTGGACCGTTGTGCTATCAGACCGAAATTCCTAACTGGAGGACAAAAACGTTTGTGTTTGTAATTAGTGAAGACATTGTTACTAATTATTAGGAAATCATTATTAGCTAAACTAGATCCTTGAAAAGTGTTGCAGATGGCATATATTTACTGGTTTGGCTACTAGAGATATTCTGACACGCGGAATGATAATCTGCAAAGTTTGAACATATGAAAAAGATATGACACAGTTATTCAGAAGAATAATTCGTAATCACATCTAAAAACTGAGCGATAATCATGTTCTTGAATTAAATATTTCAATTTATCATTAGGAAAATTTTTAGGGAATTTCCACCATGTTTGAAGAATGAGAGATATTCTTTCAGTAGGTAATAGTTTTGATAGTTAAAATTAATGATATTTTCAGTATCGAACCGTTGTGAAGTTTCATGAGTTTTCGATGTTTGGCCTAAAATGAAATATCTATTGGTTTCAATGATGAAGCTATGATCGATTCACATGTCATTAGTGCTCTTCTTAAAAACTGTGACGAGGTTCTGTGGATTCGATGTCATTGGCAACTGATCGATGGACGGGGATCTACTAAACGGTTCATTGAAGAGCGAAATAGACTGTCTAGTGTTTATACCGTGTAAGGCACCGACCTCGGTCACTATATCAATACACTATAATTTAACATACAAGTACATCTAACATGTTTTAATCTTATCTGAGATTTCAGAAAGTTGAGCCATCTCAATATTAGGTCGACGGTTTAAATTTATGTTCATCTCTGAAGTTATTCTTAAACTTAAAATCGAATAAAATATAGCAAATAAATCTGCCACCGTCTTCAGTCATCACACCTCTAAAACTCTGAAAGGAACTGATGATAAAACTAAAAACCTAATTTCAGCAGCTTTTAAGTAACTTTATAAATTGTAGCAGAGGTGCAAAAGTTTATCAGTTAACATGGAAATACTACTGAAGTTCAGTGCTACATATACTGATGCGCCAAAGGTTAGCGAACGTTGCAAAAACATTAAGTCTGGACGCTAACCCCCCTTTCCATTCTGCGCCATTCCTAATTTGTTCCGCCGACAGTCCGTACATCAAAGAAAAACATTTGCTGCGATAAAGTCAGTTTGGACGTGTTTACGCGCATGTGGTTTGCGCGCTCGTTGTTCATTGTAATTCAGAATATTTTGTAGTTGGTGGTACATATTGCTAAATGTTTTGAAAATGGAGTGGAATCATGAAGCCATATTACGATGTATTAGTTCACATGAAAACAAACCAGACCATCAAAAATGAATGTATGGCTTATTTCAATCAACACCTGAGTGGCAGAGATAACCCTAAAGAGCTCTGGGAATCTCTTAAGAAGCTTAAAGTTAAACCAGATTTAACTCCAATGAATCATGTGAACATTGATCCAGGCAATTTAAATGATGGATTCGATACCGGTGCCTAGTATCAATGGTGACCTTCTGGACTTCTATGGATTTGCTGAAAATTGTGGTATTCCTGAGTCGGCGGGTCTGTGTGAAGTTACGGAAAAACAAGTCTCAGAAGCTTTCAAGTCTATAGTGTCCAATGCCAAGGGAGTTGATGACATAGATTTGAAAATGTGGCGATATGTCTTACCACACCGCATTGAGCAGATTACCATTATATTTAATCATTCCTTGGGTAGTGGAACTGTTCCAGAATCATGGAAGATTGCCAGAATTAGATCGATACCTACAACGGCTAAGCCTGGTGGTCTGTCAGATTATAGGCCGATCAGCATCCTACCCGTGATCTCCAAAGTGTTGGAAAGGCTGGTTCTTGATCAGATAACTGACCATGTTTCTAACATTCTCCCTTGAAGGATGAACGGGGATTCCATGTCCATATAAAAATATATATATATATATATATATATATATATATATATATATATATATATATATATATATATATATATGTATATTTATATATACACATCTTGAACAATAGAACTAGAATTAATTAAATATTGGTGGATTCGAATATAACATAGAAATTTAGTCACTTTGTGGGTAATAAATCGGATGCGAAAAATTTCTCTTCAATCAAATTCAATGTAACTGATAGAAAATAATGATTCTGTAATCAATGATATTAACCCATTATTGCTCGAATTATTTTTTTCTGGATGAAAAGGATATTTTAGTGTTGAAATGACTTATTTGATATTTACAATGATAGATTTGAAGTTTTATAAGGTTTTTTTTTATTTTTCATTTTAGATCTTGTTCCATTTTTGGAACACCGAGCTCACTAGACAGGAAAAAAACTTCTAAAATTTCATGATAAAGAATTTAATTTATTTAATATTATCGATATATTAGTGTATAATTGTATAACTATTTAACATGGAAACCTTTAAAACAAACGTCATGCAAGTTAACATTACACTTTTCACATTTTCTTGTAGCGTTCTTCTTGCAAAATGCGCATCTGTTTTGCTTTTCTGCCACTACAATCCAATGATCTTTCCGATCATAACGTAAATTGTCTAAAACGCGGCTACATAATTCCTTTGACGATTTTGGACGACCGCCTCCAACAACAGGGGTGGCATATTTTTTCAAATAAACCTGGACGATGTACCTACGAAAAGCTAGATAGTCCATTCCTCCAGTTTCAAGATTTCTTCGATAGACTTGCCAGGCATTATGAACACTCGTGTCTATCGCAAAAGCAAAGTTTGCCCACCACCATTTTTTTGATCTAATTGATATCCTATAGCGGTCAATATTTTCATCCATGCGGTCTACACCGCCCATGAACTTATTATATTGAGAAATAACCAATGGCTGCGATACGGGCAATTTTTTTTTTCTTTGGGTATCCACCTGTTGACCTTTTGAATAGGTGTCACGGTGTCGCACGAACTTACTGTGAGGACTACCCTGTTATCGTTCCAAGCTGTTATAGTGATCTTTGATTCAGTATCTGTGCAAAAATCGTAAGCTCCCCGTTCTTTTTTTTCTAAAATTTTTTATGAGATTATAAGGCATTTCTCAATCCGATTAGCCATTATGGTTCCTGTGTATCCATATCCAATGTCCTGGAGTGCATTCGCTAATTTGAGAGATGAAAAGTATCGATCAGCATAAATTTTGAAATAAGCATTTTTTTGGAGCTTTGATGTTAAAAACATAACCGTAGATCCTCCAACACCAAGGTCCATATTTTTACGTCCATCCTGTTTTCCTTGATATGGTTCAAATTGCATAAGGTATCCTAGAGGTTCACATAAACACCACATTTTGTAGCCATATCTTATTGGCTTACCCCTAATAAACTGCTTGGCAGAATGTCTTCCGAAGTATGGTACCATGCTTTCATCTATGCTGAGGTTTTGCTGAAAGGAGGCATGATCTAAATAACGTTTGTTTAGCAAGTCGAATAGGGGTCGAAGTTTCGAAAACTTATCATTTTTTGTCAAATTTACGTTGTCAGCACAATGCGCATATCTTTTTATAAGGTCAAACCGATTTCTTCGCATGGCATTTGCAACAAAAGGATTATACGATTCGGAGTCAGTTTCCCATAACATTCGCCACCTTGGCACATCTTTGTATCCCGATAATAATAGAATAGCAAGAAAACATTTTAACTCTTCAATCGAAAATTCAAATAAGAAATCACCTTTAGATCTCGCATAAATTACAAACATTTCCATTAAAAATGTGCATACTTCATCGTCAAAAAAAAGTTCAAAGTATTCAACGGGATCGGAACATACAATATTTCTGCCAAAATTCGAAAAGTCAATATTTGGTGGGTCAATCTGAACAGATTTTGCCCAAACACGTTTTTTCTTAACCTGCAATTTTTTTTGTATATCTGATAGCGGTATATTATCTTCTTCTGATTCACTATCACTCAAATGTTTCTCTCCGTTAGACCCATGAAGAGTAGCCGTGGCTTGTGCACGTAGTTGTGGTCTACTGAGATGATCAATGTTTACTTCTGCATCCTCATCCCCGCTATCCTCACCACTTACATTCTCTTCATCATTAGGAGGAGTAATATAAATATCAGCACTATCAAAATCATCCCAGAAGGCCTGACTTTTCACCATTTCCATCAATTGCTGAGTTGTTAAAGCCCTAAAATGAAATTTCTAATCAGTACCCATAACAGGCGCGGTGTTCCATTTTTGGAATACCTATATTTTACACTCGTATAAAACTAAAATCTTAAATTTTTTGTAGCAATTAATACTTTTAAAACTTGAATGGTTTTATATGCTTGTAGTATTCTATATTCAACTTGACAGAAATTATCATTTTGTAATAAAAATTGAGTTACCTTTCTAACGCCATCTTGGCAGCTTGTAAACAATCTGTTTATGTATGCACTGTCAACGGCTAAATGACTCCAGAGCAACTAACTTTGTTATTTTCTCTTCCAGAGGCATTATACTATCCGTCCTGAAAACATCTTTAACAGTCTTAAGCGTTGTAGCCAAAATGCACAGCAAATTCTGGAATGTTCCAAATTTGGAACACTGGGCAATAATGGGTTAAACTCAATAAAATATATCGATGGACAAAAACATAATGAAAATGGCGATTATTTGAGTAATAAATGAAATCCTGAAAAACTGAAGCTTTTTTATTATCCCATCCAAAAGTACAAAGAAATGTAATTAATTTAAATTATTTCGTTACGATTAATGCATTCCACCTTTATATGAGTTTCATCTTCATTGTACATTTAACTTAAAACTATAGTGTTCAATAAATTATATGCCATGAAAGAAACTTGTCACTTCTTCGGGTTTTAGTAACCATAAAGCGTAGATCGCTCTGTGGATACGAATCATGACACCATTTGGCCAAGTCCTTAAACATTAAGAAGTGACTTGTTTTTGAAAGCACAGACAAATTTATATTTATGGATTTAGTGTGAAATGAAGATGAAAGGTCATCAAGGTGAAATATTTTTACTACTGATGAATTAACTCCTTTATAAAATGTACTATTTAACGATGACATTTTTGTCAGTTTGACAGCGATAAAAAAGGTGCATCCTTTTTTATCACCGATAAAAACGCTTGTTCCTCATAACTATACAACATCTAGTAGCCGTGGATGTAACTTTAATATTTATTCTGTCAGTGGTGATAATTTAATTTTGTTGATATAAAAACCTGAAAGATGAGTCGTTTTGGTGAAGTTTCGACTGAGCAAATTACGACAAGTTCATCCATATATTCTGCGTTAATTTATCTTGCCAAAAAACACTCGAGCTTTTTTTTTATCAGATAAATTTCTCTTCAACTCAAAGTTTTGCCAATCACGAAATTTACTCGAAAAACTGACATTAGATAAAATCGCTCCACCTTCGGTGTCGCAATTTTATCATATCAGTTTTTCTCATAAAATTAGTGATTGAAAAAACTGTTTCGTTACAAAGAGAAATTTATCCGATAAAAAAAAAGCTCTTGTGTTTTTACTGTTGACAAAATTTTTTTTGCTAGAAATCACGTTTCCTCAACGCAGAAAGTATATTTTTATATAGTATTACTATATTGTTATATCAATTACATACACTTGCAAAGATACAAATCGATACGATAGTTAGAAGTAATTTGAAATCGTTTCTCCAGATTTGTTTACATACACAGAGTCACTTCAGTAGTGAAGCAAGTTCAAACCTGGTATAAATACATCAAATAAAAACACACCTTCATGTTAATGACCTATATATGAAAGTTTTGAAATGAATTGAAAGTAACATAAGTTATATCAATGAACTATACTGCCCAAAATAGTCTATACGAGGTACTTGATCCAAAAAAAGTTATATAGTATCAAGCAGTAGTCAAAAAATATCACACTTTCCGTTCACTCTGATCTTTCTTCCTCCTTTGTACGGAACTTACGTGTTAAATATTGGATGTAAGGAAATTCCGAATAGTTTCCTGAAATAGAAGTGTTATTAACGTTAAATTATACGTCGGATATCGGCGGTCTAGACCATCCAAGTAGATCCAATAAAACATATTCCGTTACGGCAAATAAAATTGCACTGAAATGAATGATTATATTTTTCACAGGAGACATTTTAATTTGCTGTGTACTTTACTCTTCTATATTCTACACTTCATACGAAGTTTTAATATGTCGTAAATTGTTCGAAGGATTACATTTTATAAAAGTAGATTAAAATTTCTTCATTTTATTTTATTTATTATATAGGTTATATATTATATTTGATAAAATAATGATATATTATGTCTACAGCTAGATTATGTGCTAGAATCTGAAATGTTCATAGGAATATTTCAGTCAGTATCTACCAGTGACCATGACATACATCAAGATATAGGTCAACAGTAGCTTTTATGACGAAGATGATATTGTAACAATAATTCATTCCCAAATTGACCACGAACGAAATTTGATTCAACTATGTTTATTATCACAATGTAGTAACATGTGATTTTAAGCTATTGCATAGCTTTTATCGCGGGCTTTGAGCGCGGCGATCGAATCAAGAAATTCTGTAACGAAAATAAAACCTAACACCCCCACTCCGCCTACAATGTAGCTCGGCCGAGCGTCCGCTTAACGCGTATGTATATTGTACGACCGTACGAAGCTCGCACGGATCGAGATGAGCTGCTCCGAAATAGAAAGACACTTATCTTGGCTGGAGATTTCAACATCAACTTCGCTGATAAAAAATCAGAGCGCTTTACATTTTCTTTCGGAAAAATTCAATTTGAAAATGAATAATGATCCACAAGAATCCACAATAAAATATGGGACCACCATTGTCGCGGTATTTTCCAGATATTTAGAGGATATCAAGTCTCAAACTTATGTTTCTTATTTCAGTTACCATAAACCTATAGTTTCAATGATAAAAATTCCTGAATAACCTACATGTATTGTAAGATACTAAAAATATTTTAAACGATATTAACTTCTCATTCATTCGATAAAAAAAAATTGTTTTCTTATCGGTCGCCACGCTCAAAAAGTGTAACTTGAATTAATATCAACGAAAAAACTTGAATTAATATCGAAGAAAAAGAAAAAAAATACTGCATAAATAAAAAATAAATAAATAATTATAATTGCATAGTTGCATCAGTTGATAAAAAATGCTATGCAATAGCTTTAGAGCCCTTTCAGACTTGGATACTGTATCCGAGATACGCGTATCCCAGATACAGAAAATACATGCGTTTATATGTACGTTTTCACACTGCATTCAGCACAGCATACCGTATCGCGATACTAAATTTCTGAATCTCGCTCATTCAGCCGCCGGCGACAGTATCCGAATTCGGGATACCGAATTATCATTGTGGCTTATGGACCTGTTCAGACTTGCATACTTTTGCGATTCAAAAAGCACAATAGCATAGGTGTACAATATTTTTATTATTAATTAGTAGAAGTGAGGTGGAATAGAACGGTTTTTCGATTGTACCATGGAGAATAAAGTTTTTGATAACGAATATTATGATGTTCCTCAAAAGATTCTATGGACGTTCGATAATAATTAAAAAACTTTGTTCGATCTTGTGGTAATTCTTGGTGAAGAAGGTTATAAATTACTTTAGTTTCCCTTAATTATATTATAGGATGAACCCACATAGTTCGTCTCCTTTTAATTTTTTTCTTTTTGTATATAATATACCACAGCATAGCGCACTCTTCAATGTCCATTTCATAAAAAGCACCGTACAGCACTGATATTGCACTGATAATATTTATTTACAAAACTATATTCTAACAAAAGTATCTTGACTGTATCTGGCCTAAATTCTGTATCTCGAATACAGTATCTCGGATACAGTATCCTAGTCTGAAAGTGCTCTTACCGCGGCAGTCCCCAAGTGCCACACGTTTTTTTATGCCTCTGTCATTCATATTCACATTACACAGTTGAAAGAACATGTATAAATATTTTACTTTTTTGATGAATTTTAATCAATTTAGTTAAAATGAAAATGACAGTTCGAAGGAAGTTCTTCGTACAGATGCAGTGTTTCTTTTGATATTCTAAATAAGACAGATCGATTAATAAATTTCAATTTAACGTCATATGAATTAAGTTAATAATTCGAATAATGACGAAACAATAAGCAGTTCGTTATACAAGGGAAAAAATACTCGGGTCCCAACACGATTTCCAATACTGCAATGCACTCTGCGCGTTAAATACGCTCTGAAAAAGGCCTATTGTGTTTTGTTAACTCAATGTAAGTATTTCGGATGAATTTCTTCATGATATATATATATATATATATATAATGGGTCCTGCAACAGTGGCGCGGTGTTCCATATCTCTATTTGGGAAACAGATTTCTATAATATTACCTTATTGCTCTAGCTCGACAAAATAAAAATATTTTCGGTCACACAGGGTGTTCAATTTCTTCTGGGCGGATATCAACTATGTTTTTTCAAATGGCAACCTATATTTTTTATCGCTTTTTTGGTTTCTAAATAGAAAATGGAAGATACTTTATGTATATCTTCACTTTGAAATATCGACGGTTTTCGAGATTTCTAGCATGACAGGTTTTTTTTTCCAATATTTGTCACTCAGAATATTTTAAATTATAAAGTTGTGCCAAGTCCAATTGAAATTTAATTTTGGTCCAATATTCTACATTGGTAACTCTCTCAAACGATATATCTGAAAACAACCTGCGATATACAGGGTATGAAAAGTCGCTTGCCACATATTGTAAATAAAAATGTACAGAATCTTCCTTATTTTAAATGGAACATACTGTATATCATTGATCCATAAGAAGCGCCAAGAAAGGCTCTACAAATGTCATGAAGTATTCCATATGGCTAAGTTTACTAGTTTTTCTTAAAACAGCGAAAACTGGCAAATATTCATATTTCTTCGCTATAATCTCAATGAACGACTTTTTTCAAAAATAACCTGTTGGTAGATAAACAAGTTGTGAATTACACCACAAAATGTACGTTGTATATTTAAGATAATTTCAATAATCTCCAAATTTGAGCCATATTCTTTTGATCTAAAACAACCTTTCAGCGAATAAAATGTTTATTGGAAATCGATAGTCTGGCAAATGACAGATCAAAATATTTGCATTCAAATAAGTATTGAAATCTTTAGTGATTCGTTAAGTAGAACTTTTGATATAATTTCATCAGAATGTTGTTAAATTATATCGAAAGTTCAACTAAACAAATCGCTAAAGATTTCAATACTTATTTGAATGCAAATATTTTGATCTGTCATTTGCCAGACTACTCGATTTCCAATAAATATTTTAATCGCTGAAAGGGTGTTTTAGATCGAAAGAATATGGCTCAAATTTGGAGATTATTGAAATCATTTTGAATATACAACGTACATTTTGTGGTGTAATTCACAACTTGTGTACCAACAGGTTATTTTTGGAAAAAATTTTCGCTGTTTTAAGGAAAACTAGTAATCTTAACTATACTGAATACTTCATGACATTTGCAGAGCTTTTCTTAGCGCTTCTTCTGGATCTATAATATACAGGGTGTTTCATTAAAAATGAGTAAGATTCTGTACATTTTTATTTACAATATGTGGCGAGCGATTTTTCATACCCTGTATATCGCAGGTTGATTTCAGATAAATCTTTTGAGGGAGTTACCAATGTAGAATATTTGACCAATAAATTTCAATTGGACTTGGCAGAACTTTATAATTGCAAATTTTCTGGGTGACCAATATTGAAAATCAAAAATGCAACAAATCTCGAAAACCGTCAATTTTTTCGAAATGAAGATCTAAATAAAGTATCTTTTATTTTCTATGTAGAAACCGAAAAAGCGTTAAAAAGTGTATGTTGCTATTTGAAAAAACATAGTTGATTTTCGCCCAGAAGAAATTGAACACCCTGTGTGACCGACCATATTTTTATTTTGTCGAGCACGAGCAATAAGGTAATATTATAGAAATATATATTTCTCTCTGTGTCCCAAATAGAGATATGGAACACCGCGCCATTGTTGCAGGACCCTATATATATATATATATATATATATATATATATATATATATATATATATATATTTATATATATATATATATATATATATATATTTATATATCTATATATATACTTATCTCAAAAAACTCGATTTTATTAAAAAGTTCGCCACGACATTCGTGGCTTTTTCAAAACTTTTTTTAATAAAATCGAGCTTTTTGAGATTCACCAAACCTGTTATAGCTTATAATTATCAAAAAGTTATATAAAAATTTTTTTATTTTCATTTTGATAATCCTGGTCATTATATATTCAAATATAGAAACTACTACATAACTGTTTTTTCACGCGTTTCAGCTTCCAGCCATTTTCAAAATGAATATGTAGCAGTTATTTTAGTTTGAATGATAAACGAGATCCATCATAAGTCGGTTTACTTCATATAACTTCAAATGCTTTTTCTCCTCTTCAGTTGAAAACCTGCTTATTAAAATAGGTGCAATAAGCAGATTTAGACCTTGGATAAAGATGGTTTTTCGTTTCATGAATTTTTATGATGTTTCGCACCAAAAGCTCAATTTCATATATATATATATATATATATATATATATATATATATATATATATATATATATATATTTTTTTTTTTTTTTTTTTTTCTTTTTTTTTCATGATTTGGTTTAAGATTCAATAAAGTCAATCTGGGTCCTTGTATTTCCCATTAAATAATTTTCTATTGCTTTTATAGAAAAGATTTGAAATTATCACTGGAAAAAACAGTCCTGATTAAGTTATCCTGCATTCCTGCTCTACAATATATCAATTAACTGTCTACCGCTCTGTAAAAATGTTTCCAATGCACGTCCGATAGACGTATGGGACCGCAATTATGGGCCTGATTTAGTGGTAGTATTATGTCCGTTTGACACCTGACCCTATAATCTCCGATTGGGGATCTGTCGTTTGTTAACGTCCAGCTCACGGTGTCCAAATTACGACCACGGTATACAAATAATGGTTTTCCTGATATGGTGGACAAGTAGATCTGTGTCGAGGAAAAGATTTACAAAGAAATACAAGCTTATGAAAATTGTTACTGATTCAGTAACATCAAAGTGCCATATTAGGCAAAAATCAAGAAATTATCTCAGTGTCTGACGAATATTAAACGATTTCATTTGCCTTTGAGATTTCCAAAATGGTACATGTAGTCAAAACAATATTGACATTATTTGGGATCTGGCCTTTGTTAACGCGCTGCTCACGATGTCCAAATGACAACCACGGTATACAAACAATGGCTTTCCTGATATGGAAGACTTGAAAATTAAAACAGAGATATTGCAATATAAACGCTTATGAAAATGATTACTGATTGAAAGATGCTATATGAGAAACATATCAGAAAATCTTCCCAGTGCCAGAGGAATATTTTTCGATATCCTTCCTCTTTGAGAATTCAAATAGTATATCTAGTCAGAATAATACTGTCACAATCCTTGGTATGAATCTACAGAAGAAAGAAAATATTTGAGATCAATATTATCTTCCAAATTCGAGAACACTTTTGACTTATAAATATACTGCGGATTAAAATGGATTTCGAAATCTATCGTTTATATCCAACTGATGATTATTGTACATAAATGACTATATATATATATATATATATATATATATATATATATATATATATATATATATATATATATATATATATATATATATATATATATATATATATATATATATATATATATATATATATATTTATATATTATTATCTAGAAAACGCTATATTTTTTATTCTTCGTTAGGAAAAATTGGGAAAAAAAATTCCCTTATGAAAATATATGTGTTTTATCGATATCCGTTGGAATTTTTAAAATCGGACCAGATCCCAACTTTTTGTCGTGAGACTATAACCCCTTTAGCTTCGCCTAGGGGTAAAAACGAAAACTAAAATGACGTTACTTATATTCAGACGTCAATATATATACCCAGAAGTCTATCTTGTCAACGACGCTTTTTCTGATACATAGTAACTATCTCCTGAATTTGACTACCAAGAAGAAAATTGTGAGCTGACAGTATAGTACCCTCTATCAACAGGAGAACTGTCAGTGCTTCTACGTCTTGCCATCAACGTGTTGCGCAAGTACAATACATAAATGGCAACCTCAAGGTCACTTCTTCTAGCTGGGTATCAAATAATTATGATGTCACCAAGTCAAAACTATATATATATATATATATATATATATATATATATATATATATATATATATATATATATATATATATATATATATATATATAAATATATATATATATATATATATATATATATATTTATATTTATATATATATATATATATATATATATATATATATATATATAACTATATATATATATATATATATATATATATATATATATATATATATATATAAGTATATATATACAATATATATATACAATATATATATATATATATATATATATATATATATATATATATATTGTCTAAGTCTTTCAATTCTCCTGGTTTGAGAATAATGATTGGAAATATTTTCAGTACTGCAATTAATAGAAACGTTTGTTAGTCAGCGACATAGTGCATCATTGCATTTTCCAATACCAGTGATTTTTTTTTGCATTGTTAATCATATCCTACGAAAAATTTAGTTAGGCCACAAAACAAATTATTAAATACATAACAGAAACTCGAAATTCACAATTTCCAAGAACTTTAACAGATCTTATCGAGCATAATTATCAGTTTCACAGAAATGACGTTCAAAAACTTGAGTTGCACGATAACATCATTTTCATTCAAAGCTCCAGCATCGCCCAAGTCTCTTATCATAGCGTACACAAATTGAAAAATATATTTTTGCAATTCCTGATTTGAATGGAGTCAATCAATGAAAAACTTATTGCGCCTCGACACCCTCGAATATCGAAGCCATAATAAACGTCGCGAAGGTTTCGACATATTAATCGTATTATTGTGCTGAGGCGGAAAAATGATATGCCGATTTTTCAGAGCGAGAGATGCCGGAAAATCCATAAACATGCGGGAGCGCGTCTCGCCAGCCTTCGAGATGTTTGATAAATGAAGTAAGGTGAATGGTTAATCGACGCAAGTCTGAACGGAGATCATGAATAACGTTTACGATTTATGAGAACTTTTCATGAAGGAGAGCAATAAAATCGGTTGAACACATGAACCTGCTGCCGTTTTTCTCCATTATTTCGCGTGTGAAACTGAGGCAGATTCCGGGCGCTGGAGGAAGAAATGTTGTTGAATGCTTCGTGTGGAAATTCACTCAAGAGGAATGGCTTTCAATCGTTTCCGAATATTCGAAGGTTTCGATTTCTCCTGTCAAATCTATAAATAAAATTTTATTTTGTATTGTGTCGAAGGTTTTCGACTGACGTCTATATATTTTCAGGCGCGATTTTATTTCAGTTTTCATTGCTCAGAAAGTTTCTCTCTGTCAATTCATATTCAATATTGATCAACTTTCTGGTTATGAGCTAGACCAAGAGACCTTGATATCTCATTAAAACTTGATCATTGAAGAACGTTACTTTATATAAATCAATAGTAGTATAATTAACTGAGATTGAATTCTCGCACATCACTTGGTGAAACATCATAAAGAATAAAGTATAAACTTTAAAATAAAAACACTTGGCTTATGTTTCACAATATATACATTATATTGTGAAACATAAGCCAAGTGTTTTTATTTTAAAGTTTATACTTTATTCAGTAGTATAATTTATCAGATTGCCTCTTTCAGGGCTACTTCAGATACTGATACTGAAATTTCGTAACAAAGTATTTGAAATAAATAAAGTAGCTCCTCACATCAGGGCAGCACTGGTGTGGGAGTGTCTGCAGAAACTCTTGGTCCTAGTTGATCATAATCAGGTCGCACTTAACTGAGTTCCAGGACGCATATTTACAGATGCTACTGTATTTCGCCACCAGAGTGTTGCAATCAGTTAGGTTTTGTAAAACGCTCATATTTAGGGCTCGTTCAGATACGGCGGGAACCGCACGATTTTAGAATCGCGCGGCCCTTATTTATATAAGTACTTTTGCAATCGTTCAGACATAACCGCGCGGTTGGTCAACCCGCGCGGTACCCGCGACTCAGCCGCCAGAAAATAGAATCGTGCGGTGCCCGCGCGATTCTGTTACTATGGAGCCTCTCCTCAGCGTTCAGTTGCGTTGTTGGAACCGCACAATTCGTACGCCACAACAAGAACACGCGCGACATCGCTATGGATTGTTTCGACATTGAAATATCTCCTTTGATCAATTCAATCAGTTCATCAGAAGATTTTATTGACATTCTCAAATAGTCAAAAAACTTTTCCTCGACCATTTTTAATTTGGGTTATAATTTTACGAATTGGCCATGTAAGAGTCGGTCACTTAATACTGGATGCACCCAATACTGCCTTCTTCTTTTTTTTTCTATGAGCAATCACATTAAACATAGTATTTCTTCGTCAACTTCCATTTTCAAACTAACGCTATCCGCTCAAGCCAATCGCGTACTAACCGCTCTGTCTGAATACATAACACAATTTTGCGATTCCAAACCGCACGATTCTAAATTCGCGCGGTTCCCGCGTGTCTGAACGAGCCCTTATACAGATGCTACTGTGTTTCGACACCAGAGTGTTGAAATCAGTAAGGTTTTGTATAACGCTCATCTTTGAATATGTATTTCGAGTGTCAAGTCTATTAACTTTTGTAGAAAGAGCTATGTAACTCGCAAACCCTTATGAGATTGTTGCCATTAAAAGAGTAGATAATATTTGTCGTATGCATATTGAAAAAAAAATCACGGTTGGTGAATTTTTCAATCGAATATTATGCGAAATAATATTATCTGCATTTGAAAAAATTTCACAAAGAAATTTATTTCATCAAATCATGAAAAACAAACTTGTTGAACATGGTAAATTTTTCAATTTACTCCGAGTCAAATAAGCTGCACTGCTGAGATCTGATAAGATCGAAACAGCATTATGCAGATTTTGAGTCGGGGTGACTTGACAATTTCTCTAACTCCCTTGGAAAGTTGTTTGATAATTTTTAAAATTATTAAAGAATTTTCCTTGTTCACTTTATGTAATAAATTTATTTCACTTTAACAATGGATTTTTACCGCTTAGGACTCTTAGGTGACAATGCACTATGATATTTTCATAGAAGAAAAAACATGATAACCATTTATTTTATGATTATAATCATATTCTACTGACAATCGATGTGGGGGTTTTTGATATTGGATTTCACTTTTTTTAATTTAAAATAGCAGTTTCCAAACGATTCTCTTCAGAATTTAAAGGAGGAGGGGGGCTTTAGGCGGTTGGAAGTGGCGGCTCGAATGTGGTGGGCTAGTTTTGGGATTTATTTTCAGAATCTATTCAAAATTGGTTTATTGTGACACTTGTGATGAAAGGTTATTAATTTTTTATTAGGATTCATGAATTCAAAATGGCGGATGAGTTTTGGGGGTTGTGACGTGAATTTCCAGACAGAAATACAAACGCGCAACCTGAAGTATTGTGACCCTTGTATGGCAGTAACTATGCAAAATAGTTTTGATATTTGTATATTTATTTATATATATATATATATATATATATATATATATATATATATATATATATATAAATATATATATATATATATATATATATATATATATATAAATATATATATATATATATATATATATATATATATATATATATATATATATATATATATATATAAATATATATATATATATATATATATATATATATATATATATATATATATATATATATATTTATTTTGAAAGAATATATAAACAAAATAACAACCATGAAATATTTAATACGTGTTTTGAAACCCTCCTTTAATGAGCAGGTCCATGCGATTTAGCATTGCACTGGTTCTGCCCAATGTTTTTGCCCAGGTTTCTAATCCGTTTCACTCTTCTAGTCTTGTTTATTTTGGACGGCCATCTAGATTGAATCCTGCGAGGTCCTCAATTTTTTGCCTCTATCTAGACTAGAGGGTGTATATTGACTGACAGCAATCTCTTTCAATTCCTTAATCATAGATATTAGATAAACAAAGTTAATTTTTTCAAAGTAAATTTTTTCGAGATTCCTTTTAATTGTTAATAATTCCTTTTCACAATTTTCAATAAAAATTTTCCATTTTTCTATAAAAATGATTATGAACACAAACAAAACTTGAATTTACTACGTTGTTTATCACAAAAATACTTTTAAAAATATATAACATTGCGATTGCAATTTCGGTCACTAGACTCTAACTGTCCGATGATGGTCATCGGACAGTTAGAGTTAAGAACTCAACGCGTGGAGGTATCAAGCTGGAATTCATATGAAATACTCAGGTCTACTGTCCCTTGGAGCAGTGAAAAAACTTCTAAGCCAACACAAATAAAAGATACAGCCGTTTATGCCGCAAAATTTTCGACACTCGCATGGGAATCAAAACCTACAGGGTACTTCCCGTGAACTCAGAACCTTGAAACTTGGTGCGAAGCAACGTCTTATAACCATATAATAAAAAAAAATTTTGTACGGAACCCTAGGTGCTCGAGTCCGAATAGCACTTGGCCTGTTTTTGTAGATAACATTAGTTATTAAACAGAGATTACTTAGTTTAGCTATTTCTTCGATACTGATTTAAAATAAATTAGTTTTATGCTCTTTGTTATGTATTATCGAGAAGAAATAATTTAGAAAACTCACTATTTGCTTCTAAAACTGAATAAAAAAGAAAAGCATTCACTGTGAAACTTTGTTCAACATTGTGTTAATAATAAAAAACACGATTTAATTCATCGTAACAATTTCATATATAAATCCAAAATATGCTTTGTATATATCTGTGAAATATAAAAGCGAAAGCACATATTCGTAGCTATACGAAATGATACGAATACCATAAAACTTCACGTCTGGATATTTTAATGATCAATACGTATGTATAGTCATATCGTATCTTTTTTTTCTAATCAATGGATGCAGTATCTCCATTCTGTATATACCGAATGGAAATGGGAAAAACTGAAAATGACTGGATAATTTGATGTCGTCGCTTGGTTCTTCGAGGTATCATAAAAATGGTAAAGCTATAATACTATTCGGACATCTCATTTTTGAAAACGATTTTAATACGAAACATGGCCTACATCGTGATTTTATGATGTTTCAACAAGCAGTTTTAATGCTATTTTTACAGCTCTCTGAGGAAAGACTATGAATGAAAATTTGAACTCTGAACGAATTTTTTTATGGTTGAAATTATTTATGACTACGATATCGGATCTTTTTGAATTGGCAAAATTCGAAAACTGGTATTTTCCATCAAGATTTCATCAGTGTTTGTATTTATATTTTCTTTAAACACTATGGTTGTATTCATATTTTAGCAAACACTATAAATGTATTTATATCTTCTTCGAAAATTTTGATTATATTAATATTTTCTCCGAACTCTATGACTCCGTTTGTATTTTCTTCGGACATTTTCTTTTTATTTTTATTTTCTTCATTGAATTCGTTTTCATTTTCTATATCATTGTATTTATATCGACGAATATTTCAGTTGCATTTTATGATTGACTTTAGCTTTTCTTTCCCACGCTATGATTGAATTTATATTTTTTTCGAATAATACCGAAATATTAATGATTTAATTCAACATGAATGACGCGTTTCGATGAATCGAACCATCATCAGATACAAGGAATTGAAGCTAAAATATAAAGATCAATATTATAAAGATACTGAAAACCACTTGTTGAATAGAAGAAATACTAAATAAATGAGGAAAATATTATTGGGAGTTCCATTGAGAAAGTATTTTGCATCAGAATAGATAGTTTATTTTTGGCATTGGTTCTCTTGAAAAAAAAGAGAATAACTTCAGGCTATAAATCAACCAAGTTAATTCTGTTTGTACCATCGGCAACCATGTGCCGCCATCCGAAACGCATATGATTAGTGCAATTATTGGCAACCCTGTACAACCACCCCGTGATGCGAGGGGACACAAGGAGAAGGCAGAATTCGAGATCATTATGAAGAAACAAAACGTGACAGAAAGACTTAAAGAGGTTGTTGTAAAAGTATTATTCAGTTCCTGTTCATTTTATTGAATAAATAGATTGTTGAAGCAAACAAGTCAGTGCGTTACAGTTCATTACACAAAAACAAAACAAATTCCCTTTTTGAAGAAACATATATCAACTTAAATTACCTAACTTATATTGGTACCTCAATTAAAAAAAAACAGTAATTGCCTTCACAATCAAAAATTCAATAATGCATTTAAAAAACGAAAAAAATTTGAAAATATCAAGAATAGAAAAATATTCACAATCAGGTGTCTTCAGAAAAACAAAAGGTTTCTACAATAAGATCTACATTAGTATTCGAAATTCCAATTTATTAAAAATCTACTCCCGGAGCAGAAATTTTTTTTCTATAGGTGCAACTGGTTTCTGGAAAAATATCATTCAATAGATTAAAATATCGAAATTTTAGATACGAAAAATTAAGGTCTAGAATTAAATTTCTGGCAATCCTTATTTTCACGATTTAATAATTGGACAGATTGAACTTAATAATTCTCTTCTATGAAATATTTACAGTAGTTAATCTGTAACTTCCAAAGTTATTTCTGCATGGAGTTTCCGATATTCTTCTCCAGATTTATTTCGTATTTGTTCTATACAACACCTGCTTTATCAGATACTATGTAAAATTGCTCCTTGTACATTTAGCTTTAGTTCAAATGCTTAATAATTTATTGGTATGTAATAAATCATTTAATTGAAATTTCCAACATTCATTCATGCATATATATTTCAATGAAAGTAAAAATGTTCAAAAATAAATACATATGCTCGTATATATGATACTATCTTTTGTTCCATTAATAACAACGGATATTAATCTTGATCTGAATAGAATATTTTGTCTGTAATATCCTTTTTACCTATATGCAGCTCACTTTCGCAGCAGTGATCAGGGACGTGAGCAGCGCCAGTATGCAAACAGGTCGATCGCCATGTCATTGCTCATGATCTTGCTTCTGCCGTACTCTGGCGGCGGTATTCTGAACGGCAGCGATTGTTTACATGCTGCTTGTTGAATGTAGACCTGTGTCGATCGATCATTTGTCGAGACCCGGGTCGATCATGACCAATTCGTATGGTGATCAGGTTAAAAAGATTCGATCATTTCGATCATTTGGGACGCAAGTCGCAGTTCCTTTGTAACGAATGACGAATGCTGAACCGGTGAACCGGGTAGAATATATATTAATAAGATAACCTACATGAGTGAAAAACAACATAAAAATGTTAAAAAAGGAAATAACTAATAGTTTTTAATATCAAAAATGATAATTTACTCCAAATTGTGATTAAGAAATAAAATTTGGGAGGCTCCTTTCGATTTTAAAGAGCTTCTTTTATTATAGATAGACGCTTCATTAATGTATATAAATGTGGATAGAGGAGACGACGATAATCAACTAAGTTCACTAAAACACGCAAGCAAAACCTGAATTTATAGTCACGTGTCGCGGGTCATACCTATATATGTCACTGATTCGATTTCGATCACGACGCGATCGAATTCGCGACCCAAAAGATAGAGAGATCGACAATCGGCAGTACATATATCAGTTACTGATTCGATCTCAAACTGAATTCGATCTCGATCAAGAAGCGATCGATCGAGTTCGCGACCCAAAAGACTGGGAGATCGACAGGTCGCGACTCTTCTACGCGAGCGTTCCTGAAAAAATCGGTTCCTTTTAGATTACGTGTCAAAATTCAAAACAACACGAGAAAGAGTGCGATTAATGAAAGCATGTAAACGATTGTATCAGCAAGCAATTAGTTATATAGTGTGTAAAAATATATGAAAATAAAGTGCAGTTCGGTTAGTCTTGTCAAGTAAATCGGGATCGGGTTAAATAAGATCGGGTCTTTTAGAAATTCGTGCGATAAGTTTTTAATTCATTCAATGTACAATAGGTATACAAGAATATTAAGAAACTCACAGAACGCAAGTGAGAATGAAGTTTTAACTAGAGATTCAGAAAAATATCCGGATTCACATTTCTACCGACGAAACAATTTTTTTAATCACATTTCCATTCAATATATTAAATGCAGTTTCGCAAACAAAACCCACAGAGTGTTTCCGACGTTATCAATAAATTGGTGGAGCATTGGAAAGAGTCAAACAGCATATAAACAGTCAAAGGCTGCCAAGAAAGTATTCAGGGCAGGACAGTGTGCAGCGCGAGTAGATGCGGCAGTGGATGCATATAAAAGGGGACTTTACGTCTTTTTGATAGTGAATATTTGAAATAGTTTCTGGATATGACTGAAGATATTACAATTAACAAACGCTAATAAAAAATATATAAATTATCTCTTTCGTATCAAGCTTCTAATAAATGTAAAAACGATTGAAGCGAACGAAAAATTTCTATCTCATGATTCAGCGGTTGCATAGTAATTAATATCGAATGAAGCGATTAATATCCTGCCAATCATCTCACTGTCTCGCCCAAATTAATATATCGCATCTGATGAATAATTCATACGCTAAGCCGATAATATTATCTTAAATAATTTATATTCTAAATGAATTACCGTATACGATGAAGCGTTTCAATTTTTTCAAGATGCGATAATAGGATGTGATCCATCTTCCTCTTTCTCCTGTACCTGGGTTGAGGCTGTGAGATAAGCCTCGAAAATGTAATTACCGTAGAATAATACACTGACTGAGTTACAAAATATATGTATACGAAGAATCGTCATGAAGTTTGGATAATAGATTTTAATGAAATATTTGCTTTAAATTAAACAGGAAGCTATGCGCAATCCGAGTCATAAGTAATTCTAAATATGACGAAGCGCTGCAATCTCTTAATGAAGCCATAATAAACTATTGTTGGAGAAGACACGACACCTTCAATTTACACAAAAAAGTAAAAGAAGCCGCTGGAATATGGAAACAAACACCTCTATCTTTCGTAGAGGACAAACATGGGAACCCTCTACTAAACATAGAAGATCAAACAGCCAGATGGAAAGAATACGTGAAAGAGACGTTTCAAAACCAAGGAAGAGAAAACATTGGTAAGCAGGAGGCAACGACTGGACTTTATATCACAAAGGACGAAATTAACAGAGCAGCAAAGCAACTAAAGAACAGAAAAGCTGTTGGAGAGGATAATATACCAATTGAGATAATAAAGTTACTACTAGACGAACACATCGAAGTAATAGAAGATCTATTTAATGGAATATATGAAACAGGTATAATACCAGAAGAATGGCTGACATCGATATTTGTACCAATACCAAAAAAGAGAAACTCCAAGAAATGTGAAGAACATAGGATTAT
This sequence comes from Cynegetis impunctata, assembly GCA_030704885.1. Classification (NCBI taxonomy): domain Eukaryota; kingdom Metazoa; phylum Arthropoda; class Insecta; order Coleoptera; family Coccinellidae; genus Cynegetis; species Cynegetis impunctata. The sequence continues at coordinate 1,138,049 of JARQZK010003613.1, forward strand.
GAGCCTGATGAATCATGTGCTCAAATTTTTCCTTCGAATAATACATAATAGAATATACAGTAAATTAGACGAACATACTGGTCAAAATCAATTTGATTTTAAGAATGGCTTCGGAACAAGAGAAGCACTTTTTTCAATACGAGTACTAGTTGAAAGATGTAGAGATGTCGATTCTGATGTGTACTTGTGTTTTATTGATTTTCAGAAGGCTTTTGACCTGGTGAAACCCGATAAACTAATGAACATCTTAAGGTCATGTAACATAGACGATAAAGATTTAAGGATTATTTCAAACCTCTATCAGGAACAAAAGGCCAAAATTAGAATAAAAAAGAAAACATCTGGAAAAATTAATATCGAGAAGGGAGTAAGACAGGGATGTGTTCTGTCACCCATACTGTTTAACGTTTACTCGGAGGAGATATCTAAAAAAGCTCTGGAAGACAACTCAGATGGCATTATCATAAATGGACAATGCATCAACAACCTGCGATATGCTGATGACACGGTCATTCTGGCAGATAGTGCTGAAGCACTACAACGTCTGATGGAACGGATAACGGCAGCCAGCGAAGAATTTGGAATGAAACTAAATACACAGAAAACAAAAACGATGATCATCAGCAAACACCAGAACAGAACGGTGAAGATTAAGGTTAACGGAGAAGATCTAGAAAAAGTAACAAGAATAACTTACCTTGGAAGCAATCTTGATGAAACCAGGGACCACTCACTAGAGATAAGAACACGTCTAGAAAAAGCACGTACAGTATTTTACAAAATGCAAAAAGTCCTATGTAGTCGCCAGCTGAATCTTTCATTGAGGGCTCGAATACTTAAGTGCTATGTTTTCTCTACTTTACTCTACGGTGTTGAAGCCTGGACAATGACAGAGGCAACACAAAAAAGAATCCAAGCATTTGAACTCTGGTGTTACCGAAAAATGCTCAGAATATCCTACATGAGTCACACGACAAACGCGGAAGTCTTGCAGAGAATGAACAAGGAAAAAGAGCTCATGCTCCTCATAAAGAAACGAAAAACACAATATTTTGGCCACATCATGAGAAATCAAAAATACGAACTGCTCCAGCTTATAATCGAAGGCAAAATCAATAACAAAAGGGGACCAGGAAGAAGACGCAACTCATGGCTTAAAAACCTACGACAATGGACAAACATGACATCCATAGAACTGTTCAGGGCAGCTACAAATAAGATCAAATGGGCAAATGTAATAGCCAACCTCCTTAAGGATAAGGCACCATAAGAAGAAGAATAAACTATTAACCATGTCCCTCTTGAACATAGTTTGAGGTTATGTTATAGATGTTATCAATACAATCACACCAATTTAATAACAGTAATTTAAAGGTAGCAAATGAATCATAAAGAAATATTCATTGGAATGTAAACATTTTAAAATGAACTTGTTCAAACAGGCTGTACTTGATCCAAGTCATAAGTAATGCTGTGTTAGAAAGCCATAATAAACTGTCAATTTTTTTCTCTTCAACAAAGCTCAAGGTTATATCATAAGCGTTATCATTACAATCATATCAATGTACTAACTCTGAATTAAGTGATAAAATGTATACATATCGCAGTAACTACATTCCATTAGGTATAAATTAATTTATATAAAAAGGTTCGAGAACTAATTTGAATGAAATATTCGTTGAAGTTCCAAAATAATAGAGTGATATCATTAGTAATGGAAGCCATATTCAATCACAATTGAAGCTGTGTTATAGTATACGACGAAGCGATTAAATATTTTCAGGAAGCCATTATAAGTTATTAATAATATCTCTGTCCTACATAGTTTGCGGTTATGTGATAGGCCTTATCAATACAATCACCGAAACTACACTCAATTAATGGAGGAAGCTATATTTGGTCACAAGTAAAGCAGAGTCAGAGTATAGGACGAAGCTATTAAATATTTTCAGGAAGCCGTTTTAAGCTATCAATAATATTTGAGGTTTTTATAGGCGTTATCAATATTATCACCATAACTACACTGAACTAGGCACAAAATTGATGTAGAAAAAGGAGTGTCAACTGTTCACAAAAATTATAAAATACTGCGAAGATTTCATTCAAACAGGAAGCTATAATTGATCATAGGATGATTAATATGTCAATAATATTTCTTATTCTCTATTATCTATCTTGCGGTTATGTGATAGGCGTAATCAATAAAATCACATCAACTAAGGTAAGGTGGGGCAAGTGCGTTTTCGGGGTAAGTGCATAGTAGCCCTCTTCTGTCCTGTTAAGCTTGAGACAGAAAGCTACCAGGCGCTCCAGGACAGTGCGCTTCAGTATTGGGGCGGTTTCAAAGTGACCATGTGGTTTAGTCTCGTGTGTCAAGTTGGAAGGAGTCTAGGTAATCTCAGTTGATCCACCACATTTTACAATTTTTTGCATATTTCTCATACTAAGAACATACTTTTAATATTGTAGTTCTAGAATAAAACTTGAATTTAATTATATTTGTTCATTTCATTGAGTTAGGCTGTACTCTGCACTTACCTCAAAAAATTGAGGTGTCGGGGCATGTGCGCTAGTCAACAGTGGGACAAGTGCAGGATGCTACGCACTTGCCCCCTCACGATTCTTACTTAAGAAAAATGGAAGAAGAAGAAAGAGTAGAGAGATGCTACAGACTTCAAAAAAGTTAATGACATGGCTGTTGGTGACTGGGTCATCGTTCAATTTTTGGGCAAGAAAACGATTAAGCATTACGTGGGAGAGATCATTGAATTTGATAAATATGAGCCAATGATATCACCAAAAGTTGGTAGGCGAGGGGAAGCTATTTTTAATATTAATTTATCTAGTTGCAACATTCAGTGATGAATATTGTTTTACTGTTTGTAGTTCCTAGTTACGTAAAAATACAAAAAAATTTTTTTTTATTGTTGTATTGTAGAATTTTGAATTTTTTACATAATTCTGATACCCTTCTGTGATGACAAGTCTTGCGATTTTGTTGAATTTTTATAGTATAATGTTTGAGTTGTTCAATGGAAATAAATATATCACATTGATCACATTTTTAAATTAATTTTTTTCTAATCACCCAGTAAATTTCTGTTCGACAAGCTGTCAAACTCTGTATCTCAGAGAGTTATGCTCCGATTTGCAAAAATTCAAAAACCATTCAAACATCAGGAATCGAACTATCTGGCACTTGCCCCGTCGTGCACTAATTAGTCTTTGTAACGTTTCGAAGACTGGGTTATGCACTTGCCCCATTTTATGGGGCAAGTGCATACTAGGGACCTTTTTTTTCTTTTCATTAATGAAACATGTAAATTTCGATTTTTCGCGGAATCCTATGACACAGAACAATACAGAAGTGGTAGAAGTTTTTTTTGCAAAACTTATAATCTCTCTAGCATAAAAAGCAGATTTTATGTAGCTGTTTAAAGGTGAACTCGACAAAATGTATAGCGCACTTGCCCCACCTTACCTTACTAAACTAGTTACAAAATTGATGTAAATGAAAATAAACTGTCAATAATGGACTTTAATGAGACATTCACTGAATTTCTAAAATATTACACTGATTTGATTTTAAACAGGAAGCTATACCTACTTAATTAAAAGTAATGCTAAAAATGAGTATAGGACGAAGGAATTGTAGTTTTTTGGAAGCTCTGATCCATCTATTTATATCTCCTTCACAATAGATTTCAGAAAAATATTCAGAATATCAGGAAGCCATAATAAACTATGAATCATTCATCTCTTTAACGAAATTTGTGGCTATGTGATAGACATTTCCAATACAATCACCTCAATTAGGTACAAAATGTATGAATATAAAAAAGCGTACCAAATGGATTTCAATGAATTATTCGATCGAATTTGAACACATTACAATGAATTCGTTTAAACAGGAACCTATACTCGATCCGAGTTATAAGTAATGCCAAGACTGGGTATAGGAAGAAGCGATTAAATATTTTCGCGAAGCCATTATAAGTCTCTCTTATTCTCTCCTTCAATGCGGTGATGTGATAGAAGTAACCAATACAACCACTTTAACCACAATTAATGTATATATTTCATTTAAACAGGAAGCTATAATCAATCATAAGTAATACTGAGTCTGAATATAGGACGAAGTGATAAAAAAATTTCTGAAAGCCATTCAAAGCTGCCAATAATCCTTCTCTATTTCTCATACCTATACAGTATGAGGTTTGGTGATAGGCGTTATCAATACAATCAACGCAATCAAACATAACTAGGTACATAATTTATGTATGCGAAGAAGAATGTCAAGACCGCTGAATCTTCAAAATATTATACTCATTCAATTTCAAAAACAGAAAGGCATAATAAATCATAAGTAATGCTAAATCTGAGCATAGAAGGAAGTGATTAAATCCTTTCAGGAAGCGGTAATTCTTCTCTTTCTGTATGAGTTTAGGCGCTAGGAAAGTACTCTCCATTTGTAATGAATAACTATAAAGTATATATTCCGAACGTTAAGTGATACACATTTTTTATCTCGGAATAGCTAGTCTAATTCCTGAAACCCACATACGAAGTACGACTGTAATGAAATGTGATATATATGTGTATATTTATACGCTAGGGAAAATATGAAGATATGTTGTTTCTGAAAATAAATTCCATCCAAGCGCACATAATAACTCCACTGTTGTGCCAACCAGAAATTAAAAGCTTGAAATAACATGGGGCTAGATTGTACATTAGCAAAGAACTCCAGGCAGTTAACTGAAAACACGAAATGTTCACATTGAGTTCTTGTCATGAATTTCAAGATCTAGGTCACAAAATTGCCGTTTTGTTGTTCATGTGAAGTGAATATATGAGAAAATATTTTATTTTCACAGTATCATATTCGATAATTGACATATATCTGTTATTAGTTATTTTGCCAAATATCTGATTATACAAAATTGAGTTAACTTTGAGTAATTATCCATTTAATCATATAGGATCAAGTCGAAATAATTTTTTTCCACGATAGAATGTGAACTAAGCAATGATACTATTGTAAATTTTTTTTGTAATTTTTGTGCATTTGAGAATAATAATTAATAATGCCACAAGTGAGTATTGAATATATACTCAACTGAAAGTTCAAGGGAGTTTTTGAATATAATAGTCGATTCATTGAAATTTCCTAAGAGCAGATTATAAAAAGCTTCAATTTGTTCGATAACGAATTGAGGTTAGAGTAAAAAAGATATTTTCTGCCTTTCTTATATTTATGATCTATTGATTTTTTGCGATGTATTTATGGGTTGCAATCGAGGATATTAGCAGAAAACTCGGAATTCTGAATTTACTCAGGAAATAGAGCCCCCTACAACCACGGTTTGTAGAATAATACGGTTACCTCACTTTGCTGGCAACATCGCGGGTAATACGTCACAGGCTACGTCACCAGTATGCTAGAGGCTGACCGTTACGCGTTATATTACGAGTTTCCGTAGTTTTCTTTTGTTGTACCGACTGTTGATTATTGTGGTTTAAATTGAAGTTTTCGGAGTTTTCGTGTTGTTTTTATTTATAATTTTTATTAGTGTATCTATAGACTATTTTGAATTTAATTCAACTACGTACTATATTTCAGGTAATAATGAAAAAATTTTTACTCTATAATTTGAAATGCTTTTTTGATATTCTATTGTAGAAATGACTGGAACAATTTGTAGTGTGGCTACTTGTAAAAGTAATAGTGAAAGGGCGAAAAAGGAAGGGAAATTAATGAGATTTTTTACTTTCCCCCAAAAATAAGTTTTTAAAACAATGGGTTCGTCTTTGTCGAAGAAATGGCCCCTTTGATCCAAAAAATAAACGTGTCTGCAGTAAACATTTTGCGCTGGATCAATATGAAGACATGATTGAAGCTCAGATAACAAATAAATTGTCAAAAAGACTCAAAGAAACAGGTAAGTTGTCAATGAAATCTTGCCCGTAAAAAATGAGTAGTTTATTGTATATATTTTAGCTATTTCATCACTTAATCTTCCATTGGCTCCTGAACAGAATATTAGTGAAAGAAGTTAGAGAATGAAGTTGAAAGAGGAAAAACGAACCTTCATTCTTATGCAATGCCATCATGGGTACAAACGTACAAAGCCTTTCGTTTGGTGGCTTAACTGAGCCCTCATCTTCTTGGCAAAGTGATGTTGAACGTTTGGATGAGTGGTTCGTTAAAGTAAATAAAGATCAATTCAAAATTAAAACAAAAATTGTAAAACGTACAACTAATTTAATATGTAAAAAAGAACCACTTATTGCCAAAAAATTAATTTATTTATTTGTTCGACAGAGAGTATTTATCAGGATAAAATACCTTAATTCAAAGAAATCTGAAGAACTTTCATTGAATAAAAGAAAACGTGACACCGATGAAGCTAGAAGATTTCATAAAAAAATGAGAAAAACTGTAACATAATCTATTATTCTATTATCATTGTTCTATATAAATAATATACATATACAATTCAATTATAACTTAGGTGTGTTAATTAATTTTAAACCATTTTTTCTTTGTTGTGTTTGTATTTTGATATAAATATATTTTGTCGTAACACTTCGTCTTATTCAAGACCCAAAATAACTATAATATAGGTACAAATAAACATTCATCGTGTAATTCATATAATACCGCCTTCGTTTAAGTTTTAATATTTTAATGGAAAATATACTTTTAGTTATCATTCATTGTCCTTAGTCTCGATTTTAATAAACTTGCCCTGTAATTATTAAAAACATTATTTTCATTACACTTGAGATGCTGGGAATTTGCCAACAGCATACTTGTGACGTCACGACTGGCCGTGTCATGATTGGTTAAAAGTTACGAGGCAACCGTATTATTCTACAAACCGTGCCCTACAACATCTTTTCGTGAAAATGTCGAAACTGTCACCTTGCGTTATTCGTTATAACACAGAAGAATGGAGCAAGTAAGTATTGCTCTCGATTTGTACACCGAGCGAGAACCCACTCCTTATTCAAGGACAAGGAAAAATGAACATTACAGGGCCCTATCATTTTGGAAAATGAAACGTGCGAACAAAATAAGAAAGCTATTGGAACAAATAACTTTATATCTTCGAAGAACATAAAAAGACAATAAATCAATCTAAGATATCTGAAAACATTTATAAAGTAGTAAAACATTGCATGGGAACTTCCAGAAATACATAATTATACAAAATGATTCCAAATAGTCATTATTTTATACAAAATCTTGGTTATGAAAATATGTCAGAACACATAGGTACGTGTGATAAAATAATAATTAGCCGACAACAAAATTCATGTACAGGGTGGCCAAATAAGCGAGGTAAGCGGCTGTATCTCAGGATCTGTACATCTGGCAACAATGGAATTTTTTTTATTATGATAAAAGTGGTCATGAGAAAATTCTGGAAATTATTTTCAAGTTCCGTATTTCACCGCTAGAGGGCGTAACTAAAAATTAAATAAGAAAAACGTCTTTTTTTTCAAAAACTTATATATTAACCTATACTTTTGATAACACTGTTAGAAAGCCTAGAAAATTCTCTATCATTTTGGTTTAAGGCTCATTGGCGTACGAACGATAGTAGGGGTGGGGGAAGCTATTGAAAGTGTAATCATTAAAATCGGTGTAAATTCTAAACCACTTATTCGATTTTAGCAACTCAAAATTTGTTTGCAAGATAAATGTAGCTGTTTTAAATTTCCGATCTCCTTACTACTCTATAGTTCCTAATAAAAGAGCTAGAGGGCGCAATTTGTAATACTTCCATTTTTTTTATTTTATTTCAAAAATTCAAATGGAACGGTATATTTTCGACATCATATTTGAAAAGTAGATAAAATTTGCAGAAATATTGTGAAAACCGGACGATGATATCTTTGCTAGTTTTAAAGTTATAGCGAATTAAATTTTTTTTACGCGCCGAGTCAAAAGTTATGTACCGCGATCTAGCGTTCGGCCTCAGAATGTCTAATTAACGTATAGCAGGCGACAAAAACAAAAGAAACTTTTAAATAATATTGTATGGAAACGTCAAATATTTATTAGAGCCAGTTTAATTCTGGTCAATTTGGTTTCTGAATATCTTTTGCTCGATTTTTTTGTAAAATGCCTTTTACAAATGATGAAACTGTTGATATGATTGCGGTTTTTTTTTAGTGCTTTCAAAATGCAGCAATAGCTGAAAGAGAGTATGCCATTCGGTATCCAGATCGCCGTCATTATGGCAGAAGAATGTTTCCACGCTTGGAACTCGGGCGTTATCTTTAGATTTGGGAATAGCTCGAACTACTGTTTAAAATATACTAAACGACCACAGGAAAGTAATTGCATTAGCGCACATCCTTTTTAATACACCTTTTTAATATCATTTACTGCTCAATACACTACTATATAGGCATTTCTTTTTATTTTAAGGCTACACCCCTACCATATAATCCTACACCAAACCTTAAACGAACATGATTTTGAGCGCAGAATTGATTTTTGGCAATGGATGTTAGAAATGATTCGCGAAAATAGGGATTTTTTGTCTCAGATTCTGTGGACCGATGAAGCTACTTTTAGTAGCTTTGGCAGAGTCAACAGGCATAATATGCATTATTGGTCGGCCGAAAATCCCCGTTGGATGCGAGAAGTTAGCACCAAGGCGCTTGTGGTGTGGCATTATCGGAATGAAAATTATTGATCCTTATTTTTTTGATGGCACGTTAACCGGTAATTTTTTTTTGAATTTTTTAATAAATGCTTTGCCAATTTTAATGGAAGATTTGACATTGGAAGTGAGACAGACCATGTATTTCCAATTCGACGGGTGTCCAGCACATTTTGCCCGTTTCGTGCGGGATCATATTAATAATTATTTTCAAGGGCGCTGGATCGGAAGGAGAAGTCTATTTCCTTGGCCGGCCAGGACACCCGATTTAACATGCTTCGACTTTTACTTATGGGGTCGTTTAAAAGATATTGTGTACCAAACTCCACCCACAACTAGATATGATATGGAAAACAGAATCCGTGATGCCATTAATAAAATATCAGCTGCTCAAATCGAAACAGCAGTTTTATCCACCCAAAGAAGATTGGAAGATTGTTTGGAATGTGATGGAAAGCAGTTTGAACATCTATCGAGGCATTAAATACCTAATATGTTTGGGTTTAAAATCGGTCCTTTTAAGGACCACAATTTAAATATAAAAAGAAATTCGTTAATAAATATTGTCCTATGAAAATCATATAAACTTCCTTTGATTCTGATACATTAGGCTGCATCTTATTAACAGCTTGAGAAAACAGCTATAGTAATGTTAATTGGACATTTTGAGGCCGATCGCTAGATGGCAGTACATAAGTTTTGACTAGGCGCGCAAAAAAAATTTAATTCGCTATAACTTTAAAACGAGCAAAGATATCATCGTCCGGTTTTCACGATATTTTTGCAAATTTTATCTACTTTTTAAATATGATGTCAAAAATATACCGTTCCATTTGAATTTTTGGAGTAAAATTTAAAAAAATGGAATTATTACAAATTGCACCCTCTAGCTCTTTTACTAGGAACTATAGAGTAGTAAGGAGATCGGACATTTAAAACAGCCACATTTATCTTACAAACAAATTTTGAATTGCTAAAATCGAATAAGTGGTTTAGAATCCACACCGATTTTAATGATTACACTTTCAATAGCTTCCCCCACCCCTACTATCGTTCGTACGCCAATGAGCTTTGAACCAAAATGATAGAGAATTTTTCAGGCTTTCCAACAGCGTTATCAAAAGTATAGGTTAATATATAAGTTTTTGAAAAAAAAGACGTTTTTCTTATTTAGTTTTTATTTACGCTCTCTAGCGGAGAAATACGGAACTTGAAAATAATTTCCACAATTTTCTCATGGCCACTTTTATAATGATAAAAAAAATTCCATTGTTGCCAGATGTACAGATCCTGAGATACAGCCGCTTACCTCGCTTATTTGGCCACCCTGTACATGAATATTATTTTTGAATAGTTGATGGAATCCGTCGTTACTACTTGATAATTTAACATGATGAACAAAAACAAAACTTGAATTTACTACGTTTATTATCACAAAAATACACTGCGATTGCAATTTCGGTCACTAGACCGTCATCGAGCAGATTGAGTTAAGAACTGAATACATAATTATAGATTTGCGCTTACGGGTGGGAAATAGTTATTTTCCTAACAAGTGCGGATAGTGATACTTTTCCGCACGCGACTGCAGTTGACCCGAACGACGCGGAGCGGAGTTCGGGCAAGCAGTCAAGTGCGGGAAAGACACTTTACGCACGAGTTAGGTTAGGAACATTATTTTTTCTACGACCGTATATACAAAAACTCATTTTTCAAAAATTATTTTATTCCAACAAACATACTAATATACAAAACTTTAACTAAAAACTACTAATTATTATAAATATTATTATTGAAAACATAATTTGTTGCATTCTGTAGACTAGTAAGAATTGCCGGTCCAGTGGAGTTATTTGGTTTCAACTGGAAGGTAGATGACGTCGATGAGGATGGCATCGGTTGCAGGTCGCATAAAGATAACGATGACGATGACGGCAACGGTTTCAAGTCATTTGTAGTACAGATAATTCTGTGGCTTGGAGCTAAAAGGGCCAATGTCAAAAAATACACATTTGAGAAAATTGCATATGAAGTTTTTACCAATAATTCGTTCAATTATAACTAACATATAGTAAACATTTGTTTCATCAACTTTGGCGGAGACATTGCTATGTTTGCATTTCATCTGACTGCATATTTCATAATCCAAAAAAAATCACATTTTTGGAAAAAAAAATGACTTTGGCCCTTGATTGCATGGATTTTGTTTTATTTTATAATTCTTTATGTGACATTGGCCATTATAAACAATAATAATAATAAACAGAAACTAGTATATTGTAAGCAATTTATTATATTTTCACAAAATTTATTCTAATGAAAGGTGAAGTAAACTAAGCACATAATTTCAAAATACCAGAAAATAAGATACGTATAAAAAAATGTCATTGTGACAAACATTCATTTTCTTCGGCAAATAGCTTCATCCACCAAGTAATCTACTATTTTATCATTTCCTGTTGTTTGTTCAAATAAAGAGATTGTAGTATATACGATTAGTTTTACTAATATATGGCAAAAGTGCCTTTAAATCTTTTAAATTTATCTGTACTTAAGGGAAGTGGTTCGATGTTAAGTGGTTGAAGCTTGGGTGGAATACACTGTCGTGTTTTGTTTTGAATTCTGGATATATCTAAAATTTTTAAAGTCTCCTGCGAACGAATGCTTATACAAATATACGAATGTTCAGTTGAATACTGCATCCACTTAATTTTCAGCCACTGAACTGGTTCATTTAAGTATTCTTTTGCGATGCACATAATGTGTACTTAAACAATGCTTTGAAATTTAAAAAAGTCTTCTTGTTCCAGTTCTATAACCTCAATAGAAGGTTTTCTAGGCACCATACGTATTAAATTTGCCCAATTCACGGGGTAACTCAGTGTCAGCAGTAGTCCCGTTTTTTCATTTTTTCTATTGGCCCATGGATGGTATATGCCTCCATGTGAGTATGGCCAGCCTCAAGAAACTCACTTACTATTTTCAGTACCACACATTTCTAAAATCCTCCTTGTCCTTGAATTATTCATAATCTTTACTCCACAAACACTTCACGAAACTTGAATTACGTCGCAAGACGCGTGTGTGCAGATTTGTAAACTACCCACTAATACAAAGGCGGCCAATGTCATTGTGGCCGCTTTTGTTCATGCATGCATCAAATTTCAGTTGAAGCTCAAACGGCCAATGTAGACATTGGCCCAATGTTTATAAGAGGAAATAATAGAATCAGTTAGAGCTAAAACGGCCAAAGTAGACACTGGCCCTTTTAGATTTCACCGATTTCAGCAAATTCATAAAGACATATGCCGCCTTTATATTTATAGATATGTTATTGGTTGAGTTTGATATTGGCCGTTTTAGCATATGAAGGACAGCATACATATAAATGCAATGCAATGGTTAACCTCAACTAGGCAAAAATTGACATTGGCCCTTTTAGCTCCAAGCCACAGAATTTTATTTGATATAATATATATAATATAATATATAATATAATTTTATTTGATATATATTATTTTTTCTACAAGCGCTTATACGAGGTCGATTAGTTTTCAACACACAGATCTAATTTGATATATTCAAATAATTTGATACTAATGACATATTATGTTAATTCACATGTCGTTTTCATAGTAACGTCGTCGGTGGCGTTCGGTGCATAGAGACATATCATTATTCAGTTTATTCTTTAATAAAAGCGAGCGGGAAAAATCCCCGCTATTCCATTCCCGCACTAGTGCGGGAAAGTGACACTTTCAAAACTAGGAGGCTCCGTGGCTGAGCGGTATAGGTAACGCTATGCCGTCTTCGTTGACGGAGTTGGTGGGTTCGATTCCCACCGTGTTCTTGGGTGTTTGTATGCGTTCTGAGATTTTAGTGGTTCCCCTCATTTAGTATTTGATGGCCAAATGTCCAGTGTTGACGAAGCCAAATTGTACGGAGGACGGGCGTGTGAGAGGGCACACGTCCCTCTTCTTAAAAAAAAAAAAAAAAAACTTTCAAAACTAAAATGCATGCGGGAAAGTGGGTTAAAACGCACGGTAGTAGAAAAAAATTATTGTAGGTACCTAAATAGACAAGAGGAAGGGCTAATCGAAGTGGATTCCCCAAATTGATTTCGATTAGCCCTTCTTGAAATATGTTCCTCTTGTCTATTTAGGTACCTGCAATCATTTTTTTCCCACCCGTAAGCGCAAATCTATAATTATTCTGTGTGAGTGAGGAATCGACAGGGGGTTACTCTGGGGGTATTGTTTCGTTTATTTTTGGCCTAAAATTGGTAGTTTCGGAGAAAAAGCCAGTATCGTGAATTTTCTTATTGAATGATTGACTTAGACGGATTCACGGTTCGAAATGCATGAGGTTGGTAATTTCTGCTAACAAGATGAAAATGTTAAGATATAATATTTTAGTGGAACGTGAAATTAGAGAAACAATTACTTTGGTAAGATGTTTTTTTTCATTTCATTTTATTATTTATCTACAACGTGTAGTGTTGTTCTGCATATATATATATATATATATATATATATATATATATATATATATATATATATATATATATATTTATATATATATTTAAATATATTTATATATATATATATATATATATATATATATATATATATATATTTGAATTGTTGTTGCCTGTGAACTATTGTTAACTTTTTGATAAGAGTTATATATTTCTTTGAGAAATATACTTACTCAATGATTTTTAATTTGATTGTTTTAAATAGATATACGAACATATATGACAAAACAGAAATAAAAATATTGAATAATATAATGATATTCTCTCTCTTTGGAGGTTTTCGCTTTGGGCTTCTTTGTTTTCCAATAATTGATTATGTGGATGTGAATTATTTAATAATTATTTTATTATTTAATTATTCTTGTAGGGTGTCTAATATAGTATAAAAAATGTGACAATACACTGGGGGCTACTGGTGATTTTTTTTTTCTGTCATAAAATCCTAGTTATCATTTTCTCGATAAGAGTACAGTGAACATGAGCAGAGTTATAGAAACGAAAGCTGGTGAAATATAGAATTCGTTGATTAGGTAAAGGGTTAGTATGAGGGTGGTAAATTCACTCACTGAAGAAAGTGAAGTTCCACAGAAACGTGCGTCATGCGTTATTTCTTTGAATAAATGTGTAAATTGTAATTATTAATCATTGTTTCAATATGTTTATTAATTTACACCATGTATCGGCCCAATAAATCCAAAATATTTTTGTTATAATAAACGTAGTAAATTATATATATATATATATATATATATATATATATATATATATATATATATGTATATATATATATATATATATATATATATATATAGATATATGTATATATATATATATATATATATATATATATATATATATATATATATATATATAAAATAAAGTTTCATTTATGTTCATAATATTATTGTAACTCCTAATAATGAACATGATTATGTAGTTATTGACTGTATGGAACGAGTGGTGCTAACGATTTGATGAAACCTATTTTATCATATTAATTTGGAAGCGAAGGCAGATACTTCAGCAAAAGTGATTAATTATTTCGGATTCGAGAATCTGACTTGGCTCTGATTGCCCTGTTTCAATGCAATTCTCAATTGGAACGGAAAGAAAAACATTACATTCGGATGGAACAGCTACGACGAACGACAGATGGACAGATAGACAAAGAAAAATAAATCCTTGGAGGCACAGATTACGGGATCAGCGTTCGTTCCTCTAGAATGCTGCTGAAAGATTAATGATGCCACGCTTCAAGACATCTTGACACTGCAACTTCGAGGAAACAAACGCATCGCCCCGAGTGTGCCGAAAAAAACTCGAACTTCAGACGAAGAGTGTTCAGATGCAGGATAATGGAAACACATACCGGCAACGTCAACTTTCACAGTTCTAAATGAATTCCGTTATATGATATTAAATAAAATGGAACAAAGTTCCTTGTCGCATGTTACTCTACAAATACCTACTAGGTGAATGGAGAAGTTTCATGCTATTATAAATATTATATTTAACTCAATACTATTAAAATATAGACCAAAACTAATAAATCACTGAAATTTTTTTGAAATCCATCAATAAATTACTTAGAAATGGATTGTTCGAAGTTTCCTATTTTAGTAGGGAACGTGTATGGTCTCTGGTTTACCTGTGACGTCATTCGACCTATCCAAGATCGCCGAACCACGAATCATTCAAGTATTAGTTTCAGAGTTGCACCAGGTCTCTTGCTTTGTTCGTGTTTATTTAAGTTAAACAGCCATTTGTTTAGTTTTTATTTCATGAATAATGGAAGAAGGCATAACAGAAGAACATACTATTGAAAATTAAATGTCCGCTGAAAACTGAACCCATGAAATAAACTTCAACAATGCAAAATTGACAGCGAAATGTGATTGTCCAGTACAACTACAAATGCACTTCGCGACTAAGTGAACGGCCTTTTTTTACATTGCTCATGAAGATTTTTGGACATCTCAAAAACTTGATATTCATGAAATCAAATACATATATAATTGTATTACAATGTTTATACTCTGGCCACGTCAAAAGCTGTTCCATTGCATTTGAAGATTTTTCGATTCTTATTTCAATACAGTCCAAAATACTCACTATAGTTAAATATTTTTTTCTAAAAGATATCGGTAACTTTTCACAAATTTCTTCGATAGGTGGAAAATATATTTCTGTTCCATTCGGTCAGCTATCAAGGAAAAAGTTTTATGGAATATTTCACTAGGTAACTGAGCTTTTACATATATCAAAATTTATAGCCGGACGCACATGCTATTAAAATATCTCTCACTGCACTATCAACCCTTTCAGATAATAGCTTCGTGAGAAAGAAAAAAAAATTTCTTCTGGCAACCCCATATAAAAATAACGTTTTTACTTATTTTGTTTATTTCGTTGCGATATTGTGGCTTGATTGTATTTGAGAAAGAACTAGCTGAACTTGTACTGTTCTGCGAAAATATTGATGCTTTTGAAGAAGAACTGCTAAGAGAAGATAGTCTTGATGGAGAGTGCTGAGGAGATTCATAAACGATTTGGGAGCACTTATTTCCTGTACCTTTCACACTGTTCCTTCTTGTGATTGTTTGCACTGATTGATTTTTTGGGAAGTTCTGATATTGACTTGAACTCCTTGGTTTCTCCTTTTATTTGGATGATTATCTGATTCTGTAAAGTAATGTCCTCTGGTAGCGGATCATCCAATTCATTTAACTCCATTTCATCACACTCAATCATTTCAAAAGATTGAAGAAGATTATTCATTTTGTACGAATATGCGCTGTGTCGTCTAGGTCAAATGACGTCACACGATAGAGCGCCTGTGGAACGAAATTTTTCTTACAAGCACAACTTCAAAGTCCCATAACGTTTTTATTTCTAGAGATATTTTATTTATTCTTTCAAGCTTTTGTTTTATTTCACTTAAATTTTGATAATCAATCCATTAAAAAAATGGAAACTTCTTCATTGTATTCACTTGGGAGTCACATTCAATCAACACAATAATTGGAGAACCGATTTTCAAAACAAACTTAAAAAAGTCCGAAAAAATCTGACATTCTATATGCTCTAAGAGGCAGAATTCAAGGATGTAATCCTCAAACTCTGTTACACATGTACAAAACGTTCATCAGACCAATAGTGGTATATAGGTCGTAACTTTATTCGACTTTACCAAAAAGATACGTCCGACAGATGGAGAGCTGCGAAAGAACAATCTGCCATAGTATTTTTCGTCTAGACAGAAGTTATCCGTCACACTTAGTACACCAACACTTAAAAATTCCCCCCATTTTCGAAACACCTACAAAAACTCCAAGCTCTATACGCCCATCGTACATTGCACGGTCCAAACATCGAAGACCGACTGACGCTCATGACCCCGTGGAACCGTCGACGAAAAGTCCTCTGCAGAAGGCCGAAGAAAAGGTATCCTTTTCCTCCATTTAGAATCCTCCAAGTGCTTCAGGATCCCCCTGATGAAGTCCTCGACCACCTAGCGGACATACCGCTCCGAATCCGCTGACCGAAAATATGCGCGTAGTGTCGAAAGTGCGAGTATTGTCGAAAGTGCGATTAGTGTTGAAAGTGTGCGTAGTGTCGACAGTGCGCGAAAACCAAAAAATCCGAATCCGAAAAACCGAGTACGGTTCGGTTCGTGCGAGAGAAACGTCAGCAATTTTATTATTCATCATTGTCAAACCATTTTTTTATGAATTATAAGAATAAATGTCTTTATCTACTCCTATTGAATAATATATTCATTATTCAACTGCGTTTTAGCAATTAATAGTATCTATTACCAAACAGCGTGAGTAATAATAACTCACTATAGGCATCTGAAAATAAGAACGCTGCGCCAATGTGGCCAGTCGTAGAACTATAAATATTGACATTGGAATATTTATGTTGTATTTGTTGTGTGTTTATTTGTGTTTTTGAAATATAATTTTACCATAAATATAAAGACTTTTCAGGCTTCTTTAGTGAACAATTGTGTTACTGTGTATGTATTCTCATTGCTATTGAGGCGGTAGGTGATTATCATCATTTGTTTTGTAGCCAAATTGAGAGAAATCTTAGGTTAGATCATGAGATGAATATCTTAATTCTCTGATTGACTCGTTCAATATGTACTCTAGCAGCTGCTATTTTGGCATTCAACAATGCTTCTTCTGTAGTCAACTGTTTTTTGTCTTTCAAAAATGGTCGCCTGATCAACTTTATTTTAAACTGTTGACAAATATCATCTATCAAGAAACCTTTGTCCACCATAATAGCATCCTGTGAGCTTTCTAACTTTAAAATTAAGTCACTTTGTTTTATCAGATGCTCTTGCCCCATATGGTTCACTAATATAAGTAATTAAACCTCCAGGAGAATGTCATGAATTTCACTGTGTTATTAGATTTATACTGAGAGTAAAACCTGATCCTGCAGCAAAGGCACTTTGGTTTCCGTATAAAAATTTCTGTACAGTCTAAGATGATTTGAGTATTTTGAAAACTTTCAAAACATTTTGGCATGTTTTTCTGTATTTCAGATTATTCTGGGAATCTTATGACACAACTAAGAACTCTACTCATAATGGGTAGCATTTCATAAATATATTTTTGGCATAATTCTTGTGAAATGCCAAATAAAAGAGATAATGTCACATATGTAAGGTCACATTTCAATTTTGTCAATACTAAAACAATACGCTGTTTGATTGTTAATCTATGCGACCGTTGATCACTGTAAACAGATTGTACTGCAACTGCTTTTACTATTGTATCTAATAGTTTTATATTATTTAGACCAGTGAAACTGTTTAGAGCACTATCTGTAGTTATCAGATCACACAAAGAAGAGACTTTAGGAGTATTCCTTTTTCCCTTCTACACAAACACGATATTTATCACCAGCTGGAGGAAAAGCATGGAAATTCACATTTGAACATTTTTTTTCCCAGGAAGAATACTGAGGAACTGAACAAACAATAACGATTCGAACGACTCATAGCTTTCAAAATGATTGCAAATAATAAATATTTGTAAAAAATCACACAAAAACAAACACAAAACAAAGGAGAACGTAAGAACTATGTCAAGATTTTTAGTTATTCTGATTGTCACCAGGTAGCGTAGCGCTTATTTTGATTCGCCTATATACCTAGTCTACTAAGATCCCAAGTAAGATCGACCGTCACTCATCTTCTAATGTCACTTGAATAATTCTGACGTTTTCAAATTAAGTTAATACTACCTAATTATTGTGAATTTGTACTTGTATCTTAGTATTTATTGTTATAGTCGTAGATAAAGTATAGT
This sequence comes from Cynegetis impunctata, assembly GCA_030704885.1. Lineage (NCBI taxonomy): Eukaryota > Metazoa > Arthropoda > Insecta > Coleoptera > Coccinellidae > Cynegetis > Cynegetis impunctata. The sequence continues at coordinate 1,156,594 of JARQZK010003613.1, forward strand.
ATTCAACTTGCAGTAATGGTCATAACTCACTTGATGAATTACAGCACTCACTTGGAGCTCGTGCTGCAAACTTCATCTGCGTGAGTTATGACCTACATTACCGCTCGTTGAATTATTGGTCATAACTCACTTGATGAATTACAGCACTCGCTTGCAGCTCGTGCTGCAAACTTCATCTGCGTGAGTTATGACCTACATTACCGCTCGTTGAATTATATACTAATATAAGATTATTCAGTACATTGCGTGGGTAAAGGTTTTCTGTGGTTTCCCTTACCATCTAATGTCAGTTGAAATATATTGACAATGGACCGAATGGCACTTAATTAGTAACAAAAGTCGGTTGCAGTCGCATTCCCCCCCAAATATAGGAAAATTAGGATTTTTGTTATCATTTAGAAGTGACATTTTGTAGAAAACCAATATATTCTTCTGAGGATTGAATCCTTCCATATGCTTCTCACTTCATCCATTTCGCATAAAAAGGAAAAATGAAAAATCACGTGCCTGATTAGTACAACCCTGTGGCAGTAAGATTTTATCAGCAAATGTGAAATGTAACAAGAATTAATGCACTCAATGAACCTTATCGTTTAATATGCTGTAATTTTAATGGCAATTTTATTTTTTTAAATATTTCAAGCACAATTTCCGAAGTCAAGGTTACGATTTTTCATACGATATGAAATAGTTTTCATCAATCACTGGAATTGTTGGAATTAATGATTCAGCTTAATTTGTAGTATAAGATTTAATGTTTGCATAATGTAACATTCACTACTATGAGAAGTTTTGAAAAATATTTCATTCGTAGTTTTATCAAGTTCCTTGATTTTATGATTATCCTTTGACGAGTTCTTTAGTCACATACGTGACTTATAGCTTTTATTCTATTCTGCTGCTACAATTAAGCACAAAAGTCGATGCATTATATCAAATGAAAAATGAGCGCCTATATTAAAATATTTGAATTAGAAAAATACTATACATTACTATACGAAGAGCAAATTCTAGCAGATATATATATATATATATATATATATATATATATATATATATATATATATATATATATATATATATATATATATATATATATATATATATATATATAGCAGCAGTTGACAATCGGAGATTGATTGTCAACTGCTCACCAGTGATTATAAATTATTTTTCAAATATTAATATTTTGTAAATATTGAAATAGCATAGGTGCAAGTTTTTTGGTCATTAGTCTCTTTCATTACTTCCAACAAATGAGTGATTGGATTTCCAAATAAGCACCTACGCAATTTCAATATCTACAAGATCAATATGTAAATTAAATTACAAAATTGCCTTTCTCTAACACCACTATATAAAACAAAAAATAAATGCAATTTCTACAGTAAAATACTAATAACCGATAACTGAAGTGATATTAATATCTTTATTTAAAAATAATTTGAAAGAACAGAAATGAGTCATTTATAGGTAGGTAACTATATTAAAATTAGATATTTTCATGATTATATAACTCATGTATGAAAAAGCCAATAGAATCCGTGAATTTTGCATAACGACGTAGTATAGATAAGTGAATATACCCTTGACGACGTGATATGATCGTTTTGGTGTTTCGCCTCGTGTCAAAATGTATATATATTTTCATATTCACGGTGTTTTGACGTTTGTCCAAAAAAATTAATATTTTTTATTCGTTATATAATCGTAACGAATACCACTCGAGCAATCGAAAATAATCGATTATACTGACCTCGTCACTCGGCGTATTTGTTTTTAAACACGTCGTGTTTCGCAAAATACGTCTCGTGACTCGGTAGTATAATCGATTATTTTCGATGCTCTTGTGATATTATTACTGAAAATATCAATTATTATTGAAAAATATAACCAAATCATGTCCAAAGTATGTCGATTCGATCTGCTACTGCCTTTTACATTATTATTATTTATTATTCGGTGGATTTCAGCAGAACAGGCCATTCAAATTCAAAAAATTGATTTTATTAATAAGTTTACATTTCGTTACGAAATTCGGAACGTCAACTTATATATATATATATATATATATATATATATATATATATATATATATATATATATATATATATATGTTATTTCCTACAAAATTATGCTGAATAGTCCCCTTGAAATATTAAGCTTTCAGCAGCTTTCATGCATATCTGATGAGATTTGATTTGATTCTCGTACATTTTGAAATCTCTATCGTACGTGAAAGTAATGGAAGTGTCGTAAGTGAATTTTCACCTCGAATTCGCATCCATACTCAAAAGTACTTTCTTATAGCAGTTTGGAAATATGTAAATATACATAGCTATATTTCTTTCCATCTTCACTCTGTCTGTCATATTTGTAAGATACAAGAGTAAATTTATTTTAATATATTCGGAAGTTATTTCGAGGAAGATATTCTTTTTGAAGTTTTATACAGCCACTTCAAGTTTATATGTATATATATATATATATATATATATATATATATATATATATATATATATGCATATATAAATATACGCAGATGCGGTTCGATGACTTAGGGAACTCGACATCCGTATATGAAGATTAGGCCACTCTGCATTTATATATAATTTAGTGTTTGTGATATTTGTACGTTTACGTTTTCCTCTTATATTGTTTGTCAGTTACATTTATGTACTTTACACTTTTAATGTTTTGTCGATCTTGCTATACGAAATATATATATGTTTACAAAATATTTTGCGATGAATGTCCTGCTTTCTATATTGCACAAACAGAAAGGAATATAAACATTCGCGTTGAAGAACATAAAAAGTCAATTTTACAAAATAAAAATACCACTGGCTTCTCCGAACATTGTATAAAATTTAATCATTTCCTGGATTTCAACAAAACCCAATTATTGCAATCAAGTAACAAAGGAAAGCGCCTAGACATTCTTGAAATTCTCGAAATAGTAAATTACCCCTTGTAAACGAAAAAATTTCAGGTATCACCTTTGCTTTCGTCTGTTCTATTAAATAAGATGTAATACTCTCCTGTAGTCAGTCTTGATAATGAGTTCATAACTCGAAACATGTCGACTATCCTTTACTGCTAAATACAGTATCTAAATATTTTTATATAGTGAAACATAAACCAAGTTTAAAGTTTAGAATTAAATTATTTAAAAATGAGAGTGGTTCAAATTGATAAATAAAAATACTGCACCAAGAAAACATTACACATTGTTAGGCCAAATAAATAAGAAACAAAGAATGAGCAAACCGAGCGTAATTTATTCCGCATTGAATCTGCTAAAAGTATGAATTGTGCAGTAGTAATTTTGTAGACCCCAAAGGCGTGAAGCAGAGGCGAGCTTTCAGAGTAGTTGTAAATTCTAGGAACAAAGCTTTCAGGCTTATCAACTCTTTCCTCGTCTCCACAAACAACCCCTTCGCTACTGTTTAGTTAAGGTAGGCAATCTGAAATAGTTCCATTTATTATTCTTTTGTGGTTTAACTTTTTCTAGCGTGTCAATATAAGTTCACTGGTTACAATAATTTGTTATATGTCTGTAGAACCGATGAGTAGCATTTGTTCCTATTATTTTCATATCTACAAACAATAGTCGCCTGATGAGAGTTTCTGATTTTTTAACTCTACTTGAATCTTTCTTTGTTCTTGTAGTTACGTGAATACTTATATATTTTATTAGTTCTGGAAAGAAAAATATATGTCGCTTAAATTGTCAAGCCATTATATTATATAAGGTTTCTGGTTAAACGTACACTCGGAACGTCAATTGTGACTCGTAGCGTGAAATACTTTATTGGGTAACATGTGACACAAATCATTTATGTATTTTTTATTGCTACATGGCAGAGAAAAACTAACGGGGTGCTTTAATGAGTATAAATCGTAAAGAAGAGACAATACAAATTCAATTATATAAAGAATGTCTAATTTATTTCGATGATATGAGGTTATACATCAATTAAGAAAACATTTAAGAGAACATTATTTTCGATCATGCATATATATATATATATATATATATATATATAATATATATATATAATATATATATATATATATATATATATATATATATATATATATATATATATATATATATATATATATATATATATATATATATATATATATATATATATATATATATATATATATATATATATATATATATATATAATATATATATATATATATATATATATATATATATATATATATATATATATAGATATTTTATGTGCAAAACTTTGTTTTTTTTTATTTGCACATATACCCGCATCAACCGCTTTGGGTTATTAGCAGGAGAACATACACATAGTACATGTCAATTTAGGTTATAAAGTTTTCATTCTGACGTGGTTTGTATTCGGGACCTCAGCCTGGACTTGAGAACAACAAGTATGAGTTAAATTAACACTAAACAACAAACGCAATAAAACGTTACTTCGAAACAAATATGAGGTTATATGCCTGCTGCACAAGAGAAAGTTACAATAAAAAATGTCAGAGACACACTGCAGGAAAACAAAATAATCAAAGTACTACAATCCAAATTGAAAAAGACAGCGACAACGTCACATTATGAAAAAACATAACCAATGACAAGACAGAACCACAGAGCCAACGCCACAAAAAGGAACGGGCAAAATTATTCTCGTCTTCCTGATCATTCGTCGTCTGTCTCCCGTGTATTATTCGTCCAATTTCGACGCCTACTGGAATCCAAGTCCTTTTTTATAAGGAAGGCATATATGGAACTCAATCCTTGTACATCAGTCCTGCTGTTAATAACATTATCTGTCTGGTGTATCCTTACCATTTCCAGGAACTCCCTTCTTGCTAGGATAGGTTCGCAGTATAAAAATTTTTTTTGCACATATACCCGCATCAACCGCTTTGGGTTATTAGCAGGAGAACATACACATAGTACATGTCAATTTAGGTTATAAGGTTATAATTTAGAGTATAAGTTGGATCCTTTTAAAAAGTTCAGTAGGTTTCCTATGTTATGTGTTAGGACTGTAGCAAGGTTCCCTTCGAGATGATGTTTCATTCTGACGTGGTTTCTTGCTTGGCATTCAGTTAGAATGTGATTTACTGTAAGTGTAGTCTTACAGCCGGTGCACATAGGGGGAGGTGTTCTTTCTAGAAGAAATGAGTGTGTAATTGCAGAGTGTCCAATTCTTAGCCGATTTATTATTATTTGGTTTTTTCTGCCATTTGGTAAGTGGAGGTATTTGTTGATGTTGGAATGAATGTCTTTTAGTTTACTGCTGCTAGTGTTCCAGTTTTGTCGCCATATACTAGAGATGTGTGATCTAATTGAAAGTTTGTGGTCTGCTTTCGGTAAGTGTTTGATGTTCTCCAGTTCCTCGTTGTTTATTGCATGTTGTGCTAATCGATCTGCCTCTTCATTACCTAGTATCCCAACATGAGACGGAACCCACATGAATTTTACGTACTTATGTATATCTTTTAAGCGTAGTAGTTCCAACTTTATTTCCTGTATAACTTTGTTTTTGTAGGTTGATATTTATATTCTTCAAATTTATATTGTATAGAATGTTCTAAAATGATTCTAGTCATGAAGAAATAAATTAGTTCCACTATGAAACTAGCAAAAGTCGACTGAAATGAGAAGTAGTTTTGTGATAAGTGAGTTGAAAACCTTAAAATAATAATATGCTTTCTCTAGTACCTACCTACGCGCATTGAATGTATACCTCAAAAGGTTTTTTTCATAAATAACAGAAGGCTTCACTCTTTCACTGAAAATGAGCTCTCATTAATGTCAGAAAATGTTCGTTTTCTTCTATATGTAAAAAAGATATCTGAATAGAGACAATGCAAAGCTCGTTTTTCTTCAAAATTATTTTCAAGAACACTTTTTCAATAAGCCACGAAACAGCAAGTTTCCAAAAGAAAATAAACACTACAATATCGGATAAAACAGATTTCTCGACCCGTTTTATAAAATTCATATTGCTCCAGTAAATGGACGCTAATTAAGTTTGGTAAAAACTCGGGCTCAGATTTTCCATCTAGATGCTCTCTGAGCTACTTAAGAGCCACTCTGGATTCTCTCAGATTGCGAATTAAACAGAAAAACGGCGCAAGTCGATATTGCTATCTAGTCGGTAGGGACTGGACCGGAAATTAAAACTTCAGAATTAAAATAATTTTCTATAGGCCCTTAATTGTGAACTAAATTTAATATTTCTCCCTTTGCGATGTTGTAGTTGAAGAAATTAGCTATTCATGATAAAAATTAATCCCTTATACTCTGGAGAGGACAAATAAATGAATTAAGTAACATGCGTATGTTATCCATTTACTGGGCTTAATGATGAATTTAAATATTTTGAATAGACGTATAATTATAACTCACATAACAGTATAATTTTCATATTGTATATTCAGTCAATTTTCCATTCTTCCAAAAACTACTTGACTGAAGAAGAGAAATACATATACTACCAAATTAACACCCAATGAGTAAATAAAATGAAAATTATTAGTAGTATTATATTTTTACTAATATGAGAACATAAATTTGAATAAGAAAACATTTAAAATAAGGTTAAAACTTTAAATTAAAACGACACTTGGCTTAAGTTGCTCTTTATTAATTATTTTAGTAATAGTTAGTTTGAACTTCATTATTCACGCGAATTCAATTTCAGTTAGCATCTCAACAAAAAACATTATAAAAGTACCATTGAATAACACAAAATACTATTTACGTAAATATTCATATATATATATATATATATATATATATATATATATATATATATATATATATATATATATATATATATATATATAATATTATTAAAATAAAAGGTATTCGGGGAAAACAGCACTACGAGGGTGAGACAAATGTAAGGCTCTTTATTTGTATTCTCAAGCCTTCGGAACACTTTGTTCCATCTTCAGAAGCTGAAAACAACAAGTATCTGCTTCATGTGCCGTCTCCCTTCAGGAAGTTGGCTATCATCATTGCTATCTTAATTTTGGACGCTGCGGCCCTAAACATGTCAGATGACGTGGCCTTAAACCACTTTCGCAGATTTCTAAGCCAGGCCATTCTTCTCGCTCCAATGGATCTTTTTCCCACTATTTTTCCCTGGATTATGAGGCGTAGAAGTTCGTTTTTAGGACCTCTCATGATGTGGCCGAGATATTGCAATTTTCTTTTCTTAACTTCGTGTAGGATCTGCCTTTCTTTTTTCATTCTTCTCAGAACCTCCACGTTGGTCGTATGTTCTGTCCATGGTACTCTCAACATCCTACGGTAGGCCCACATCTCGAACGCTTCTATTTTTCTCTCGCAGTACACATTGAGGGTCCATGTTTCTACACCATACAAGAGAGCAGGCAATACGTAGCATTTAAGCATCCGAGTTCTCAAGTCCAGGCCAAGTGTCAACTGCTCCGTGGATTACTGCTCGGAAATAAAGATCCGCATTGAGAAAGCCCGTGCATCCTTTGTGAAAATCAAAAAGCTGCTCTGTAGTCGCGACCTCAGCGTGGACTTGAGAACAACAAGTATGAGTTAAATTAACACTAAACAACAAAAATAAAACGTTACTTCGAAACAGATATGAGGTTATATGCCTGCTGCACAAGAGAAAGCTGTCAGAGACATACTGCAGGCAAAACAAAATAATCAAAGTACTACAATCCAAATTGAAAAAGACAGCGACAACGTCACATTATAAAAAAAACATAACCAATGACAACACAGAACTACAGAGCCAACGTGACAAAAACGAACGGGCAAAATTATTCTCTTCTTCCTGATCATTCGTCGTCCGTCTCCCGTGTATTATTCGTTCAATTTCGACGCCTACTGGAATCCAAGTCCTTTTTCATAAGAAACGCATATATGGAACTCAATCCTTGTACATCATTCCTGCTGTTAATAACATTATCTGTCTGGTGTATCCTTACCATTTCCAGGAACTCCCTCCTTGCTAGGATAGGTTCGCAGTATAAAATTTTAGTATCGTCAAAATTGAAATGGTGGCCCGCTTCAATGCAGTGTTTAGCCAGGGCACAAGAACTTTTACGTAAACATACGTCACTCTTATGTGAGGTTATCCTGTTTTTCAACGATCTGCCCGTCTGACCAATATATGTCCCATCACAGTTGCTACAATCAATCCTATAAACTACTCCTGCCCTTTGAGAAATCGGTATCCTATCCTTGGTTTTAGAGAACAACGTTCTTATAGTCACGATATATGAGGATTGCGAAGAGGAATATCGTGACTATAAGAACGTTGTTCTCTAAAACCAAGGATAGGATACCGATTTCTCAAAGGGCAAGAGTGTTAATTTAATTCATAATTGTTGTTTTCAGCTCCTGAAGATGGAACAAAAAGTTTCGAAAGCTTGAGAATATATATGAATATATATATATATATATATATATATATATATATATATATATATATATATATATATATATTTATATATATATATATATATATATATATATATAATATATATATATATAATATATATATATATATATATATATATATATATATATATATATATATATATATATATATATATATATAGAAGAAGGGTAGTCTTTGCTGACTAGTTAGGATGCAATAAGGATAATAATATTTGGGTATAGCAGCAAGCAAAACGTGTACTCTTATAACATATATTTCCGATATTTCGACAATGATTATTGTCATCTTCAGGGAAGTGTGTCTTTGAGAATGATTGCAAAAGGTGTAAAGATCGAGATACAGCATTATTGATTTCCACAAAACATTATTGATCGAGAACACAGGCGTGATGATCATCAACTGACATTACAAGTTAAAAAGTTAAAATGGTCATAATAAATTAAAATGAAACATAGTTAATTTTGAGGAAATTAAACATTATTGAGTTTAAGTTAAGTTAAAGACTAAAATAATATAATTAACTACTTCGTCATTTCATATTGACTGAAAAAGAGACGCGACCAGCCATCTTGATCAAGAAAGTAGACATAGACCATATATATATATATATATATATAATATATATATATATATATATATATATATATATATATATATATATATATATATATACATATATATATATATATATATATATATATATATAATATATATATATATATACATATATATATATATATATATATATATACATATATATATATATATATATATTATATATATATATATATATATATATATATATATATATATAAACCTGTGAAGTGGTAACTTCCGACATTGTTTCCCAAATATAAGCAGATATTTCATAGATAGGCACTACATTTGTCAAAAACATTGGAGAGCGCAAATATTTATTGTAACCAATTTCCATTGAACAATATTAAATTCGAAAATAATTTTTCCTGAAGAGCAATCGTAATTTTTTTTACGAATTAAGAATCAGTGGCAAAATGGCTTTCATAAGATGTATCACATGCTTATAGCGCTATGTAAACGTTTTTGCAGCATTGTTCAAAGAAACCTCTTGATGATGTTAAGATCATAAGATACCAGAAGATGTATTTGTAATATTAATTGTCTCAGTATTCTTATCAACCGAATATTGAATATCATGATTGAATCAATGTAGCAATCTAAACAAAACATTGCTGAAATTTCCAAAATAAAAATTCATTATATTTTTTCAACGGTCAACTAACTCATCGTCCGTTAAACAGTGCACGACGCTGGTTATGTGCTTATTACAGCATGAAGCCTATACATAAATTTCAAATGAAAATACGAGAAAAGGTATCCCACGAATATTGCACGAGATGAAAGAGGTAAAGGCAGTGAATACAATTTGTAAAACCTCCTGTCAATGAGCAACTGGGACCATTTCAGGCTTGATTTTAATTTACTCCTTTTCTATTGAAGTTCGTCAAAAAAAATTCGGTCGTTTTTTGGAGGCCAAGCATCTTTTCATAATATTTTAGAGACCGGAAATTGTTGCTGTAGAAATTTCAATTCAGAAATTTATGAGATGGGTAAAGATCACAGAAGTTATGTCTTATACCGCATAGTCCAGATGAAGTTGATTCCAATGCTTGAGATGAATATGAATTCATAGAAAGCAATATTAGAAAAAACATCTGCAAAAATTGATTTTGAATGAATCTGACGTTTCTGATGAATTAAAACGTCAATCAAGTAGGTACCTGAAATATTTCTTCAGATTTATCTTTTTTTTATTACACAGTTACAGACACGCAACCTGTATATGTGTCTAAAAGATAACTCTTTGTGTATACATAACACTTATCTCGAGAAATAATCAAATCAAATTAAAATATGTTTTATTGTCTAAAAATTATACACTTCATTGACAAAGCGAAAAAATATAGGAAATAAACAACATAAAAATAAACACACATCAATCAAAAAATATACCAAGTAAACAATGTAATACCTAGACATAAAAATCACACCACATTTCCATACAAAATATATACAAACTTTACAATAGAACCGAGAGTGTCAAATCCTCCTCAATCGAAGCGGATTCCTGTGTTATTCAACTTGGTCATATCGATCAGAATGCTCAGAATAGTAGTCCTCTATAGAGTAATAAGGTCTATCAAGAAAATAACATTTTGTTCGTTCCCGAAAATTGGCCAAGAAAGTTATAGATTTTAATTCCTCTGGAAGGTGATTGTAAGTTTTCTTAGCATTGTAAATGATGGACTTGTTTGTTAATTCAGAGGAAGGAGTAGGGAGATGAACATGATGTCCCGAAGATCTGGTGGAATACCCGTGCTGTGACACCAAGGGTACGGCATGAAAATACTTATGAATAAAGCCCACAGATTCAAGTAAATATAAAGAAGGAAGCGTTAAAATTCCATTTCTCTTGAAGGGATGCAATGAGACCTATTTTTCAGTAAAAACATGTAACGACCTGCTCTCTTCTGCAAGTTCTCCCCACAAGGGAAGACCATAATGAAGATGAGATTCGAACAATGCAAAATAGCCATTTTTTGTACATTAATAATAGAAGTAAACGAAATTTCCATATATAAAAGGTCAATAGCACTTATCACAAGAATATTTCAGCGAGATACACACAAAAAATAAGTTTTGAAATATATGGAACTTTTTATTTCTCTATTAAAATGAGTTTAACGAGTAATAAATTTAACACTGAATTAATGAACAAAACACAAAACGTGTGCCGTTCGGGGACCCCGTCACGACCGAGGTTTTTTGAGCTTTTCGAAACTCTTTTCCACTATGAGGATATGATTGTCCCTCAACTATTGTGATACAATTTTATTAACTCAGTTTTCTAAATTTGTAAAACACATACATGACGCAGTTTATATTTCTCAAATTTTCTTTGCAAAATTGCAATAATAGAACAATATCACTCACGTATAGTTTGAAACAATAAAAAGTAATCTTCCTATTAATATATCAAACTTTTATAGTTCTGGTTGCAGAAGATCATAAAAAATACTGTATTCGAAAAATTCTAAAGCTCGTATTATTTAGAAAGCCGGACACGTTTTGTATGTTTATTTAAGTATTTTAAGTTTTCTGTGAGAAGTCCGAAATCTTTGCATCTCGTCAACGACATAAATCACGTCCTTTTACAGTATTATCTTTCACATCTGGTGATGAACTCCAATGAAGGTTCATATAATATGCCAATCACCCATTACAAAACGAATTACTAGATAAGGTCGTCTGCGCGAATCTCGATATTGTGCGAGTATGCGTGCGACATACAGTTAGAGGGAGAGAAATTCGTATGGATCGTTTTTTCGCTTTTTCGTTACATAACAATTCCTACCAGCTATGTTCTATATCATCCGCGTAAAAGTACTTCGTACCGATATAAAAAAGCAAAAAAATAAATGTATAAGTTGAAATAAGTTAATCTCAATTCTATATGCTTACAATATTTAAAATGAATATGAAAACACGTACAACGGCTAAATTAAATCATTTTCTTAACAGCTCTATCCAATTTAACGTCATAATATGCCAACAGTAACAGTGTATCATCCGCAAATAAATTTGAAATTCCACATCAACAAACAAGTTATGCCATTCAGGTACAATGAAAAAAGCAGAGGACTCGAAACGCTACCCCGTGGAACACCTTTATATATGTCCAATTTCCGTGATATGTTATCCTGAATATGTCCACCTGATTTCTATGAGTCAAATAATCAGCTTTAATTGTTGATTGAAAAATCATGGACCAATTACGAAGCTCTGGGTAACCGTTTATATATATATATATATATATATATATATATATATATATATATATATATAAATATAAATATTTATATATATATATATATATATATATATATATATATATATGTTGAAATAAGTTAATCTCAATTCTATATGCTTGCAATATTTAAAATGAATAGATATTCAAAACTTTATTAAACAAGAAAAAATATGAGCGTTTTCTAGAGCAAATATTTATCACCATTGAATTTATGGTGACACCAGGAGATAACGAAAAATAGATTTGCCGCGGTATATTTATTGCAAGAAATGCTGGCCATACACAATTCGTAATGGTCAAAGTTAATTCGGATGAGGAATTTAAATGGCCGAAACACGTATAACGGCTAAATTGAATTTCTCTACCGGAGACCGTTGAAATATGACCATCCGATAAGTTCTTGCCGCGGGCGTTGGTTTTATTGCAGAACTTCGGAGGCGGAAAATTCAGAACAAAAGTTATTTTATAGTGTAGGAGCTGTTCCGAAACTTTCGTAAGGTCAATAATATAAGCTCCATAAGGGAGGTCATACAGTCACATAATCCAATTAAAACAGTCCCCTCCCGAACTTACGTATGGCCGTTAGCCACCTTGGAGGGAAACATAAATATTTTACATATTTAATGTTTGGTTAAACTGCGAATGGCAAGCTTTATCCATGTTTGTACGCCGCGTGTACAATGCTTTAAGCATATTTAATAGTTTTAATCCCCTTCGGCCCAATTTATAAGGGACAGAATTATTTCACGTAGCCGTAAGAGTGTCAACAATCAACAGCAGTTATTAATCCGTTTTCATCGCACATATACGCTGATTGTTCAGGGATCAAGCTTTTTCAACTTCTGTATATCGCGTATGTAAATAGATTTTGTATTATATTAGATATTAAGGCGACAAAGGAAATTGTCAAAAGATTAATGGGGTTATTGATCGCTTCAAGTTTTCGTATTTGATTCCTGAGTATTGCCAGTTGCATACGCTAACGGAAAAATGTTTTTAAAATTAGTATCGTCATCAAATGGAATGAATATATATATATATATATATATATATATATATATATATATATATATATTATATATATATATATATTATATATATATATATATATATATTCTATATATATGTATATGTATATATATATATATATATATTATATATATATATATATATATATATATATATATATATATATATATATATATATATATATATATATATATATATATATATATATATTTATTCGAATTGTTGTTGCCTGTGATTTATTTTTAATCTCTTGATAATTATTAGCAATAACAGGCTGGTTGAATCTTAAAAAACTCGATTTAATTAATAAATTGACGTTTCACTATGACATTCATAGTTATTCAAAACTTTGAACAAAATTGAAAATTCTTTGACATTTATTGACTTGAAAAAATTGAATAGATAAGATTGATCTGTCTTGTTAAAAATTCTTTCAGTCTAATATTAATATTCAAAATTGTTATCATTAGAAGGCAAGGGAAACTACAGAAACCTTTACCTATGTAATGTTCGAAAATAATAATAATAGGGTACTATTTATTTAACAGAAAGAAATTAGTCACGGGAAAATATTAAAAAAGTAGAGCAGAATTATCGGTATAGAACGTTTATATGGAAGCAGCCGTTGACACGTGTTTCGGACTCTTTGGTCCTCATCAGAACGGCGTAGCTAAGTATTGGATTGAAAATTTGGAGATGAAAATAGTTTAATAAATAAAATCCTCTGTTATGGAAGAAAATCACTTATTTGTGGTTTATTGTTTGAACTCTCCGGTATGGGAGATTTGGTCAAACTTTGCCACGGAGGCGATTAATTCCATCCGAGAGATCTCAGAAAAGAGTCAATTGATATTAAAAAAGAAAATTAGTTTTTGGGAAAATATTAAACAAGTATAGCAAAAATTATCGGAATAGTTCGTTTATTTGGAAGTAGCCGTTTTTAATGCAATTTTTATAATAATGTCTTGTGTTACGGAAGAAATGCACTTATTTGTGGTTTATTGTTTGAACTCTCCGGTATGGGAGATTTGGTCAAACTTTGCCACGGAGGCGATTAATTCCATCCGAGAGATCTCAGAAAGAGTAAATTAACATTAAAAAAGCAAATTAGTTTTGGGAAATATTAAACAAGTAAAGCAAAAATTATCGGTATAGTTCGTTTATATGGAAGTAGCCGTTTTTAATGAAAATTTTAATTTAGAATTTCAAATTTTTTAAATGAAAAAGGGTACTTACATATAAAACAATGTAGTTTGGGATCATTGCCATATTTTCAGCTAGCAATATTTAATTATTTATTCGAATTGTTGTTGCCTGTGATTTATTTTTAATCTCTTGATAATTATTAGCAATAACAGGCTGGTTGAATCTTAAAAAACTCGATTTAATTAATAAATTGACGTTTCACTATGACATTCATAGTTATTCAAAACTTTTGAACAAAATTGAAAATTCTTTGACATTTATTGACTTGAAAAAATTGAATAGATAAGATTGATCTGTCTTGTTAAAAATTCTTTCAGTCTAATATTAACATTCAAAATTGTTATCATTAGAAGGCAAGGGAAACTACAGAAACCTTTACCTATGTAATGTTCGAAAATAATAATAATAGGGTACTATTTATTTAACAGAAAGAAATTAGTCACGGGAAAATATTAAAAAAGTAGAGCAGAATTATCGGTATAGAACGTTTATATGGAAGCAGCCGTTGACACGTGTTTCGGACTCTTTGGTCCTCATCAGAACGGCGTAGCTAAGTATTGGATTGAAAATTTGGAGATGAAAATAGTTTAATAAATAAATCGAGTTTTTTAAGATTCAACCAGCCTGTTATTGCTAATAATTATCAAGAGATTATATATATATATATATATATATATATATGTATATATATATATACATATATATACAATTAATTTATATGAACATTAAAAATAATTATAGATATCATAAACAACCAACAACCAAAAAAATGTATGCAACTCGATTATCGTCACACACATACCTATATACGCTAACAAAAAATAACAACATTTTATAAATACCCTGGATATTTAAGAAATTATCACACACTCACTCTAGCAAAAAATTACAACATACAGCCCTAGTACAATATTTTCTCAAAAAATAACACACAGATACAATATCAAAAATATCTTTCAGAAGTTACATTCTATTTAACGTTTTGGATTTCAATAAATGTTTTTTTAAAATGCTTGAGGATTTACTAAACTATGTCTGGTAATTTGTTATATTCAGTAAACCCTTTAGAAAAAAAAATAATTCATGGTACTTCCCCCGTTTGTTCTGCATACATACAAATTCACATTATTTTCTCTGGCATATTATAAACTAAATTCACGTTTATTAATTTACAACAATACGAACGTGTCAAGTTATTCAGTATTTTACGAGGGCAATTCAGAAACTAACCTCCGATTGGTCACAGTGCGGGTAGTGGGGGGAGTAGCGCGCCATCTGTGCATTCACACGCTCAGCAGGTCAGTCGGCATCAAGCCGTAGTCGAGTGAACATCGTACCTGCGCTAGTTTAGTTTTTGTGGCAGTTTGAAATGTGTGCTGCAATAGAAAATCCCGCCAAATGTGAAGTGCGTGCTGTTATAAGGTTTTTTACAGCCAAAGGATACTCTGCAGCAGCTATTCATCGTGAGCTTTGTGCCGTGTACGGACCAAAAGTTATGAGTGAAGGAGTTGTCCGTGAATGGGTACGTTTATTTAAAAGTGGACGAGAAAACGTTCATGATGAAGAGAGGAGTGGTAGACCATCCTTGGTGACTGACGAACTCGTTCAGACAGTTGATGCAAAAGTTCGTGCAAATCGACGTTTTCACAATGGCGGAGATGTCTACTGATTTTCCACAGATTTCTAAGACTCTTTTGTACGAGATAGTGACAGCAAGATTGGGTTACCGTAAGTTCTGTGCACGATGGGTGCCCAAAATTCTTACCGACCACCACAAAACTCAAAGAATGACCTCTGCATTAGACTTTCTGTCACGTTATGAGGACGAAGGAGAACCATTGTTAAACAGAATCGTGACCGGTGACGAAACCTGGATTAAGTACGTGAACCCTGAGACAAAAAGAACAAATCAAAGATGTGGGCACATTCGGGATTCGCCTACCAAATCAAAAAAAGCCCGGCAAGATTTTTCTGCCAGAAAACTGATGGCAACGGTGTTTTGGGATGCCAAAAGGGGTGATGTTGGTTGAATTCATGGAACGTGGGACGACCATTAATCAAGACGTGTACTGTGAACACTAAAAAACATTACGACGGGCTATACAGAACAAACGCCGTGGTATGCTGACTTCCGGTATCGTTTTTTTGCACGATAACGCCCGTCCTCACTCTGCTCGCAGAACAACAGCCCTTCTTTAG
The DNA here is from genome assembly GCA_030704885.1 of Cynegetis impunctata. Taxonomy (NCBI): domain Eukaryota; kingdom Metazoa; phylum Arthropoda; class Insecta; order Coleoptera; family Coccinellidae; genus Cynegetis; species Cynegetis impunctata. The sequence goes on from JARQZK010003613.1 coordinate 1,173,331, forward strand.
TCCTTCAAGTGGGACGTTTTCAACCATCCACCTTACAGCCCAGATCTGGCGCCAAGCGATTATCACCTCTTCATGCATATGAAGAAATGGCTCGGGTCCCAGCGGTTTGATGACGACGAAGAGCTCAAAGATGCGGTCACAGGCTGGCTCAAGGCACAAGCGGGTGATTTTTATGCAGAAGGAATTTCAAAGCTTGTGAAGAGATACGATAAGTGCCTCAATCGTTATGGAGACTATGTCGAAAAATAGTGCAAAGATGTAGTTGTAAGATGTATATATTAAAATATTTTTACTTAACTTGGTGTATTTTTTTCAATCAACCGGAGGTTAGTTTCTGAATTGCCCTCGTATATATGGAGATCATTGTGAAGTAGTAACCGTAGAGAACATGACTTAGTCAATCTGTTCATTTTCAGAACTATTTGCACACATCGATTTTGAAGTTTTTGTAGTTATGATGTCTGGTTCGAATCTAACAAAAAATAATAGGCACAATAGTTTTAAGAGGTGAGATAATTGCATTATATACGGTAATTCTTGCCTAGGTGGATAATGTTTTAGAAGAGGCCTCGGTAGTGGTTATATATGATTAAAAATTGTTGGGTAATGTAAATAGTTTACAAGCCCAGAGGCCGTTCGGAACCGGCGTTAAACTGTAGGTCCCTCGAGTTAAAAAAAAAAACTTTTAGAAACTCTTATAAAATTATAGTTTTCTTTGATATTCTCTTGCAAACAAACTCGAAGTGGTTGCCAAAATGTAATAGAATATCTCATAATTTCAATTTTTTCGACATGAATTTTCAAATTAATCTCATTCAAATTAACAGCGCATAACTTACGTTGATTTCATTATCATATCTTTAGTTTTCAGAGTATTTATTTTTAAATTGATTGTCATGAGATACCTATAATCCCCCACAACTGCAAAAGTAAGTTTCTTAATAGCTCTATTCAATTTAACGTCACAGTATGCCAACAGTGTATCATCCGCAAATAAATTCACAAAGTCCACATTAACAAACAAGTTATGTCATTGAAATACAATATAAAAAGCCGAGGACTCGAAACGCTACCCCGTGGAACACCTTTATTTGTGTCCAATTCCCGTGATACGTTTTCCTGAATATATGAGTGAAATAATCAGCTTCAATTGCAAAAAAATTATGGACCGATTACGGAGTTCTGGGTAACCCTATATATATATATATATATATATATATATATATATATATATATATATATATATATATATATATATATATATAATATATATACAGGGTGATTCACGGTGGATGGCACATTAGACGTTTCTGGTGAACCATACAACGGATCACTTTGAAAATTCAATGGAGCGCATAGTCGGACATTCTCTACTCAACTAAAATATTTTCGGTAATGCGGTGTTGCCACTTCTATTAGAAAGTAGTAGCAACTTCGATTTTTCAAATGGAACTACCTATATATTATATTATTTTCAGAATCTCCAACAATTTTTCAACAACTTTTCATAATATTTCCCTATACCTATCTGTTACCGTTTTCGAAATCAAAATTATTTTCATTGTTTTTCGTCGAAAATCGAGACCTCTAAAAACTCTGATATCTTCGAGCTAAGAAATACAATGATATCGAAATTTCGGTTGAAGTTTGTTGATACTTGGGGGCTTCCTACACTTCAGCCTAATCTCCGTTACTTCAATACAGGGTGGTCAAAAAATACAGTTATTTCGTTAGCTTGAAAAAGTGACTATAAGTTGGTTATTTCAAATGGAATACCCTGTATATTATTGAAAATTCGGAAAGCTGCTAGAATTTCCATTTTATCTATGTATATCATACCTATACGTAACTAGTCAAGTTTCGGACTTATGAGCATTTATTTGTGAAAATGTTCCTTGAACATGGTTTTCCCTTGGTATTTGCTAAGCATGTCATGATCAGGGGTGTAGTGGAGCGGGAACGCGTGGGAACGGCGTTCCCACACTGGTTTCATTCAGTGAAAAATAATAATAATAATAATAACAAATAAAATTAAAATCACTTATGCAAGTAAATAAAAAAATATCTTAAAAAATGTGTGAGTGCATCATATATTGATTTGAGGCATCAGCACCCATGCACCGTACCTACCCGAATTTCAATATTCTAATTGTTTACTTTGATTAGGATTCGGTAATTCGTTAACTGCTATTAATGACCAGCAGTTGCTATCAAGTGTTATTAACAACCTTAAACGGAGACTTTTAAAAACAAGAAGCAGTAACGAACCATCTACAGCCACAGGGACCAACAATTATGATTATGAAAAAGAATATGCATCTCTCCTTTCAGAACTGAAAGTAGTTGAAAGTAACAACTGGTCTCCAGAAAAATATGCTGGATACGGTGAACAAGAAATCGATCATCTCTGTGCAAGATTTAGGCCAACAAAATTAAGAACAGCTTCAGAGATTACCTGGAAAACAACACTACGATTCCGAAGGACTTAAACCCTCTGCTACCTCTCTCAGAGGTATTATTTATGAATTTGTTTATTATTTTTGGACAGTGTGATAAAATTATCAACAGGACATGTAGAAAGTTCAATGAAATGTATCCGAATCTACCGCCAATGAAAAAGTTTACAAAACACCCGTGCGTTCGAGACACGAATTGTTACAGAGGATCACCCAAACATTTGAAGCTTTGGATTCGAATGAAATCAGATCTGCCTCGACAAAACCCGCATTTTGAAGAGTTTGGAAGTGAATTGCCAGCGATTCGAACATATTTTGAAATATTCCACATAATTGTTCTCGTTTTTTTATAATTATTTGTATCAATATTTCGACTATCAAGTTATTTGGTACTTTTTTAAAGTTTATCCAAACGTATTGAAATTGTTCTGAATTCGTATAAATTTCTTGAGGTTCATTGGCGGTTGATTCGGATACATTTCATTGAACTTTCTACATGTCCTGCTGATAATTTTATCACACTGTCCAAAAATAATAAACGAATTCATAAGAACTTCATTTGAATAAATTTTTTCCATTGTTTCTGAAGGTATTTCCAACTTCTGAAGTGATGAAAGTGTTGATATCATTAGTAGATGGTCACAACGTTACTGTCAAATAGTAATCATGACATGCTTAGCAAATACCAAGGGGAAACCATGTTCAAGGAACATTTTCACAAATAAGTGCTCATAAGTCCGAAACTTGACTAGTTAGGTATAGGTATGATATACATAGATAAAACGGAAATTCTAGCAGCTTTTCGAATTTTCAATAATATACAGGGTATTCCATTTGAAATAAACAACTTACAGTCACTTTTTCAAGCTAACGAAATAACTGTATTTTTTGACCACCCTGTATTGAAATAACGGAGATTAGGCTGAAGTGTAGGAAGCCCCCAAGTATCAACAAACTTAAACCGAAATTTCGATATCATTGTATTTCTTAGCTCAAAGATATCAGAGTTTTTAGAGGTCTCGATTTCCGACGAAAAAAAAAAGAAAATAATTTTTATTTCGAAAACGGTAACAGATAGGTATAGGGAAATATTATGAAAAGTTGTTGGGAAATTGTTGGAGATTCTAAAAATAATATAATATACAGGTAGTTCCATTTGAAAAATCAAAGTTGCTACTACTTTCTAATAGAAGTGGCAACACCGCATTACCGAAAATATTTTAGTTGGGTAGAGAATGTTCGACTATGCCCTCCATTGAATTTAAAAGTGATCCATTGTATGGTTCACCAGAAACGTCTAATGTGCCATCCACCGTGAATCATCCTGTATATATCACTGTATAGGGTGTTTTCAAATGAAAGTGAAAGTGTTTAGGGGTTGATTCCATGTCGAAAATTGAAGGAGGCCTCTATATAAGCAGCTTTTGAGACTTTTCTTGAAAAGTTATACGATTCGAAAAATTAGAAAAAAATTGTTTTCGTCGTGAAATTGCTGAAGCGTTGAAGAACTTGTATATTGTCGGCGTGTTTTACAAATTAAAAGATTATATATAGGGTATTTTTTCAGTTTTGTTGTGATCTTTTGAAAGGGTTAAACTTGCAACCACTATTCCACTTTGTACCAGAACTTTTTTACAAAATAAAATTTCTTGAATTGAAAATAACTGTTCGAAAGATTTAAAAAATAAAATCATCAGGCATATATGGATTTTCTGCAAATGGAATCGAAAAAATCTAGTCGTTGGCTTTTAAGTCGCTTTGGGATTAATCTGGTAGTTGAAAGTTCAATTCGCTTTGATTTTGATGTGATACTTAATTGAAAGTTCAATTGTGCCTTTTAAATATTCAATATCAAGTTTCATCTTGGAAGCGTATAACGTGTCAAGGACAGGCCTAAGAGCTTTTGCTTACATGAAAGACCCCTCTTAATTTTCGACTCATCCCTAAAAACTTTCGCACTTAATCGGAAACAACCCGTGTATATAATATATATATATATATATATATATATATATATATATATATATATATATATACCTATATATATATATATATATATATATATATATATATATATATATATATATATATATATATATATATATATATATATATATATATATGGCGAAACGTCAACTTTTTAATAAAATCGAGTTTTTTGAGATTCAACAAGCCTGTTATAGCTAATAATTATCAATAGATTAGAAATAGTTTCACAGGCAACAACAATTCGAATGAATAATTATATATATATATATATATATATATATATATATATATATATATAATAAATATATGTATATATAATATATATATATTATATATATATATATATATATATATATATATATATATATATATATATATTTGTCATTTAGCAGAATCTACTTCAACTGATTCAACTGAACGTAATTTATGACGACTCCTTTATTCTGTCCTCTTCATTGAATGAAGCCGGAGTTCAACGATAATCGATATTTTCAGATATCTGTTCCGTTCTAAAGATAAAATATTATTCAACTTGAAAAGTTCTTTACTTCCTAGCAGTTGTCGATTCTGGATTCTCCTTTTCTCTTTAGTTTAGTCATTCTACCGTCCTATTGTTCGAAAGTCTTAAGTAATTGAGACAGTATTGAATGGTCTATTTCCGGCTAACTTATCCTGTTTCTCAGAGGCTTTTATCGATAATGTCCGTACAAATAATACCAATAAAATTCTACCAATGTCTGAAATGTATTAAAGATGAGGCAGATTTATATCAGACCGAAAATATATTTCACAGTTTGAAGTCCTGATGAAATGAAGAAAGGTATATTAACTAGTAATGATTGATTGATAGAGACATGTTCGATAAGGATACTTAAAAAAAATAATTTTTGGTTCTTATTGGCACCTCTGGAATAAGACCAAATTTGATGAAATTTGGCATCTATGGTTGTTTTCGAGGCAGAACGAAACTACCAAGATTAGGGAAAGGAAGTGGCGGGAAGGAGAATCTTTCAAATCGGCGGCAAAAGTTGCTGAACATTCCTTCAGCTCCATTTCAAATTATGGCTATGTAGTAAGACCAGTCTAGTCTGGAGCTGATCGTAACTCACGATGTGTTAAGTGGCCGACCGTCGATAAAATATCTACCTCTTGGATAGGTTCTACCAAATATGAAGCACGCAACATTTGTCGATATTCAACAACAACATCCAATCACGACACCAATTGTTGAGTAGCTCCTAGTCATCCTGCAGAATATTTTCGTTAGATAGTGGAGTTTGGTGTCGTCGGCAAAAAAGTCACAAGATGATACATTGTATCGTGTAAGGTCGATGGTGTGAAGAAATAAATAGTACAGCACCAAGTACTGAGCCCTGAGGGAGCCCTAGATACACGCCTTGGTTGAGAGGGGGCAATACCAGCTCTAACACTGAATGATTTCCAATGTGAAAATACTTGATTGAAGCAAGACATTGACCTCTAATTCCGACATGCTTCAGTTTGAATATTAGGCGGCGGTATGGTTCTCTGTCGGAAACTTAGACAGAACCCAGATATTAGATGTCGATAAAAGTATGCGAGTCCCAAGATAGTGTACAATCGCTATTGCAAGGAAGTAGGTAGGTAATAATGGAAAGTCCTTTCACCTTTACCATGTTACTTTTTAGGGATGCTTTTATTCGCCAATGAAAATTTGAAAAGTTCATAATTTTCTCCACGAGTTTTGGAATAGCTGAGGTCAAACTTATCGATCATATCTACATGAGTTAAACAAAAATATAATGAGAAATTTTGATTAACGATTCAGCTTGAATGAAAACGTTCCCATAATTTTATGAAATACAATACGAGTTCAACCTGAAACGAACCATGCAATGTTAAACCGATGCTTGTAGAAAACAAAGAGCCCGCGTGCATTCGATCACCCCAGAGAACGATAATTACTGGATGTAAGTGGTGACCCAGCTCGACTTTGGTCACGAAACAACCCTTGCGATAAATAATTTTATTCTATCGGGTGAAACATTTATGGCACCCCAGCAGCCGAATTCTCTAATAAAAAAAGCCTCAACCTCTTAACCCAGACCGCCTGGGAGTTGCGACTGATATGGATAAAGAATTGGTTGAACGTTAATCATGAGAACTGTTACGATGTAGTTTGTTGGTTGGTTCGATTTTTCATGAATAAATTATTCGATAAATTCTTTAATAATGACTTCCAGTTAGTTGACATTCGGTAGTAGCTTTTGAAATGGAAACAATGTACTGAAATTATACATTAGGCTTTCTTATTTACTTTTCATTCCAAGACCACAAATTCATATTTGAAGCTCATTTCCGGTAGTCGAATCATTATTGTATTTTGCGTATGATGTTATATTTCAAACTGATGTTACGAATTTTGTAGAGTTGAAAAAGTCTAAATGATTACAGCACATGTTGATGTTCTTTTCTGTTCAATGAAGCTTTATTTCCCAACATAGATACCTTTTAACACTTTTTATTAGCTTCACGGAATTTTTCAACGTCACTTTTGCCGACCTTAAGAAAATTTACCGAAGCTCTTTCATAGCCGCCTTTTTGAAATCTATATTTCGTGATACCTTAAACCTTAAAGCGTAAATATAACCTCGCCACATCTACAATAAGGGTTTGCACAATTACATATAACACCTTATTTTTAAACTTATTCTTAACAATAACAATATATTATATTTTCGATACCACATTTGAACTTTTATAACCTTTGCTTCACTTCGAACATTGTACTGCCTTTCACTTAAAAGATCCAGCCGAAACGTTATCTGTTTCATTAAATGACTTAAAACTTATATTGACAAAGTTTTCATTGTGCCCAAAACCAAGAACATAAAAAATTATAAATAATATATAAATATATATTAATATATATATATATATATATATATATATAATTAATATATTATATATGTATACATATATATATATATATATATATATATATATATATATATATATATATACTATATATATAATATATATATATATATAATATATATATATATTTATTCATTTGAATTGTTGTTGCCTGTGAACTCTTTTCAACTTTTGGATAATTATTAGCAATAACAGGCTTGGTGAATCTCAAAAAAACTCGATTTTATTAAAAAGTTGACGTTTCGCCACGACATTCGTGGCTTTTTCAAAAATTGAAATTCCTTTGACATTCATTGATTTGAAAAAATTTGAATAGTTAAAAAAGACTACTATGTTTCATCAAAAATTTTCTCTGTTATGTATTACGTGCTATTCAGTCCAATATTAACATTCAAATCTGTTATTATTAGATGGTAAGGGAAACCACAGAAACCTTCACCCACGTAATGTTCGAAATAGGTTCAAATTATTTTGATTTTGAAAGAATAGGGTACTATTTATCTTTTCTTAAAAAAATTTTTATTACTGTTGTGGCCGTCTTCAGTTATTGATTACGTACTATTTAGTCCATATAGCAATATATATATATATATATATATATATATATATATATATATATATATATATATATATATATATATATATATATATATAAGAGGAGGGTAGTCGCTGACTAGTTTAGAGGAAAACTATTTATAGGGACTGCAGCAATGAAAAAGAAAACTCTTTGAAGTTTTTCCAAGCTTTCGGAATCGTTTATTCCATCATCAGGGAGAATCTATCGTGAGGATGATTACATATATGTTGATAATACGATATAAGAAACATTGAAAATGATGCTATTTGTTAAATAATAATTAGAAAAGTTGATACATTTTTGAAGTTATAATTAAATTTCTGAACGAAATGACAAATCGGTGTCACTCATTTTTTTATTTTTTTATTTTCAAATTGAAATTTGACATTATTTCGTTACGTTGAATTAATTTGATTTAGTGTTATTTTATATCCAGTTAAAGTAAGAAAGAATAAATTTCACTCAAATGGCTTATATCTGTTTTTTTATTGATGGATTTATTGTCTTGATAAATAAAGGCCAACTGTTCTTGCAAGAGAATCACATCTTTCAAAAAGATCTTTCTTAGAAATGGCCTTTATTTATCAAGACAATAAATCCATCAATAGAAAAACAGATATAAGCCATTTGAGTGAAATTTATTCTTTTTTACTTTCACTGGATATGAAATAACACTAAATCAAATTAATTCAACGTAACGAAATAATGTCAAACTTCAATTTGAAAATAAAAAAATAAAAAAATGAGTGACACCGATTTGTCATTTCGTTCAGAAATTTAATTATAACTTCAAAACTGTATCAACTTTTCTAATTATTATTTAACAAATAGCATCATTTTCAATGTTTCTTATATCGTATTATCAACATATATGTAATCATCCTCACGATAGATTCTCCCTGATGATGGAATAAACGATTCCGAAAGCTTGGAAAAATTTCAAAGAGTTTTCTTTTACATTGCTGCAGTCCCTACAAATAGTTTTCCCCTATATATATATATATATATATATATATATATATATATATATATATATATATATATATATAGAACAGTAACGGGGTACTAGTAAGTATTAGATGAAAGGTTTAACGATGGGATACCCCAATATTGTAGAGGAAGCAATAAAAGATATAGGGTGCTTCTAAAGTTGTGCCTTTATTCCAAGTTCAAGCTTTCGTCCATGTTTACAGACTTCTTCAGGAAAAAACTAAAATTATGAAAACATTCCATCTACAGGTGTCCGATACATTAGGTCTCTTAAAATTTAACTCACCGGAATTAGCACTACAACTCTAAAGATTATTATTATAAGATTCTCTTATGATAATAAGTTTTACCACCAGAAAACAGGCTTACCGATGGGTGGTGCTGCCTCCCCTATAATAGCTGATATTGTAATGAATAAATTACTTTATTTCGTAACTAATACTTTGGATTTTCAATTCCCTTTTATGTTTCAATACGTAGATGACTTACTTACAGCTTTACCTACTGACAAAGTACAGTATGCTCTTAACATTTTTCAGTCTTTTAATGTCTCACTTAAATTTACTGTAAAGGAGGAGACAAACACATCGGTCCCTTTTCTTGATACATTAGCTGTCAGGGATGACAACAATGTAGTGTGCTTGGATTGGTTTAGAAAAAAGACCAGTTCAGGGAGATATATCCCGTTTACATCCTATCATCCTACAAAACAAAAAATTAATGTTGTCATAGCTCTAAGAAACAGAATTAAAAAAAATAACCCACCAAAGATTTTCTTCAAAAAAATCTAATGGTTTTAAAGGAACTCCTCTTAGAAAACCAAATATCCTGCACACTTCGTTAATAAATTGTTATTCTCTGAGGGCAATGTTGCGTTTAAACTATAACAGAAATAATTTAAATAATACAGATAGCATTAAATATGCTAAATTACAGTTCATACATAATCTTACGCCCTCACTAACTAAATTATTTTCTAATTATGGTATAGTGATAGCGAACTATAACACTAAAAAACTCAACATGTTTTATTCTAACTTAAACTACATTACACCTACTTATCAAAAAATCAGGAATCATATATGGAGTACCTTGTGAATGTGGCTGTTGTATGTTGGACAAACAAGTCAAAAATTAAGTAAAAAGACTAGCTTACACCAAAAGTGACTGCAAAAATAAACCTCAGGCAACCAGTCCTAAGTATGCATGTTAATAAAATGGACCACAAAGTTCATTACAACAATACTATAATTCTTGACTCTGAGAAGAATATGCATAAAAGAAAAATCCTGGAAATTGTGTTATATTAATAATTGTAAAAATTGTATAAATCATAAGAGAAGATGTTGAAACTTAAGTTCTATTTATACCTATCTATTGAAACAAAAGTTCACTAAGCAAAGAGGCTCCCTGAATCTTTTTTGACATAATTCTGTTAAATGATCTGGGTGTTTGTTGGCATTGTTGTTGTTGAAAGAGTTTTTGTTTGTTTTTTGGTTTTGTTGTTTTTTCTTTTATTGCTTAATTGATTTGAAGAGAACTAGTGAAATTTTTTCGATTTTTACCTGTTTAGTGTTGTGAACTTTTGTTAAAACTGATTTGTTTTTGCTACTTTTGTAATGTGAAGGAGAGAGAAGACTATTAATAATTTTCAACTCTGATTTTTTAGACACTGCCTTCCTCTGAAAATACGTAGTAGTGTTGGTTTGTTGAATTTCTGACTAGTTGTAACCTTAGCCACATACTTTGTTGACAGTTGACATTCTGATATTGCTAGTACAACAGAGTCAACACGTTTTAATGTTTGAATAATTATCCTAATGTGATCATGTAATTGTCTGTAAAAATCTATAATCATCAAATGAGACTATTAGTAGATTGTATGTAATTTCGGAGTGTTTTATTGTTTGACGTTTCTTTTATCTATTTTACACAAATTTGTCCAAATACTTCAACATTGTATGGGGTTATGGAAGAAATGAATCTTGAAAGCTGTGATAGCCAATTTTTAGAGTTGTAGTGCTAATTCCGGTGAGTTAAATTTTAAGAGACCTAATGTATCGGACACCTGTAGATGGAATGTTTTCATAATTTTAGTTTTTTCCTGAAGAAGTCTGTAAACATGGACGAAAGCTTGAACTTGGAATAAAGGCACAACTTTAGAAGCACCCTATATCTTTTATTGCTTCCTCTACAATATTGGGGTATCCCATCGTTAAACCTTTCATCTATATATATATATATATATATATATATATATATATATATATATATATATATGAAGAAACCAATCAAATATATATATATATATATATATAATATATATATATATATATATATTATATATATATAATATATATATATATATATATATATATATATATATATATATGGATGTGATGATAAAACCAATTTAAAAACTGTCTGTATTATAAACGAAAATAATAGTTTTTGTTCATAATACATTAATCTGTTCGCTAATATACGTTGAAGTATACGTAAATGAAAGAAACTAACTGGCTAATATCAACATAATAAATGAACACAACAAGAATCCGCACTTAGTACTATATTTTTAAGAGGAAGTTTAATAATGGCAACATCATTGGGTTCGAAGATAGTATGTACTTTCGAATTGAGCTATAATTATGATACATTAGTTCCGCTAATGCACCTTTCCGGATAGGCTAACAAACACAGTAGATGTTCTAATGGATACCTGTGCTATTCCCTGGTGAAATTGCGTGTACTTGAAAATTATTACCAGAATTATAACCGAGTCTCGCCATAGCCATTACGGATGTCGTATATATAATGCTAATGAAGCATTATTTGTGAATGAACCATAACGAAATATCTCAATTATTATCGCTTATCTGCCTAATGTAGATTTATACGCATGATGGCTATATTTAAGCATTTCCAGATGCTTGAGGTCCCCTGTATCCTGTATATCAACAAGAATATAGAATAACTCAATAAAATCTTTGAAGATGAGATTTAGGCTTACCGGATAAAAATCTACAAAGCAACAAAGGGCATAAAATAACTCTGACTTTTCAATTTTATGTGATCTTACTGTTGCATCTGATGTAGGGAGTAATTAGTCAAATATATTCTTGTTCACTACTTGAAGGCTAGACTGTAATAATCAAATCTGAATATACCATCGAACTATCAAATATGATTTGATATCAAATATAATAGAAAACTTAAATCTCTCTTATCCAAGCACAACATTAACATTGCTTATCGTACCGGTAATAATTTAGGAAATCGTATGAAAAATAATGAATCCAAAGTTCATAAAGATAATAAATCAGGAGTTTATAAAATTAATTGTGGTGATTGTGATAAGTTTTACACTGGTAGAACTTTCAGAAGTTTTCAAACTAGAATTTCAGAACACAAACGTAGCTTTGTTAATCAAAAGTCGGATTCACATTATGCAAACCATTTAATCCAAGAAAATCACACATTCAATTTCGATTTTAAAATATAAAATACTGAAAGCAAGGGAATTAAACTTAATTTTTTAGAATCATTACAGATAAATAAATACAAGCATTCCGGTCTCCTATTGAATAGCCAAATCGATCATACTTCAAGCCCCTTCTTAATCTTTTCAAAATTACCGAACTAGCTGACTAGCAGTTCAGAATTGGTTTTTCCATATTATAATAATTATTTGTAACCATCTTTCTATTTACCCCTTCTACACATTTTGTCATCACTTTATTTCTTGTTTTCGAAATAACAAAGAAACATAGTTAGTTTGCCATTAGCATCTGAAGAAGGTGAAATTCCACCGAAACGTGCGTCATGCGTTGTTTCTTTTAATAAATGTGTAATTTGTTATTATTAACCATTGTTTTAATATATTATATTCTTGTTCTCTACTTGAAGGCTCGACTGTAATAATCAAGTCTCAATATATCATCGAACTATCAACAGATAATTGATAAAATATCTGGATGGAACAAGCGATCTATATTTACAAAAAAGTACATTTTTTTATTGTTTAAAAACAGCCCCATTTACCAGAGTGAGCACCTATAACTTTCAATATAGATAGAGGTTATTTGACCTAATGTTCATGTTTGAAATACTAAAGAAGTATCTAGGTTATGTGAGCGCGTTTTGTGTAGTGTAAAAGCAGATCTTATTTCATATCCCCATTATAAAAAACTATAACTTGTGTAGGTTGTTCAAAAATTAAAACCTTCAAAAAATGTGAACGGCTATAACTTGATAATGAATCAACTAACCAGGAAATGTACTTCTTTTGATTATCTATCGAATGGTATTGGAATGTTCTATCTCTTAGTTTTCGCGTTTTAACACAATAGAGCTTATATATATATATATATATATATATCTATATTTATATATATATATATATATATATTTATATATATATAAATAAATATATATATATATATATATATTTATATATATATATATATATATATATATATAATATATATATAAATATAAATATATATATATATATATATATATACCTATATATATATATATATATATATATATATATATATATATATATATATATATATATATATATATATATATATATATATACCTATATATACAGGGTGAGTCATTGATATGGGAAAGCTTGATTGCAGCTACACCGTTAATGATATCGAAACGAACCAAACGGTTCTGCAAATGGGAGGTCAGAGTGCAGTTCGTAAAATTATTTTGCCGTTTACAGGGTGTACCATTTTTACGGAGCAAATTTTAAGATACTTTTTTTTAATGGCACTATATATATTTCTACACATATTTGAATTTGTCCTTTATTGAGATTTGTAAATTCGTTAAGTTTTTGCAAATCGCTTCAGCTGTTCAGAAGTTATTCAATTTTTTCTGAAAATTAATGCCTTTGCAGGCATTTTTTTAAAAAATCGCAGGGCACTTGTTTTTTTGAATATCAAGTTGTTATTTGGGCTGTATCTAAGTAATTGTTCTGGGTATCTTTTGACGGAGAGATAATCTATTTTAATTGTGACATTACCTTACTGTGACACATTGATTTTGGTACACTTTGAAAGGCCATATCTTGATTTTTTCAAATGGCACTCTATTTATTTGATTACTTAGTCGCATTGAACATGTCATTCTTCATCTTTTCTATATTTATGTTTTTTTCCAAAAGTTGATGGTTTAGAAGATATTCCACATTTTCAAAAAAAATCAACACATTATTTCATCTTTTAAACGAGTGACATGAAAAACAATAAATTCTGATAACAGACGTCAACGTAACTGCTGCGGGCGTCAATTTCAAAGTTTGATGAGAAATTACTGAAATCAAATTATAGAAGCTTAGTACAGGGTGTCCCATTTTGGGTACTTTTGAATGGTATCTCCGTTATTTTTGAAGATAGAGGGTTGCGATTTTCGCGACACTGTGCTACTTTTTCGAAAAACTGAAGATGCCGTCAACATAATTTTAATAACTCTTTTAGTTTTTAAGATACAGGGCATTTTTGAAAATGTTGCATTTTGGGATCCTCGTCGTATCGCCGTTATCCTTCATCTTATCGAAAATGTAAAATAACATCCTTATAGATTTTTTTCCGTAGAATGCATCGGTGTAGATAATTTTCGTTACATGTTTACTATTTTTGTAATATGAAATGATGCTATTTGTTAAAAAATTAGAAAAGTTGATACATTTTTGAAGTTATAATTAAATTTCTGAACGTTCAGAAATTTAATTATAACTTCAAAAATGTATCAACTTTTCTAATTTTTTGACAAATAGCATCATTTTCAATGTTTCTTATATCGTATTATCGACATCTATGTAATCATCCTCACGACAGATTCTCCCTGATGATGGAATAAACGATTCCGAAAGCTTGGAAAAACTTCAAAGAGTTTCCTTTTACATTGCTGCAGTCCCTACAAATAGTTATCCTCTATATATATATATATATATATATATATATATATATATATATATATATATATATATATATATATTTCTGACATTAACGGTTTGTTTCCACATGAATTCACAAAAAAAAAATTATTTTATGAGCTAATAACGTACATACGTTTCAGAAAAACGTAAAGCGAAATTAGAGTTTATAGCAAAAGTTGTTCTTTTCAATAACCTGGAAAAACAGAAAGGTCAGAAAGATCAAAATAGTTTCTCACTATTATCATACATAACTTGAACTATTATTATGAGAGAAATAACATAATAAATAAAAAGATTATATTTACATAAAACACAGAAGATAGAATGACAAGAAGATGAGAAAGTTCGGAATATTTTTCAACTTTATATATATGCGGATATATATTATCCGCAATTTGATAAATTTGAATTTATAAAACCTATCGTCAAAATAAAACTCATAACTTGAGCAATTGAAAACAAAATGAGAAAATCTGAATAAAAAACGGATAAACGTTTTTTTTAACAAAACACATTCCGAAAACGTGTGATTGCCGTTAGGGACTTAACTACATGGAAATTTGGTTCAATTTATTTCTCCGTCGAAAATAAACAGGCGAAGAAGAACAATATTAGCCGATCATTGCGGTCACGTTCGAATTGAAATTGGGAAATCGCGAACGATCGAACAACACACGGCGTATGTTACAGCAAATAAGAGCAAGCAAAGGAGGATCGAGTAATTGGGTAATTGTTCCTGAAGCTGGCGAGTAAACCCTTACGCAACAATGGTTTCTCCTTGTAATTAGCGGCCAACTCGGTCGGTAAAGGGAGTTTTGTAGGGAATCGCCACCCCATCCCTTGAGGCAGTGGCGGAACGGATGAACGAATCAACTAATTCAATATATTCAACGAAAACGAGTTTGGAGAAATTTATCTTCTTCGAAATGAATACGTATTTTCTCGAATATCCTGAACCGGATTTTTTTTATTAACCCTGAAGATATTTTTGAACAACGAAAGTATATATATATATATATATATATATATATATATATATATATATATATATAATATATATATTGTTAGCTTTATTTAATCTTCTTGAACCACATGTATCTTATTTTCTTAGGATTAGGTTCATATAAATATTAAAAGTCAATATTTCATGTTCTTTAATTAACCAAACCTTACGGCCAGGGTTTTGGCCTGTATAAATGGGATTCAAAAATAAGCAAAAAGTTTGTCAGCTATTGAAGTGAAATGTTTCCAAAACAGCACAAACCTACAATCAGCAACAGGTTATATAGGATTCATACGAACTATGCAATTCTCACCACAGTAGAAAACGCAAGACAAACAGTGTATAAAAATAAAATGATATGAGTCGTAAGCAAGCGTGCCAATAATTTTCTAATACCAAAATAGGATAGTTGCGGGCAGCTATACCTACTTATTTATATGATATTATAATAGATCTTGTTTAGGTTATTTATATCTGTTTTAGCCTTGACAGCACTTGGAGTTTGTTTAATGCCAATCATCTCATGTATTTCCCTTTTAGCCTGGTTATGTTCACTTTTAATTATTCTTAGGAAAGTCGAATTTATGGTTCAGTTCTCGCTCATGTTTGCTAAGGGCTAAGGGTTCTTTTTGTCATATCTTTGCCCGCTTAATCTGTTCTCTAAATATTGGCTACTTTGCTCAATATATACCTGATTACAATTAGCACATGGAATTCCATATACTACGTGAGTTTTCTTGTTTTTAGGTGTTTTTGTTTTTAGTTGACTATAGTTCTTTTCGAACAAATTATATGCTTTGTGGCATACAGTAATTTCATGTTTCTCAAACACTTTTTTAAAACTTTCTGATAATCCTGAGATATAACGTAGTGACAGGTATCTATTGATTTCCTTTCTGTTGGTTGGTTGTACCACATTTTGCTCTCGAAATTTAGTAAATCTGTTTGCAAAAATCGAGTTTATGAGTTCTTCAGGATAGGATTCTCTTTAAGCATATTTTTAGCCTTCAAGATAGTGCTGCTTCTATATTTACTATCAGACAGTTTAATTGCTCTGTCGGCTAACCCTATGATGACTGATCTCTTTTGAGACAAAGGATGGTTTGACATGTAATTCAAATATCTACCCGACCAGGTGGATTTGGTATACCATTGAGTTTCAACCTTGTTAGAATTATTATGAAGAGTCATGTCTAGGAAATTGATCTTATTGAGAGATTCTGATTCTATAGTAGAATATATATATATATATATATTATATATATATATATATATATATATATATATATATCTATATATATATATATATAAATTAAAGATAAACAAAAATTAATAGAAAAGTTATCGAGATATCTAGACTCGAGAAGCATTCTATATTTCTACATACCATGGTGATATATTTTTAATAGGTATATTATTGAAAGAAAAAATTGATGTATGCAGGTAATGTGAATATGGCAAGACAGCTCATCCAGCTCATCAGAAAAATACACAAGAGTTGAAATACATGTAGTTACTCGACAGAAATATCTAGGTTGATATAACCATTGATATAAAATATAAAAATATATGTACTATTGACGTCAGGAGTCTTTCTTTAAAAGTTCTGCACGTATTTTTTTGATATCCTGTGTATATACACTTATATATACATATATATTTATTAATTTATATATATATATATATATATATATATATATATATATATATATATATATATGTATATATATACGTATATAGGGTGTTAGGGTGTTTAGGAAATAAACTGACGAAGAAAGGGTAGATTCCAGGGATAACTTCGATTATCGAAAAATCTTCCCCAGAGGAGATAGAATAATCTGAAAATGGTCCTCTTTTGAAAATTATTCAAATTCAGGAGATTCTTGGATTTTATGAGAGGTTTTCATGGGAGAAGTGTTTTCATGTTAATTCGTTTTTTGAGTTATATTTTATCTTCAATATTTTTGTTATTTTCAACATCAGAATTGAAAAATTCCAACAATTCTAGATAAGACAGGTACTTTTGTTTTAGAGAGCTTGTAAGCGTACCATAAGCGTCAAAGCCATATTTAACTTAAAGGTTACATTATACACGAGGAATAAAAAGTAAAGGTTTTTTAAGATACTCAGATTATATATATATATATATATATATATATATATATATATATATATATATATATATATATATATATATATATATATATATATATAAAAAAAAATAAATATATATATATATATATATATATATATATATATATATAAACACGATGTATCGTCGCAATAGTTTGGCAAATTCACTCATCCAACCATTATACACGCTTTATTTCGCAACTCAATTAACAATGATGGATCTGTTAAATACTACAAAAACTACAGATTAAATCACCGCAACCATCCTCTCAGAGAAACTCAAAAATACTGTCAATATCTTCGCAATAGGTTAGGCAAACTCGCTTCGTCCAAACATTATATAGGCTCAATTTTACAACTCCTTGAACAATGATGGATCAGTTGAACTGCCGAAAGTCTAAAATTAAATCGCCTCAAGCATCTACTCAGAGAAACTCAAAAATAACTTTTTCAAAATCATTGCAATAAATAAGTCAAATTCGTTTATTCCGAATATAATATTATACAGGCTCAATTTCACAACTCAATTGAAAATGATGGATCTGTTGAACTGCCGAAAACCACAAAATGAATCACCTCAACCAACTTATCAGAGAAATTCAAAAATATCGTTTTTCAATATCATTGCAATAGTTTAGCCAAATTCCAAATATTATACAGGTTCAATTTGACAACTCAATCATGAATGATGAATCTGTTGAATCACCTCAACCAACCTTTCAAAGAAACTCAAAAATATCGTTGTTCAATATCATTGCAATAGTTTAGGCTAATTCGCTTATTTCAAATATTATACAGGCTCAAATTGGCAACTCAATTAACAATGATGGATCTGTTGAACTGCCGAAAACCACAAATTGAATCACCTCAATCAACTTATGAGAGAAACTCAAAAATATCGTTTTTCAATATCACTGCAAAAGTTTAGGCAAATTCGCTCATTCCAAATATTATACAGGCTCAATTCGACAACTCAATTGTGAATGATGGATCTGTTGAACTGCCGAAAACCACAAATTGAATCACCCCAATCAACTTATCAGAGAAACCCAAAAATATTGTTTTTCAATATCGTCGCAGTAGTTTCGGCAATTTCGATTCGTCGAAACAATATACAGGCTCAATTTCACAACTCAATTAAAAATGATGGATTTTTTGAACTGTCGAAAACAATAAATTAAATCACCTCAACCATCCTCTTACCCCGGTTCAACTGTTCCATTTAGAAGCTATAACATTACACTATAATGAATTAACAGATAAATACAAGAAAACTGAAAGCAATACTAGGAATAAGAGTATACAATTGCCAAAACTAAGTAAACGAGTAGGTACAAAAAATAGCTATTATGTTGCTGTAAAAGTGTTCAACATGTTAAGTGATAATCTTAAAGTATTAACTACTGATAAAGCCAACATAAAGAAGAGGTTAGAAAATTTCATCATGGAAAATTATTAGATGCAGAGCGTTTAGTGTTGGAATTCAATGGGAATTCATAAGGCGTTCACATTATATTTGATGTTTTATTTTACTTTCTTTTATATCTTGTTTTATTTTATATCTTATTTTGCATTATATTTCATTTTATTTTATTCATTGTTATGTTGGTGTAAAGTTTTTTTTTATTTTTTGTATTATTTTTAAGTTGCCCAGCCTATGTACAAGTGACTTAGTTCACTTCTGTAGGAATATTAGATGTAATGTGGTTAATAAATCCCATCAGAGAAACTCAAAAATATTATTTTTTGTTATCATCGCAATCGTTTCGGCAAATTCCCTTCGTCCAAACATTACAAAGGCACAATTTCACAACTCAATTAACAATGATGGATCTATTGAACTAATTCTCATAAAACTTAATGTTGGTAATTCGTTCCTTTATCTTTCAATGTACTCCTTTCTATCCCGTTCACGATCCGCAACTGTTTCCGAAGGCGTCTTTGTTTTGCTCTCGCTCAGGCCCGGCCAGAGAGATCCATTTACCTTGGTGTATCTATCAACATACATTTCGCAGCCACTCAGAATCTTTAACAATTTTGCTCTGCAACCTGACCGATTTAACGAAATTAGGACATAATGAAATTTTGGCGTGTAGATATTGTTCGGATTCATGTTCTGCTATTTACTTGTCTATTTGTAACGACCAGAAAGTGGATTCTGAACCGAGATCTCATTATTACAATTAATTATTTGCGAACTTCGAAACTTCGAAAACCGTCGGGTCTTCTTGGCGCTGGTATCTTGAATATTCGATAAGCAATATCAATTTGACATAGATATCGAATTCGAAGGAAAACGAAAACTATTCAATTTCTAACCGGATATTGCTAGTCAATAATGGGAACACTTAAGGATAGTTCAGATGAGTAGAGTGAAGAATATATATATTTTCAATTGCTGGGTTTAACAAATTTCCTGAATTGTTGAGAAAATTTATGTTAGGGGTGAAATTAAAGATAACAACAACAAACGTAGAGGACAGACATTTTAGAGGAATTTGATGTGATTATTGAACTTCCGGACATACTGGGAGGTTCTTTCTTCTCGAGAAAAACCACAAAAGTTGTAGATAGTATACACACTTTTGATTAGGTCTTGCGCGGGAAGGAAAGTCCTGCAGTGGGACTCCGTGCACTATAGTATGCTACCTGTCGCTGTCTATAATAGAATTCTACTGTAGAAAGCGATAATCGCGTTTGGCGGCACTCTGCGTTACAATCGCCTTCTCTTCGGGTATTTCCGGAATTTGTAGAGTAATTTGTTATTTTAAAAGTGGCAATACTGATATTTTCATTTGATAAACGTCAATTTTATGTGTGTCATTTCTATTTTTGTGATTTTGTTGATTTCTTTGCTTCAAATTGCGACTAAAGGCGAGTTCAAACAACTTCATAACTTTAATTTTCATAATTATAATTGACGAATGTCTCGTCTAAAAAAATATTTAAAATTATTACGAACATTATTTTCCAATCCCAATTCATGTACAGCCTCGTCTCCTGCAACAGAATTTTTTCCCATAATTGTTAGCAGTCTTTTCTCTAAATCCGACAAAAAAATTTTGGTCCTCCAACAGCTTTGTTTATTATTTTGTTGTTTATTATTTTGTTTATTATTTTGGTCAGCTAGCTCTATAGTTTAATAAATAGCTATCGTCGCCATTCAACAACTTTTATATAAATATGCTACAAGATATGACATATCTTTCACTAAAGTTATTAATTTTATCAGTATTTCAGACTTAAATTATTTTTACTTATAATTCAAAAACAATATAATAAAAGTTTATTCGATAGCTGATGATAATAGGTATTTATTTGGTACAACTTACAAAGTTCCCCATAAGTAAAATATAAAATAATATAAATATTTTCGTGTGATCTGAGTAATAATACAACAGTATTACTATTTTTTCTCTATCCTTCTACCGATTTTTTACCAAAACCTAAACTGTTTAGTTTTTGAGGAACCGTTTGCCACAGTTTATTTCCCTTGTCTTTTCCCGCTACTCTACTGAACTTATTGGTTATTAATTGTGGCTTTTCGTCATACACATCCAGTAATAATAGTCAAATGTGCATATTTATAATTTTTAATAATTATTTACCACTTTACTAACAATCATTTATAATTGATAAGCAAAACAAACTCAAAAATGACAGAACAACGATACTGTCGGACAGGCTAATTTGTTGTCGAAATAGAATACGACACGTCTATACACCTCGCCAGAAGTCGATCGCTTTCGTCGATAGAAAACTATTTTAAGTGCGCACGGAGTGCCAGTGGTATAGAAAGAAGGCGATTAATAGAATTCTATAGGACACAGAGTCCCGCTTCTGGAATGTGGCGAGTATTGCGTTTCACACGATTTCTTAACTGTTTTCGGCTGTTTACACCTAAATAACGACACTTAAACATGCAGTTTTTGGGATAGTTGAATCTAGTATGGCCTCTAGATGGGCAGATATTGATGTGGTTGACTGGCAGGTCACTAATACGAAATTTCAAATATGCTGTCCAAGAAAAATTTTGTTAGGTGGTCGGATAGAGGGGTAATTGCGACAAATTTCTTTTTTTTTTCTGCAATAAACATTAGTCAGTTTCTATATCATTCTGGACTTAGAATTGCGGATTTCAGAGACTTCCACTGTCTAGCTATAGTTGATGAATGGTCGTACAACCTGTTTTTCTTTATTTTCTCCGAGATAGTAGATACAACTACGCACGATACATCGTTCGATAGGTTTATTTGAAAGAGACATGAAAAATTTGTTGCAAAGAATATTGAAAAATTTAGTTTGGAGTAAGCCAACTATTCCTTCCTTTCACTTTTCCATTGGTTTGTTTTTAATCCTTTCACTTCTTCAGGTAATGTATTGTACAGTTTTACACCATTAAATAGTGGCCTGTTTTGTCTAGTTTATTTCATGTCTAAGCGTCTTCTAGTACCGTTAGTATGTAAATCATTGCTATGTCTTATATGCATCTGAATATAATTTATTTGTGTAAGTCAGAAAATGAATTTCTTCAAAATTGTGTATAGATCTCAAAATTTGTAATTTTTGTATTTGTAAAATTGTTTTCAACTCTCCTCAGCCATGTTTGGTGTGAACATACATTAATGAATCCGATTGTATCATCAATTCAAATATGTTTCGCTTTTCATAAAGTTTTATTTTTATGTATATAACAATGTATAATGTAAAAAAGCGAGAGCAGTAAAGTTCCATTGCAATGGTTTCATTTTCCCTCATTTCTGTTTGCAAAACATATGATGAGAAGTGATTCGATTGTTTCATTAATGTTGTAACGTGTAAATTCTCCGCTTAACCGCCGCCATTGAATTCTACATCGAAATACCGTGATTCACGCTATCAAATGATACCTCACTTTTGTTTCACCGATGAATAATAGACTCGCCCAATTAGGAATGACTTGCGTATGACAAGAATATCGAGATAGCGTCGAATTTGCACGTGAAACATCGTTCTCTTTTGGCAGGTATCCGTTGAAGATACAACATCGTTAAGAGTCAAATAATATTCAATATCTATTAAACGAATATTCAGTTTATTAAAATTATCAAGTATCTGTGGCGTCTGATAGACGGTAAGTTATGAGAGGAAATCTAATTATTTCGTATAAATGCATTATATTGAAAATCTGAATTGATTCCTTGTTTCATTTTCCGCCATTTAATTTTTTTTATTTATCTATATTAAATTATTTATCTTTCGATATTGAAATAATCATCTTAAATTTCTTAATTTAAAATATTTTTAATTTATTTGCTTATTTCACTCTCTCAATTTGACACAAGATTTTTGTAGGCTAACGATGGCAAATTTCACGTGGTCATATCTTATGTTCAGTTTAATGTTGGAGCATATACTGTCTTTCTTAGCATCTTTGCTTGAGATAAATCTAAATGTTAATTTGAATTGGCCATCGATACCCTACAGAGATTCTTGGGAGATTTTAAGTTTGAGATTGTATGTTGATTTGCTCCGAATTATTTTAGTCACCTTGGCTGGAGCTAGGAAGCGTTTTGATTGGAACTAAAAACCACTTTGGCTGGAACATTTAACAGAAACCACGATATAACCGCAGCTAGAACTACCAAGCAACTAGGAACGAAGATTTCCAAGTGTGGGGAAAAGATTGGGCAATCACAAGAATACAATCCACCTATAATATAATCAATAAAACGTCGATAGAAAATTAAATAGAAAAACAGATGTCTCTTTGTATATATAATAAGAAAGTAGTAAATACCTTCATTTTATATCTCGTTATTATATCTGAAAACTAACTAGAACCTATATATGTATAACCAATCTCTCAGCTAGCTCGGGCATATAATAAAAAGGGAGAGTGGCTACAATGTTTACCTGAGGCAATCAAATAAAATTTTAAAACGAATGATCTGCTAAACTTCTCTCTCATATATAGAACTTGAGCAATTTATAATTTGTTTAAAGAATTTAAGATATGTTCCTACATAACAGTAACTTTGTGAATATTGTGACGATGTCTCATATTATTTTTATATTGATTAAAGTAATCAAAATATTCACTTCTTATTGGTGATATATTTTGTGTAAAGCTGTGAAATTGTATCATGTAAAGGCGCACAAAACCACAAAAAATTGTGAAATATTTACCTATAAATGGCGATAGGGAAGTTTAAAATATGTCTCAGAAAAGGAACTTCCCCCACACCAATTCAATTCACGTACAAATTTCTAATTGTCTTACTTGATTTGCAGAGATTGTGGAGGTCCGTGAAACCTGATAAACCACGAAAAAACTTGAAATTTTTTGCTAAAACTGTCGGCACTAGGTGAAAACAATGAGAAACCCCAAATCGCACTTTTCTAAAACCAACTCAATTCACAAATTTTCAACAATCTTATTCCATATATATATATATATATATATATATATATAAATATATACAGGGTGATTCATTAATATGTGTAAATATTTGAACAGAAAAATTTTGAGCTCAAAATATGAAGATCTAACCCAATTTGCTTATACAAAATATTTTTTCTTACTGATATACGGAGTGTTTTATTCAGATTATTGAAAATTAATTTTGTTCATTACTTTAATGCTGCTTGATATTTTTTTATGATATTTGGCAGTAAGTTAAAGTAGTTTGGGATACATAATAGTAAAGAAGACATAAAAGTACATAAAAATCAAAAGAATTGTGCAGCCATATGTTCAACGTTAAATATCTCGAATAATAGTGGCTATAGCGTTACGAACAAGGAGTACCTTATTTACAGAGAAAATATTGGAGAATCGAAAAATGATACTAAAATGAGAATTCTGCCAGTGGCGTAGAATTTAGGAAACGAGAACTCTTCCCGTGCCCCTGCCGTACGCCACTGGTGATAGCGAGAGTCTTCTTTACTATTATTTGATGTGTCCCAAACTACTTTAACTTACTGCCTAATATCAGAAAGAAATGTCAAGCAGCATTAAAGTAATGAACAGAATTAATTTTCAATAATCTAAATAAAACACCCTGTAAATCAGTAGGGAGAAATATTTTGTATAAGCAAATTGGGTTAGATCTTCATATTTTTAGCTCAAAATTTTCCTGTTAAAATATGTACACATATTAATGAATCTCTCTCTCTCTCTATATATATATATATATATATATATATATATATATATATATATATATATATATATACATTTATATACACCCATTTATCTTTCTTTTATTTTGAATAGCATGCGATCGGTAGTTGAAGAAAATTTTGATAGGTCAAAAAATTTGGCTCTCGTTATTACTTCTTTTATAACATTACACAGTGAATATTCCACTAATTTTCAAAGAGTGTGGTTTACATAATATTAATTGAAGATATAATGACGGAGTTGAACGATCTAAATTATTTGCTTAAAATCGTTTTTTCAATCGCGCACAGATATAACATTTGTTGATGATCTTTTTGCGTGTGAAGGGTTTCTAGATATATTTTGTCGATTGCGCTCAATTGAATGCTTTGAAACTATTGAATGAACAATAAATATATTTAAGGGATGGCTAATTGTTTCTCAGAAAAAATCAATTGTTCACCTTATTTTCGCTAATGTTATTCTATGTTTTTTATGAGTCTTTGAGAGAGGGGAATTTCAAAAAACGTTCTGGATTGATTTGAAAATTCAAAGTCTCAAAAAAATTTTTCAACAGGATATCTATTAATTTCAATCGAGTAGCGGCCTCTCATTTCAAATATATACACCTATGTGGATACATATACTCATTTATATATATATATATATATATATATATATATATATATATATATATATATATATATATATATATATATATAGCACAGAAACACGGATGAGATCCTTCCTCGTTACACGAAACGAATAAATATTCAGCGTACAGTTTCACTGAAGCGAAAGCTAATGCTCATAAAGGCGTGAAACCAGAAACCGCAACATCAGTGGACAGCACGTAGACCTGTTTCTCCCGGAGCAACCAGCTAACAGGAGCAGGTCGAGTTTAAGATTCCGGTGCACGTTGGATGTGTCCAGGATTATATTAGACGTTATTATGATGAAACGTCTACGTCTGTAGTCCGTACGACGATCTATGTAATTCGTGATAAAGCAGCTACCACAAGAGGGAGTGTATCCATATTTAATAAATTCAACTTTCGCTATATTTTAAATTCGTGGGAACTATGTTAGATAAAATTATATATAAAACCTGTTTGAAGGAAGTTTTCATGTTATATGTAAAGGGATAATTTTATATCATTCGTTTCGGTGAACTTCTTTATCTTCAGATGGTAAGTACAGTGGGTAATCCTTTGTCG
Source organism: Cynegetis impunctata (assembly GCA_030704885.1). Classification (NCBI taxonomy): domain Eukaryota; kingdom Metazoa; phylum Arthropoda; class Insecta; order Coleoptera; family Coccinellidae; genus Cynegetis; species Cynegetis impunctata. The sequence goes on from JARQZK010003613.1 coordinate 1,199,712, forward strand.
AAGAGATCACAGATGAGCTTGTGATAAATGAGCATCTTTAGTAATAACATGCTTCTGAATAGGTCATTGATTTACTTCAGGCATTATGTAAAAAATCTATGCTTATGATCAGAGTAGATTATGCAAAAATCAACACAAATATTTTTTATATATATTTATTCGTAGGTATATTACATATTTCTTTTACTCGTATTTGATAGTATCTTGTACTTGCATAATGAATAAAAGAATGAATGAAGGTATAAATGAATGAATGAATGAATGAATGAATGAATGAATGAATGAATGAATGAATGAATGAATGAATGAATGAATGAATGAATGAATGAATGTATGAATGGTTAAATGGATAAATGGATAAATGTATAAATGAATAAATAAATACATGAATAGATGAATGAATGAATATATATATATATATATATATATATATATATATATATATATATATATATATATATATATATATATATATATATATATATATTATATATATATATATATATATATATATATATATATATATATATATATATATATATATGTATATATATATATATTTATATATATTGTAAATAATTCTTTTATTCGGTTTTTCTGGTTCAGTTTAAAACGGAAATGATGTTGAAATTGTTCTAATAACGTTTCGGTTACTATTTTAACCTTTATCAAATTTACATAATATGTCATGTCATCGCATAAACATATCATAAACCACATTCACAAAATTTAAACTTGACAGAAACGAACAATTATAGTTTTACTTTTCACTTTGAGATCTTTTAACACTTAAATAAAACGATCATATCTCTAATGCACGTTGTACCTATATGATTGGATCTGGAAGATATATATATATATATATATATATATATATATATATATATATATATATATATATATATATATATATATATATATATATATATATATCTGGGAAGGTAGTTGTTATGTGAAAAACCCGTCGCAGGGGTTGAATCGACGGTTGGTACAGCATAGGATCGATTGCTGTGTAAGTAAAAATTCGTGTGCTGTAGTGGAGCATCACCTGGATACTGGCCACTGCTTTGACTTTTCGGGAGTGAGAGTGTTGGAATTTTGATGTCACTACAAAAGTAGGTTATTCCTCGAAATGTAGAGCATCAAAAATAGGGACAATATTACAAAGTTTAATTCTGACAAGGAACAATCAAGCAATATTAATCCAAATATTTCTTCGTCAATAATTTATGAGTCGGTGAATTATTCTCTCACAACTGGCATGTTTTGGTCTCGATGATTTTATTTTCATTTAGGTATAACACAAATCAATATATATATACATATATATATATATATAAAATCTCTTGATAATTATTAGCAATAACAGGCTGGTTGAATCTTAAAAAACTCGATTTTATTAAAGAGTTGACGTTTTACTTCGATATTCTTAATTGAAATTTCTTTGACATTTATTGATGTGAAAAAATTGAAAGAATAAGGCTGCTTTGTCTTGCTAGTTATTTATTATATACTATTCAGTCTAATATTAACATACAAAAATGTTATGATTAGATGGTAAGGGAAACCAAAGAAACCTTTACCTACGTAATGTTTGAAAATAAAAATAATAGGGTATTATTTATCTAACAACAAAGAAATGAGTCATGGGAAAACATTTAAGATGTGGAGTAAAATTATCGGTATAGTACGTTTATATGGAAGCAGCCGTTGACACGTGTTTCGGACTCTTTGGTCCTCATCAGAACGGCGTAGCAAAGCATTGGATTGAAAATTTGAAGATGAAAATAGTACAACAAACAAAATTCTCTGATACGGAAGACAATCACCCTCATTGTGGTTTATTGTTTGAACTCTCCGGTATGGGAGATTTGGTCAAACTTTGCCACGGAGGCGATTAATACTATCCGCGAGAACTAAGAACGAGTAAATAAACAATAACAAAGAAATTAGTCGCGGGAAACTTAAGCTGAGAGTTTCAAGGTTTTTATAAACTGTAAGTAACTTTTTTTAAAAGATTTGAAATTCTAAATAAATAAAAAATTTCATTAAAAACGGCTACTTCCATATAAACGAACTATACCGATAATTTTGCTCTACCTATTTAATATTTTCCCGCGACTAATTTCTTTGTTATTGTTTATTTACTCGTTCTTAGTTCTCGCGGATAGTATTAATCGCCTCCGTGGCAAAGTTTGACCAAATCTCCCATACCGGAGAGTTCAAACAATAAACCACAATGAGGGTGATTGTCTTCAGTATCAGAGAATTTTGTTTGTTGTACTATTTTCATCTTCAAATTTTCAATCCAATGCTTTGCTACGCCGTTCTGATGAGGACCAAAGAGTCCGAAACACGTGTCAACGGCTGCTTCCATATAAACGTACTATACCGATAATTTTACTCCACATCTTAAATGTTTTCCCATGACTCATTTCTTTGTTGTTAGATAAATAATACCCTATTATTTTTATTTTCAAACATTACGTAGGTAAAGGTTTCTTTGGTTTCCCTTACCATCTAATCATAACATTTTTGTATGTTAATATTAGACTGAATAGTATATAATAAATAACTAGCAAGACAAAGCAGCCTTATTCTTTCAATTTTTTCACATCAATAAATGTCAAAGAAATTTCAATTAAGAATATCGAAGTAAAACGTCAACTCTTAAATAAAATCGAGTTTTTTAAGATTCAACCAGCCTGTTATTGCTAATAACTATCAAGAGATTAAAAATAGATCACAGGCAACAACAATTCGAATAAATATATATATATATATATATATATATATATATATATATATATATATATATATATATATATATATATATATATACATCCGACTTATTTTCCCCCAATATAAATGAGAAAATTGAAGAGGCCCATAAGAATAAGACAAATTTTTGAAACTATGTAAGAATAAAAAGAGCTAAAACAAATAAAAATTGCAGATTTTAGCACAACATGATCATTTTCCAGAAAATTTAATCAAAATGAGAAGCATGTCGAATTCAATAAAAATAGGATTAATTCCATGGACTCATCCTTTCCTTCACCCTTCACATCTCTGGCCTACGAAATTCAATTCTGAGTCGTAACCCCATTAATATTTAGAATTACACGCTTTTTCGAACTCTCCTTTCCATTCTATCGGAGACGTACGTGAAATATTCATTCATTCCATCTTTTCAAACGGAGGATGACATTGAGTCATCCAGAAGGATATAGGGCGTCGCTAATGGGTTCCAGGACGTCTGTGTTTGCTGAGCTGTCGATATGAATATTCCAGGGTATTTGTTGGGTGCTGATCTAGCTGCCTTATCGCTTCAGACATCTTCAAGCTGTAATTCTGCTACTTATGTGGTGTCGACACTCATGGAATTTTCCACATGATTGATCGAATGCAGAAGTCGAACGAAGCTACTCTATTCTCGATAATCAAACATGAACTTACAGTGAATTATGTGGAAATGCGTGTTTTCGAATCATAATAGATACTCAACTAAACATACTAAGAGTATGAGTAATGAAAAATGTGCTTCTAGAGAACGGCAAGGCTATTACATTCAGTAATTGCCCGGAGATGATGAAAGATGTTCAGTTATTTCACTTTCAAGCATTAGGAGTGATACATTATTTGAAATAATTCGATGTCGTTTCCCACTAGTTCGATTGACGAGACACTACTGATGAGTATGAAGACTGAAACAGACCGTCTAGTGTTTCTATCGAGAGTGGTACAGGTGTCGTATTTTCTAATATTCTCCCAAAGAGGATAAATGGAAATTCCATGACATCGATTCTTATAAACATATATCCGTTGATTTGATTAATAATAAATTCATTCGATCAATTAACCAACGTATTTACCTGATTTGTATTTCTCATCTAGACTTCTCTATAGTTATTACTAGTATACCTATCTCAACAAAAAATCGGTTTTAGATTTATATTCATTGTATTATGTAAATTATGGCTATTCAATAAATTTTATTTTGAAATTGCAAAAGCCGACTATCTTCTTTCCTATCATCTTTCAGATGCTACACCAACTGTTGCTGACAGCTTTCATCAGCTGGTTAGACTGAGAAGTTGCTTATTTTTCTCTGACACTTCCATGCGCATATTTGGTGTCATTATATATATAAACATATATATATATATATATATATATATATATATATATATATATATATATATATATATATATATATATATATAACTGAGAGTGAATTCTCGCACATCACTTGGTGAAACATCATAAAGCATAAAGTATAAACTTTAAAATAAAACACACTTGCCTTATGTTGCGCCGTATAAAAATATTTAAATACTGTATTTAGCAGTAAAGAATAGTCGACATGCTTCGAGTTATGAACTCATTATCAAGACTGATTACAGAGAAATCAGGTGCTACCTGAAAATCAATTTGTTCGTTCACAAGGGGTAATTTACTATTATGGGCGGAACTTATTTCGAGAATTTCAAGAAGGTCAAGGCGCTTTCCTTTGTTACATGAACGGAAACAAATTTTCAAACCGAAGTAAATACAATTAAACTATAAGCCACCAATAACGGTTACAATGAAAGTATTATCGATAAGCTCATTGGAAAAAAACGAATAAAAAATCTGTTGCATTCAATACACCCCACGCAAACTATTAATGAAGAACAAAAATACTTCCCAATAAATTATGTGCTGAATTTGAGTAGCAAAATTTGTAACAGACTATCGAAAAATAACGTTAAAACAATTTGTATAAATTAAAGAAACTTGAAGTCATTCTTGGTCAATAATAAAGAAAAATCTTACATCGGAGAAAACAGTGGTGTTCACAAAATATTTCGCGACGAATGTCCTGCTTTCTATATTGGACAAACAGGAAGGAATATAAACATTCGTGTTGAAGGACATAAAAGGTCAATTTCACAAAAAAAATACCCCTGGCTTCTCCGAAAATTGTATGAAGTGTAACTAATTCCTGGATTTCAACAAAACCCAATTGTTACATTCAGGTAACAGAGGAAAGCGCCTTGACCTTCTTGAAATTCTTGAAATAAGTTCTGACCATAAGTTACCCCTTCATGAACGAACAAATTGATTTTCAGGTATCACCTTTGCTTGTCTGTTTTATAAAATGAGATGTAATACTTTCAGTCAGTCTTGAAAATTAGTTCATAACTCGAAACATGTCGACTATTCTTTACTGCTAAATACAATATCTAAATATTTTTATATAGTGAAACATATGGCAAGTGTGTTTCAGTTTTTTAAAGTTTATACCTAATTATATATATATATATATATATATATATATATATATATAGATATATATATATATATATATATATATATATATATATATATATATATACCTATATATATATAAATATATATATATATATATATATATATATAGATATATATAGATATATATATATATACAAGGGCGTCGCCAGCCGGTGGTTTAGGGGGGGGCAGTTGATGTTGATATATGGAGGATGGGAAGCATATGAATTTTGAATACAGTTAAAAGCAAAGTTATTAATCATAGAACAAAAAGAATTTGGGACAAAATATAGGATAAAATAATAATAGAATTAAAAGAATTTGGAGGCAAATTGTCCATTGACAGTTACAACATTTTAATAATAAAGTAGTCGATAGAGGTCTTTTTTTTATTAAGTTAAAACACAATCTTCGTGTGTTTTTTGAAAACTTTTCGAACACTTTATTTGAAAATCTTGTGAGTTTTTATCAACTTGTTTTCTGTGCACACTCATCAATGCCAGACCATTGAGGCGATATTTCCTCATAGTGCTTCTTAACCAGGTTTTTAGTCTCCTGAGGCTGCTAAACGATCGTTCTACCGTACACGTCGTGCACGGTAGAGCGATCAAAATTTTCGATGCTTTTCCTGTTTCAGGAAAGAAGGTTTTTGCCTCTTTTTGGACATCAATAACGGTTAGATCAACTTCCTTCTCAAAACTGATTCCCGAAAAAAATTTAATAATATCTTTCGTGGTTCCCAAGGCATTTCGAATTTCAGGAACAGTGTTGAGATCATTGATTACTAGATTCAGTTTGTGGGACGAGCAATGAAAGAACAAAGCTTTCGTCTAATTTTTGCGTAGAATTGCTTGTACTCCGGATTCTTTTCCGGTCATTGTCTAACAACCGTCAAATCCAAAACTTATTTGGATTTATTCTTTTGTCAGAAACTCATCGATGCTATATGCAATAGATTTCGCATCCAGACCTTTCAGCTCAACAAATCCGACAAACATTTATTGGACTTCGTTGGTTTCCTCATCAAAATATCGCAGCCCTATCGATAATTGTTCAGTGCCACAAATGTCAGCTGTTTCGTCCGCTAACACACTATATGCTTCTGTTGCTTTGACTTTCTTCATAATATTTGCCCTAATGACCTCTCCACTCGAGAATATCTTCGCCATAATGTTGACCTCTCAGAGCTAAATCATGCGACCCGCAAAATGTAATGCAGGAAATGATACATGTTATAATTTTTCTGTTTTCTTCAATAATACCTTGAGAGTATTTGTTGAGTTGCACATCTACAGATACACTTCCGAGAAATGATTTAGCAGCTACCAGTCCGCCTTATAGAAGTGGGTTTCCATGTGCTTTTTACACTGCCCGTGAAAACTTTTGAACTTACAAAATGGCCTTATGATAAATGATCCCAATAGACTTCTAAAAGTGCTTGTATTTAGCGGAAACAACGTACAATATTTACAAAAGGACCCTTTTTGGAGACTGGAGTAAGCCAACCATGGAGAGTACGTTTCCAACTAGGAATAATTAATTTTTCTTTTTAAATGTTTGGCCTCTTGCGCAAGATTGTACCTATGTCGCAGAAGGGGGCCAACAGTTTTCTAGCAATTCCTTCTTCTTTTCGGTTGATAACAACGATGCTCGTCCAATAAATCGATCGATTTCATTTTCGTTGCAGTCATCTATTGAAGAATCTGGATCCAAGTCCAGATCTTTGGATGAGCAAGGCCTCGGAATGATCATAAAGACTTGTGCTAATATGAGTGTCCGGAACTGATTGCTGAGACTGAGTATCTCCCGTTGTGGCAACCGACCTAGAATCCCGCGATATTGTTTCCATCTTTTTCCTTTTGAACTTTTTCATCAGAAATTTGAATCAGGAGTTATTATAAGGAACCGACACACCGTAATTTTCATATTTCAATTTCGAGTAATCGACCCAATACGAATGGGTACCCAACATCCTGACACCAAACGTATAATAACTGAATACTAAAACACTGACTTAATCAAAAGGAAAACTCTTTTTAATAACGAAGCATAATGTGTGAAATGGAAACTCATCACCTCTCATGAATGGGTACAATGACTCTGTGAAAAAACACGTTTGAAAGGCATTACATAATGAAACAAGAACAATGCCAAATTTATTTGAAAATTAAGCAAGGATAGTTGATGAAGAACCCTTTTATGGCCATTGAACACACTCATAGAAAGCTGTACAGTTTTTACCTTCCTCACTATGAAATAAATGATATTCAAATATTGAAACAATGTGGAGTCTACCTATAATAGTTTCCATGATGACGACATGACAACTGAGTAAAACAATTGAAATACGAACAATCTAGTGGCGCTACATACGGTCTAATGGAAAAGCTAGTTCGATCTATTGGGATTCAATATATTGGAAAGCAGTCGGTCTAATGGTATTCGGTTCAGTAACGCCCCTTAAAATTTCCATCCGTGCTATCTTGATACACATCAGGCAATAAAAACAATGTGTCCATTCATGAAATTCAGATAATATCTGAATGTGATCTACATCGGGAATATTAATTTGTTTCTACGAATTATTGATGCATAAAACAACGGCCACAGAAACGGAGTTCATGAATTAAATATAACATTCGGCACACTGTATCTTCATCAGATATAAACAGAAAATGATACACAGTATCGGTATTGTCAATTAAAGTAAAAGTGGAAATCATCAACACATATAAGTATACAAAAAAATATTTTTGCTTCAAATTGCATCGTTCGACTTTCTTCTCATACCGTTACGGTAGCTAGTTATTTGTTAAATCAGAAATATTTTTCTTTTTTGTTCGAGCAAAATGCGATTTAATGATCGTTTATTCAAACAAAAGTTGAACTACTAACAATAATTCAATACCAACCTGCTCACTTAATACACATTTTGTGGGGGAAAAAATGTCTGCTTAAATTATTGTTGGTAGTTTAACTTTTGTTCAAATAAACACATTCAAATACACATTTTGTTTGAACAAAAAAGGAAAATATTTCTGCTTCAACAAATAACTAGCTACAGTAACGTTTGAGGTAAGTAAGAGGTGTCTGGCGTGCATTAGAAACAAGGGAGAAAAGTTCGAGATAAATTTGTAACTAGAGAACAGTTAGATTTTGAATTATTGTTAGTAGTTTAACTTTTGCTCAAATAAACGATCATAAAAAAGTCCGAACGATTACCGTCTTTCTGAAGGAATATCCGCAATTTGAATTAGAAATGTTTTCTTTATCAATGTGTAGCATACCATTAGAAAAGCCTTTAAGTAAAGATGTTTTTAAAAGATAGTGAAGCTCTCAATTGTTGTTACTTTTTTCAACATTGAATTTTGAATTTGATTCATTTTCACAAAATCACTAATTTTGTTGAATAAAAATTCTCGTATGTATCCTTAGGAATTTCCATTGTAATGGAACCTTTTGATTTTTTGAACAAACATAAATTATAATATTTATTGAAAAAAATGGAACTTCTACAGCTTTTAATAATAAACTAACAAGGGTTGAAAGTTGAAATTTTGGATTGATTGGGCCGATACTTGGTGTAAATTATTAAACATATTGAAACAATGGTTAAAAATAACAATTTACACATTTATTACAAAAAATAACGCATGACGCACGTTTCGGTGGAACTTCACCTTCTTCAGATGCTCATGGCAAAAAAAAAAAGGTTGCCATTAGCATCTGAAGAAGGTGAAGTTTCAGCGAAACGTGCGTCATGCGTTATTTTTTATAATAAATGTGTAAATTGTTATTTTTAACCATTCTTTCAATATGAAATTATATATCCTTCAGAATGAGTCTTAGGACCCAGAGTTCTAAGGTGGAAAGGTAGCAAATGATCCCAACAATATCCCAAAAAAGTTTCATAGTTCTGGGTGCCGAACACCCTGCATATATACGAGTACATAATATTATATATTGATAATTTTTCAGGAAATAGGAAATTTTCTATTTGAATATAGACTTTACTGCATAAATGTTTCATCACGTGCTACGGCGTTCGGATATTTGAGTTCAAATGCTAAAGTGGATCCATCATAAGTCGGTTTGCAACATAATTACGTCATGTGCTTTTTCTTCTCTTCATATTTTTACCTTATTTAAAGTGGGCATCTATGTTCCTATGAATAATATATTATATATTCGCCCGAAATGTTCCACATCAGTTCTTAAATTAATGGTGTTTTTTCATATTTCACTATAAAAATCATTTCAAAAAAACCTCTTTGTGGGTGTTTTTTCCATAACTTAGACCGGAACGGTTGTAACAGGTCACGGTTAAAAACTCGAATATTGCTGACAATATACCCATTTCGTTGAAGGAGAAAAAGACTCTCGTGCTGTGAGTTCCTACACATTCCCTGTGCTACAACACACTCTACGAGCTAAAGCTGCTTACAAAAAGACCTATTTTATGTTTTGTTAACCAAAAGTAATTAATTTGGATGAATTTCTTCACGATATTGCTTGATTAATAATAACAGAATCGTCCTCAGTATTTGCATATTTATTTGTTGTATTTTAGAGTTTATAATACGTTGGTTTATTCATTCTAATCTATGTTATTATAACCCTTGCCTGTGACCGTTTCATTATCGAAGAAGAGGGGTGAGTACGGACGTAACGATTTTCGTCGGGACAAAAAAAAAGAAAACACGTGTTTCATTCTTCCCTGAAGTATGTGTCAGGGAGGCGGGCAGCTTGAGTTTGGGATTAACTCCTTCAGCCAGATCAGAGGATACACTTGTATGTACAAGTGCATTTAGGATAGGAGAGACGGGATATTTATGGAACATAGGAAGTGTGGGTAGGGGTCAGAGGATTAATACTGACCCAGCATTCGCCTTGTAAGTATGCAAGCAGTGACTTAAATTACCATGAGGAAACTTCTGAAAAAAACTCAATGCAGACCAGTCGGTCCCGAGGTTTGAACTTGAAACCTCCCGAACACTAGCCAGCGTACCTAAGTACTCGACTAATAGGGACAGTTGTACTATTACTTCTATAATATTTTTGCATTGAAGATACCTAGGAAACGCGTTAGGCTACAGTTATAGTGGATGCGTTTCTGACGATCAACTGTTCGGACATACACGTCAGAACTCGCACGAATGAATCAAACACTTTATGATGTATCACTGTGGTTATAGTACTTGCGAATCGTTCGTCAGATGTCGCAGAAGTCGCCAGATGAACGAAATCGTTCAAACGCATTTGATTTTCCGTGCGAATTCGTGCGAACAGGAAGATCTATGTTAAAAATTAATATCATTCGTTCTTGAAAACAGATTTTTGTGGGGCATGAATAAGAATTTGATTTCTTAGATATTGTACCATAAATTCCATTAAGGATATAATGAAAGGTGTTTCGAGATATTCTGAAAATATTCTACAAACTTATGACATTCTCGATTGATTTTTCTTAGGAAAAACAATTTTTTGACCTTTTCATAACGGACTTTCTACAAACAGATAATAATTTCAAAAATTATTATTATTGATATCCATCTTTACGTGAGTTAAGAACGATAGGTACTCTATGTGCGAAAACAGAACAAAATACGCATGTACTAAAACCACCTGCTGACCAATCTGACCAACAGATCTGAATTCTGAAGTGTACTTCCGAACAGTTGATCATCAGAAAACGCATCCACTATAACTAGACTTGCCATATTTTTGGTGAGTGAAACCGAGACACATTAATATGGCCAATTTCTTTCAAAATCAGAAGCAAAACAGTGAGTTTTAAGCCTATTTTTAAAGCCTCGCAAGTGAGGGAGGGAAAATCTGGAACCCTAAATTGATAGAGTTTTACACACTTTTTGAAATGAAGAAGATAGTTTTTTATCGTCTACCATCTAGAAAGAAGAACCATGAGTTAAAAATTAAAATACTTCATAAAATTGTTCAGGAGAACAATTATTAAGTCTTATTATTTTTATATATAACTACAAAAACAATTATAACAAACATTTTTTTTTGCAAACTTAAAAACAACTAATTAATAAAAAACGCCCGATAAAGTGGCAGTGTACACCTCTCCACTAGGTAGTGCTCACCCTGCTCATAGGACTGAGTTGTTATGATTGAACTACTCACATTCATTATTCATTAGTTTTATTTAGATCTTACAACCGTTTTCCGGGACATCGATACAACCGGGCGGGACATCGGGACAATAGCAAAATACCGCGACTGTCCCGGCCAAACCGGGACGTATGGCAAGGCTAACTATAACCGTGGCCTAAGAAAGTCTTCGGTAGGTGGAAGCGATATACAGCAACACATAATGAAGTCAAACTAGGGGCTTTTTTGAGGCGACTTGTATTGAAATACGGCATTCACTATGTCCCTATATTGATTCGCTGATATATTTTATTTTATTATTTAGAGATCATTTCTGTTCAGTGAGTTTGATTGAGTGTAGATCTAAAAAAAAATTTTTAAATTGTGTATTACTCTTGGGTGTTGCAGTTGCTTACAACCAATTAGCTATGGAGGTCGATAGTTAAAGTCTCAGGAACTCAATAAATCAACTCGTTCTCACCAATTTGCTTTATTTATTTATTTAGTTTGAGGTTATGTTGTACTGCGACCTTATGGTGTATTGTACCCCTCCCCATCAGAGCTGCTGTTTTCTGTACTACGCTATCTACCTACAGCTCTCCTTTCAGTTTCAGAGTATTAATAAACTCCAATATCTGGCAAGGCTTCAAGGAGGTTATGTCCTCACTCCTGCAAGTTTCTTGACCACAGTATTTTTTTCGTTGGCTTGCAATGGCGAGGCATTCAGCAGCCAGGTGAATAGGAGTTTCCTCCTCTTCCGCACAGGATCTATACTCTTCAGTTTCTGATAAACCTATTCTCATCAGATGCTTCCTGAGGCGACAGTGTCCTGTAAGGAAGCCAGTGAGGCGGTGTAGTTTATTCTTACTGAAATCCAGATATCCTTTGGATCTTGCAATTTTAAAATTCCGGAGAAACTTCTTGGAGTGATCCATCCCTGAAAGATTCCGCCAGAGTGTTTTTCTTTCGGTTTCCTCCTTCTTCCGAAACTCTCTCTAATAGGTGTATTTTCCTATACCACAGAAACGTTCTGGGCCAGAAAATGGCGTTTGTGCTCCTTTTTTGGCGAGTAAATCGGCTTCTTCATTTCCCTTGATTTCCGAGTGACCGGGAACCCAGACCAAAGAGGCCCTATTATTCTTACCAATTTCATTGAGTTTCCTTTGGCACTGCCATATCAACTTTGAGTCGATTACACGGGAGCTCGACTATCAGAATGAATAGGTATTATTGCATTTCTGATAGTTTCTTGCTAGGTTCATATCTACACATCTATTGATTGCCAGTATTTCTGCCTGAAAGACACTCGAACAGGAGCCAAGCGACAGGGTGCACTTGGTGCCTACCCCATATATACCAGCGCCAATTCCTGTAGTGGTTTTTGAACAATCTGTGTACCATTTCATGGTATTTTAATAATAATAATAATGTTTATTTGATTCTTGAATACATCATCATCACAAAGACTATCCATTTACCACAACCAAAAAAAAAAATTATCTCATTCCACAATTTCTCCCATAATATCAAATAAAGCACTCTTTCTTTCCCGAAGGCATATCCATTGGCAAGCAGGGAAATTTAGGAATCAGGAAAACGGCAGTCGAGCAAAAATCAAATCAAAAGGAATTACTTCCACACTACAATATTACACAATGGACCTAATCAAAGATGTATACTTTACAAAAAAAACAACTGAGCGAGCACAGTTCATCCAACACATCAACCGTGAACAAATGAATTTTTTATGTCGATCATTCTTAGCCAATCTTTGATTTTCTTTTTGAACTCTTTCAGAGTAGAAGTATCTTTAATTGCTGATGGTATCCTATTGTAGGTGAAGGGTGCCAGGTATTCATGAGATCTTTGTCCTATTGTCTTCACTGTTCGAGGAAAAGATATCCAATTTCCTCTATTTCTAGTTGCGTGCTGATGCTGATTGAAATTCATTACCATTATATTTTTTCTTTGGTGAACCGACAGCGCCAAGAGAAAAAGCTTTCTTAAGTCCATAATTCCACTTACTCTGTATAATTGCTCCGAAGGATAGATGTAAGGTTGCCGGAAAATTATCTTAATTAACCACCTTTGCGTCTCCTTCAGTTTTTTCAGATAAGTTTTCACTACAGCACCCCATCCCAATATTCCGTACTGCAAATTAGGCTGAACCAAGACAGCATAGAGTCTCCTAAGAAGCTCCAAGTCACAAAACTCTCGTAAAGCCTTATATTTCGGGACAAATATTCGTAATCTCTTCACTAGACTATCAATTTGTACATTCCATCTGAGATGGTTATCCAAATAAACTCCCAAATATTTAAATTCACTTTTTGATTTTATATCATATGTAGATCCGTTCCTTGTGAGGGACAAAGTATTGTCTTTGAAATTCTTCCTTTTTACTTAGCATCGTTACCAATTTGCTTTACCTATGCATCTGAATTTATTACAAACTTAAGAGAATATCCAGGCTTCCACATCAAATGCATTAAATATTCTATATGATCATATTGATAATGTTGTGAGCGATCAAACGAAAATTGTTACAACGATACGCGGTCTCCCCTACCTCATTAATTACTCTCACAGATTCAATATTGAATTAATGAATCTCCCCAATCGAATGTTATTCGAGGGCTGTGCATTTATTTATTTATTTTATTTCATTAGGATCTACAGTTTAGCGCCAGATCCGCACTTTCACTGCTTATGATCAATATATATTAGGTATCCAACTAATCAATTATTTAAACCACTGAAACTCATATACATACACAAACATCAATAACTAACTGAGGATTCGAACCCAGCACGACTGCTGTACAGATGATGACTCGAGTTGAGTTAAAAAAATAGGATATAATAGTTAGCCAATAACCAAACAATTTGACATAACAAACTTTCACAAAACTGAAAACGAAAATAGAAGACATGTATCAAATACACTATATGAAATAAATTGTATGGACGTGAGTCGTGCTATATTGGTAACTAGAAACAGTATTTACATACGCGCATATACGAACATAAATATTCCATAAAATAATAAATACACCGCCCTTGTAAAACACTCGATTGAGTAGCTACATATACATTCCAATTTAAAAATGTGAAAGTTATTAATTTGGAAAAATACGAACATTTAGAACAATTTCAGAGCCGATAAGGAAGCATTGGGACAAATATATAATGATATTGATAATATAGGGTAAAAACATGAAACATGAACAAAAGAAAAGAATATAAAATAATAATAAAGCAACGTACGCCTGATTAAAAGAAAGGATTTATTGCCCATGTAGTCATTCAAATGTACCGAAATAATCTCAATTATAGTGAACTTGTACCAGGCGCGGATCCAGAGGGGGGAACTGGGGGAACGCCCCCCCCCCAAATGGCCCGGGGCCCACCTAATTGTTTTGATTGGGAGCTACCTACTCGATTTGCCATTGCCCACAATATCAGTACCTACCTTTTGGCTTTTGAATATATATAAGTTCCCCCCCCAAAAGTCGGGCCTAGATCCGCGCCTGACTTGTACCAATGATTCAAGTGAACCAAAATAACTGTTGTGAGAATGGATGAAAGCCGAAACGAATAATGAAACTCAAGCAGAAGTTTTTATTTTTAAACAAATAAGGACATATTCTCAGGAAAATCACTATTATTAATAGTTGTGTCAGTGAAGAAACATCCTATAAAAATATATATACAGGGTTATTCAAGGGCTATTAGACGCCACGAAATATTGTATATATGACAAATATTGTGGTTAAGAAACATAATTATGCAGGTATTGGGTAGCGGGCGATTTTCAAAATATACAGGATGTTCCAAAAACTTGAATTGTATCAAATTTGTGTTTCTTTTTAATAGAACCTTCTAAAAAATTTAACAACGTCTGCTTCTATGACCAAAATAAAGGTAAGTTTCATCAGTTTCACCTCACCTATACCTCAGCTTTTTTTGAAATAATTCATAGTTTTTTGAGAAGTGGTATCAACTTTACGTTTAAATTTTCAACATGTATGAAATTTCTTTATTTCCTTTGTGAAAAATTTTATAATTTATACAGGCCCGTCCAGTAATTAGCACTCAATAATTATGAAATTTAAACATATATTTCACTTCCTTAATTTAAATGACAATCTATATTTTATGTTTACAACAGCTGCAAAACTTAATTACCTATCAAATACTATCAGGCACCCATATAGCTAATTCTTCACGTTTTTATGAAAAACGAATATTTCCATACTGCTGTTGTCTATTTTTAACAAATAATCAAAATTTTCTAGTCGCGTATAAAACTTGTTCATGCCATTAATCACTTCTTACAATCAAAAGTTGAAATAAAATTTGATAAAATGTTAGTTTTCAGAACGAATGGATTGGAAGAAATGAACCTCAAGAATTGGCACTCGAGATCACCTGATTTAACTTCTCCGGAATTCTTTTTATGGGAGTGCATAAAGAGAATCGCATACCACACAATTACACACCTCCTACCGCGCGAGATGACGTCATGATATAGCGCATAGGACAAGGTTTCCGAAGCATACGTCCGGAAATGTTATCAAATGTAACAAAATTTCAAGATTATCAAATATACAAATAGCTGGGGTAAAAGAACCTCAATATATATATATATATATATATATATATATATATATATATATATATATATATATATATATATATATATTAATAATGGAGCTCAAAGAGCTATTTTTGTAGTTCCTGCAATTCATCAGGGAAGAAAACTTCACGGTTGGACTTTTGATAATAATGGTCATCAAAGATCAAATATACAAATAGATGGGGTAAAAGAACCTATATATATATATATATATATATATATATATATATATATATATATATATATATATATATATATATTAATAATGGAGCTCAAAGAGCTATTCTTTGCAGTTCCTGCAATTCATCAGGGAAGAAATCTTCACGGTGTGACTTTTAATAATGATGGTCATCAAACGAGGCTGAGGGGTCAATTGATCTTTAGACCGAAGGCCAACAAGCCGATCTTTCAGAAATCACAATCACATAACTTTTTGGCGCCAAGAGTATTATAACGTCTTTCCAGTTCACATAAAATTTAGTGTCAACAATAATCGCTATAAAAAATTATTAAAGTCCTGGATGCTTAATCTCTCCAGACAGTTTGTGCGAAATATTTTGAGTATGGATACTTTTATCCTATATTGTAAACTAACTGAGAACTTGTTGACCCGTCTGACATGATGAATTGTTTGATGATTTTTGATGTGAAAGGACTATAGTATCAATCCTCAAACATGGTGGTTACCTGACATCTCGATCAGTTGGGATGTCATTTGATCGTCTTCGAGGTATTTTTTCGTGGAGTTATTTATTCTATATTATGGACATGTAATATATATTCATATTTTTGTAACTTAGGTAATTAATGTATTACTCTGTATTGTAGTATTCCTTTTTTTTTGAGTATTTATATATATATATATATATATATATATATATATATATATATATATATATATATATATATATATATATATATATATATATAGTGTGGAACACAAGGATTTGCATCAATCAATATCTCAGAAAAAAAAAGATAGGTATCCTATTTAAAATAAGCCACTTAGGGTATATTTCCGGTATAACCGGAAGCGCCCAATAGATGAAAATTTTAGCTGTAAAGGTCCCAAGACATCTAGCAAGTTCCTAAAATTATAAATTTTTCCTACATTCAGTTTCTGAGATATCGATCGATGCGGTTCGTGGTGGTCCACCCTGTATATATATATATATATATATATATATATATATATATATATATATATATATATATATATATATATATATATATATATATATATATATATATATATATGTGTACCTATATATTACGAGGTTGGTAATAAACAACTAGATCGGGTGAACGAACTTGAGACAGTTGATCAGAACTACTGCCGTCAGTATCAAAAAAAATAAAAAACTAGAAGGGTGCTAACTCCGGCACTGTTGTAAAGATTTCGCCGAACTAAAGAAGTTCGCATGTTGGGGGTAGGGGTTTAGTAATGGGAGTTGTTGAGTATTAAGCGTACTTTATTTGGCATGCGGCTCGAGGCCACGGTTTAATATCTGCGGCTGGGCGTTCGTCGTCATTCATTTCACTTAGGGCCTCGCTGTTGCTGCCACTCTCCAACAGCTCGAGTGTTAGTTCTCCCTCGAGCCTATTGCAACGTTTATTGCCGCTGCCTTCACTTTACATTACCAACTAATTTATTGTTTTCTATGTGCATGTCATTCTACGCCGTTTGTTCCCTCATTCATTACAAATTTCTTTTTTCATTACTGTGATAGAAAATATTCATTTTCTTTCCTTACTCACACAGTATAACAATTATATGTTTGGTTCGACAAGTAATACAATATTGAAATATACATATGTTAGGTAATTCTTTTTGTTTTACAATATGTCCAATTTGATCATAGGTATATCAGTGAAAATTCCGAGATAGATGCTTAAGGTAGACTCTGATATGGGAACTTCCAGCTATGAATATAGATCAGTAACTTTGGTCAAATAAATATGTTATCTTTGTGAAAACTAGAATTTACAAACCTTTACCAGATCGAATAGTTGAAGTACGAAATGAAACTTTATCGGACAAAATTTCTGTCTCTTCTTTGAACAGCGCGAAGTGCTCTAGCTATAAATGACACAAAACGGATTTTTAGCTGACTTTCATTTTCCTGAAAAATTTCAAAATAAACTTAAAGAACTGAATATGATATGTTGTTGTGAACATATGCATTAATATATATATATATATATATATATATATATATATATATATATATATATATATAATATATATATATATATATATATATATATATATATATATAATATATATATATATATATATATATATATATATATATATATATATATATATATATATATATATATATATATATATATATTATATATATATATATATATATATATATATATATATATATATATATATATATATATATATATATATATATATATATATATATATATATATATATATATATATATATATATATATATATATATATATATATAGGGTTGCCGGGCGTCCTGATAAAGCCGGACATAGTTAGGTTTTTGATTGCATGTCCGACCAAAATAAACGGTGTCTGGCTTCTGTTAGGCTTTTTACATTATAGTAAAAACATGTACATTATTGCAGTTCAATATTTACGATCTTGAACTGAAAACAAAGACAAAATATTTCACATGGATGACTTTAAAAGAATTTCCTTAATGGAATCAAGTTTCTGATACTATGAGTATCCTATCAAAAAACAACGCTAAAGTTAACGATGTTTTGACCAACTGAAAAACTGTAAAAGTTTTCTGAACAATAATAAAGAGAACGTTGATTTCAAGAAGCTGTTAGCACTTCTATTTTAAATCGATGAGTAGTTAAGATTGCTTTTCAGAATTCCTCACTATTTGTCAGTATTACTTTGCGATCCCAGGACATAAAGCAAACTTCAAAATAGTGTGATAGGTCAGCAATGGTCAAAAGAACGCAACAGATTGAATGTTGATACTGTAGATAAAATGTTGGTTGAAAAATTGAATTTAAAACATTTTACGTGTAAGGATTTTTACGACTGCATTCTGAAAGAAAGTGCGCTTTTAAACCAGGTTTCTGTCCACCAAAAATATGAATAATTACCCTTTTTGTTTAACTTCGAGAGAAGAAGTTCTATTTTGTTGAGATTGTTTTTTTAATTTTGTTTTGCTTTGTAAAGTAATATCAGGTAAATAAGACTTATCTGTAAAATTGCCTTTCATTAGAATTTAAGGAGAGTTTAAACATGTTGAAAGATGTCTATCTAGAATTCAATTTTGACTGATGACTTTATTTGACTGATTGATAATAAAATACTCATATTGATTTGTCATCCGGTTTGTATTAATATTTCATTAGAATTTAACAAGATTGATGGTAATAATTAGAAAAGCATGATATTATATAAAATTATTTTATCTATTTTGTTGAGATTGTTTCTTTAATTTTGTTTTGCTTTGAAAAGTAATAGCAGGTAAAGAAGACTTATCTGTGAAATTGCCTTTCATTAGAATTTAAGGAGAGTTTAAACATGTTGAAAGATGTCTATCTAGAATTCAATTTTGACTGATGACTTTATTTGACTGATTGATAATAAAATACTCATATTGATTTGTCATCCGGTTTCACTAATATTTCATTAAAATTTAACAAGATTGATGGTAATAATTAGAAAAGCATATTATATAAAATTATTTTATCGCACCTATTAGTACTAAGACACAAAATCTTCGATAATGTAGGGTGTCCGGCCTTTTTACTCAAATGGCCGGCCAAACTGGCTGGTCTATCGGCTATTAGGTTTGGCGACCTGGCAACCCTATATATATATATATATATATATATATATATATATATATATATATATATATATATATATATATATATATATATATATATATATATATATATATATATATATATATATATATATATATATATATATATATATATATATATATATATATATATATATTTATATATATATATATATATTTATATATATATATATATTTATATATTTATATATTATATTTATATATTATATATATTTATATATTATATATATATATATATATATATATATATATATATGATTTGATTAAAAATATATCTATTGTGATTTCTGTTTTGAAATATGTTAACCTATCCATATCGAATATTTCGAAGCTATTCCAAGGGAATGATCAGATAAATCAAAGCTATTCGAATGTTGAATACAAAGTGAATCGGTTCATTATAAAATAATAGAGCTCAGTATAGGACGTGCTGAAATTGTCACAAAGATATAAGTACTACATTTATATCTCAAAAAAAAGCGTCATCTTCTGTCATTCTGAAAATGAATAAATCGAAAAACTCGAAGGCGTGAAATACAAGAAAGAATGTCAATCCCTATATAGTAGATACCATTCGATTGACTTTCGACTGAAGCCACCTGTCAAAATAGTAATGGAATCTTCGAGCACATTAGTATATTTACTGATATCTCGCGAAACTGAATTATATATTAGGTGTATATGGTGAAATCTAGAAGTGTACATTCATGGAATATGTTATTTGAAAGGCATATCTGTTTCTTGAATAAGAAACCTTTTTGTTTTGGTAAGTAGTATCTTGGCGACCGAACTTCGTTCGTAATTTTTTTTTAAATCGTGTTTTTTCGAAAGCTGTTTCCTTCAAAGATTTTCTAGGCATTATGATATGCAAATAAACTGCATATAAAAAATGAACTGTATTCTTGGTCTAGCGAAAATAAAAACATCTAACATTTGGATAAAGTCATATAGTGCCATCTCACAAAGTTTTGAGGTATCAGTTGATTATCATCTATCGGTAACAATAAAATTACCTCAAAAATTTGAGAGATGGCGCTATATGAAATTGGCAGCATGAGACCGGAAAGAAAGCTAACATAAATAGTTTTTATGATGTAAAATGGCGTTTATATATATATATATATATATATATATATATATATATATATATATATATATATATATATATATATATATATATATATATATATATATATATATATATATATATATATATATATATATATATATATATATATATATATATATATATATATTCTGTAGTATTGTTTGCAAGTATTAAATTTTATAATTCTATATAATTTATGTTTATAACAGTGGTTGTCGCTCTTACTGAAGAATAAGGTTTTATGTAATTTGGTTTATTTTGAGTTTTGTGATTACATCGGACTTCATTACTCCTAGTTGTTTTTTAAACATTTTCCAGCATTTCTTCCATTAGTCATTATTGGTGTCGGATAATCTTTCGTTGTTACTTGCATAGGTTTTATATTTTGTTTAAAATTTTACATTTATTCTTATTGACCTGTCAAATGGATTCTTCTTTATTTTATTATATGTTTAGGCATATATGCTCTGAATGCGTATTCGTAATCATCTTTTCTCAGTTGTTAAGGTTTGTGAATTTTTCAGTTCTTAAAGAATTTTCCTGTTAAACAAGCACGCTGATTTTATGAGATCTGATGAATAGGTACTTACTCTACAATTTCTGCAAAACAATGGGGTTTCCTTTTATTGGAATCGCAATTAATTTGAGTTTTGTTTGACATCGTTTCTGTATTACACATTTCTTGGATGATTCAGGATATTATTGCATTCAGTTTTTCGCTCCCGTATTTAATTATTTCATCTTCAATTTCGACTACCCCTGCTGTCTTATTGTTTCAAGAGCTTTTGTGAACTCATATTTTCATTTTCTTGTGAATGGATATCCATTTCATACTTTAATTGAACTCTGTTACCTCAGGATATTACCTTCAATTTTAATGTTTTAAGTGACTTTATGACTACTTTCCAACAATGGGCTAAAAGTTTACACACACACACATACACACACACACACACACATATATATATATATATATATATATATATATATATATATATATATATATATATATATATATATATATATATATATATATATATATATATATATATATACTTATATATATATATATATATATATATATATATATATATACATATATATATATACCAATCGTGAATTGCTTTTATCATAGTGAACTTCGAAGATCTAGACGACTGTTTTCTGAATTTTATGTCACTATTGAATGACAATATAGTTGAATTTCTTTGAAATTTCATGTTTCTTATATATATATATATATATATATATATATATATATATTCATTTAAAAATATTTCCAGTTTGATAAAACGTATGGTAGTTTTTACGGAAATTATTTGAAAACGTTGAATGTGTTTTATTTATCATAAATGATTTTAGGTGTTCTTTGCATTTTGTTTTGAACGATCGACCAGTTGGACCTATGTACACTCATTTACATACAGGACAAATTAACTTATAAACTTCTGAAACTCAAATTTAAAAGTGACATCTTTGGCATTGATTAAAAATCCTGGGAGTTTAGTTTAAAGTTCGAAAGCAATTTTGATATTACATCTAGGTATTAAATCAGCTACTCTTTCTGTCATTGCACCGACATAAGTTAAAGATATGGCTTTTTCTGAATTCGCTATGTTCGATTGAGGGTATATATTGTACGCAATTTCTCATTAATCATTATATCTATCATACTTGAATTGATCCATTAGGTGATATGAATAAAGCCAGAATAAAAAATCAGAGTACGTTCTCATGAGCATGAGCATAAAATAGGAGTTTGTACTCAAGTTGTTATGAATCAAAATATTTCGATTTGATGAGTTTCTGCTCCTGGTATATAGAGTAGATACTCTCTATTTAATTTCCAAAGTTGTCAGAGCCTGTTCGATATTGGCATGAACATTGATGCTATGATGTCCTTTGTGATTAATATATTCATCACTATGAAGAGATGGTTTATTTTTTATTTTTATGTGGGTGCAATCGATCGCACTCACGGCACATGTAAAAGTGTACTTTGTTTGCCATCTCTATTTTGGTTCTATTACATCCGCCGGAGTGCGAGGGAATTTTATCCACCGTCCACATTTTTCTATCATCTGGTCAGTAACTTGCTTCACAACTTTAGAAACAGAAGTTTGGTGGACACCAATATTTTCTTCTACTCCTGTATGAAACTCCGGATCACCTACATATCTCAAAAATATTTTAATTTCATCAGTGTTACATACAGCATAACATTGTTTCATCCGATTTTACACTAAAAAAGTTATTTGATAGCTACTCGACATTTTTTTTACTAAATCTATACAATGCATTAAAGACACGATGACACGTACTTCTTCTAGGTTTATAATATTATTTTGAACGCAAATTAAGCACGAACTCAGCCATAGCTCTATCGCGGTTAAACTAAAGTCTGGTGACTATCAGCCTCCAAACTGATGTAGTAGATTCTCATCCTAAAGAGCATATGCATATTTTTATTCATATCAAAAATGAGAATATACTCACAATACATTGTAGAGAACCTACCCAAGCGGAGTATTTGATTGTGGTTTTTATTCATACTACGTGGAGTATTTGCTCCAAAATTTTGAGCATAAACTAAAAGCTCATAGGCCAAGCTACAGAGATTTTTTCATGTAAAAAGTGTTAGAAGAAAACCAGCTCCGCCATTGTGTGCACAATAGTTCCACATAATATAGTGATATGTTTTTCACTCGAATTTATTCGTTTTTTTTAGTTTTTTGATTATAAAATTGAAACTATCAGAGTAATCGTGATGATCGTGACTTATTGTAGAGAATGAAAAGACGAAAAAAATGAGAGGTCGGACGACTCGATCAGACCCTTAGTTTAAAGGAAAATTGGAATAAACCGTCCAAAATGCAGTTTTTTCAAAAGTTCATAACTCGGTTATTTTTTGAGTTGTAGCGGAGATCCTCCGGTTAGAATTATTTATCAATATAAACTTTATTTGTGCGAAGAGCAGGAACTGTCCGATGCATAGTTTTTGATCTGTGGCAATTTGATTATGTTACTATGTGTGCAATTTTCCAGCAGACCTGAATGCGACAGGTATGGTCCGATTTCAATTTACAAAAAAGATTTTGAAAGTAGAATTTTCATAGTTCAAAACGTTCATCTTGGTTTTCCATAAAAACGCTGAGAAATATGTTGAAAATAAAGCTGAACATGACGAAAAACGGCCGAGCGCGTAAGAGTAGTTGAAGAGTGGGGGTAGAGCAGCAGGCAAGGAGAAGTATGACATTCGAAAGCGTCGGCATTTTGAACGTGACAGTAATTTCTAAACGTTGTCAGATAATAATTGTAAACCCCCACTCTTCAACTACTCTCACGCGCTCGGCCGTTTTTAGTCATGTTCAGCTTTATTTTTAACATATTTCTCAGCGTTTTTATGAAAAACCAAGATGAACGTTTTGAACTATGAGAATTCTACTTTCAAAATATTTTCAGTAAATTGAAATTGGACCATACCTGTCGCATTCAGGTCTGCTGGAAAATTGCATAGTAACATAATCAAATTGCCACAGATCAAAAACTATGCATCGGACAGTTCCTGATCTTCGCACAAATGAAGTTCATATCAATAGCTAATACTGGCCGGAGGATCTACGCTACAAAAAAATAAATGAGTTATGAACTTTTGAAAAAACTGCATTTTGGCCGGTTTTTTCCAATTTTCCCTTAAACTGAGGGTCTGATCGAGTCGTCCGACCTCTCATTTTTTTCGTCTTTTCATTTTCTACAATAAGTCTATTGACATCATCACGATTACTCTGATAGTTTCAATTTTATAAGCAAAAAACTAAAAAATTTTTTGCATAAAATTGTTAATAAAAAAGATATAAATAATAAAGTCGAGTGAAAAACATATCACTATATCATGTGGAACTATTTGACAAACAATGGCGGAGCTGGTTTTCTTCTAACACTTTTTGCACAAAATGCTCACTCTAAATCTCTGTAGCTTGGCCTATCATTTTTATTCATAAAGCTACAGTTCCATCGGAGGAACATTGAGGAACATTTTGTTGCTGAATGTTTCTCTTTGTTGCCAAGGGTAGAAACTTATGGCAACATACGTAAATTTCTTGTTTCCACTGAAGCAACTGAAATTGTCAATAGTTGCATATCGATTAGTAGAAACATTTGTTGCAGAAACATAAAGAAATTTTAAGGAACATTCAGCAACATTTTGGAACATTTACAGAAACAAGCAACAGCAACAAAAATGTTCCTCAATGTGCCTTCGATAGAACCGTAGCAATATATTTATTCGTATTCGTACTTAACTGCACACTGAAAATCTACGACACGAATGTTTACTAGTTGCGTTCTCGATACGTTTCCACTGCGATAGCAACACGGATTCTTCTACACATGTTTCCTATTTTCTTTCGAGGATTACCGCTCAAAATGGAAACCGGCGACAAGTAGGAACAGTCAACATTTGTTGCCGAAAAATAAAGAAATTTTTGAGAACATTAAGGAACATTTACGGAAAAACGCAACAACAACAAAAATGGTTCACAATGTTCCTCCTGTGGAACTGTAGCATTAGGCCCATTATTTAGAGCAATTGTTTTGATAATATTAATTTCTCTGTCCAATTTTGGCACTGATGATGGTATTGAAAATGCTCGAAAAATCAGTTTAACAGTCGCATGCAGATAGGGGGGGGGGGGTTACCTAGTGACCCCAGCTCATATTTTTCGTTATATTTCAGCCAAATATCAATTTTTTTATTTGGAATTTTTTGACTTTTATCCTATGTGTTTTATGAATATTTCAAAACATATCTGCCAAAAATCAAATAATTACAGTGGTTTTTATAGAAGAAAACATCTGTTGATGCGCGATCCATTGGTTCTCCTATATGAATACTTGTGTAATGTAGATTGGTATAATTGTCATTTTGAATGAAATACTGTGTGTACGTGTATGCTTTGACCTCTAGATTTTGTTAGGTAAGGCAGTTGACTGCTAAATCGTATGCGCATGCGCGATTAGTAAGTCAGGCCGAAATAGTTATTTATGTACCTAGTGCGTTATATAGATCCTTATGCCCTGAGGGAGACATTCGGCCCGAGGGCCTCTGGCCAGAGGGATGAATGTTGCCCGATGGGCATAAGGATCTAGTAACGCACGCGGTGCATACAAGATTTTATTTTTCACGAAAAAATTATTATATTATGATGAAAAAGCGATTTTAAAATCGTTTCATTGCTCCTATCCATTTTCCTTCTCATAGTAGGCATGTCATTTGTTGATATTTTGACGTTTGTGAATATTTTTGTCATCATATTCAGTGAATGTCATGCTGCTTTCTTTGTGTAGTCTTATAGAAATAATGAAAATGAAAATGAATTTACCCAAGAATATCATCGAAAATGCAGCCAAAGCTGCGAATAATTAATTGCCGGAGAAATCCAGAGTCGGATACGATAAGGATTATGAAGTATTTAATCAATGAAATTTGCTTCATTTCTCCTAGTACAATAAGCGGGCGTTTTAAATCCATTATGCCCGCAAATGCGGGCGTAATGGCCTAGGGCATAATGAGTGTATTTATAGCAACCGTATCCAAGGTGAAATAAACATATAATATACAAGTGAAAAATAAATTTTTTTTTTGTAAAGTCTAGGCAAGTCAATATGTCAATTCAACATAAAATATATATCTAATCATTCCCAAGGTTTGCTCAGTAACCGCTTTGAAGATATTTGGGTTTGAATGTACTCAAGTGGGGGCTGTTTCAAGAGGGATAGTTCAACCGGAATCAAAGGGAAAAGCAGCAAGAAGTGCTACTAAAAATATACCTGAAAAAAGAAGATGCTTCGTATGTCCAAGATCTGAAGATCGAAAATTTATGAAATCTTGTACAAAATGCGTGTATATCTGCTCAAAACATAGCCATAGAAGCACACTCTATAATAAGAACATGTACCGAATGTATTTAATATTTTACTATACATTTTCATTGATAACGGAACTTTTGAGTTGTAGAATGGAGTTATTCTGAATAAAAACGAGTTAGATGTACAAACTTATTGAAAAACACATATGTTGTTTTTAAGTCAGTTACTAAACCACTCATCCTAATAATATCATTCATTCTATTGTTGGGGTTACTTGCTGACCCCCCTCATCTGGGTTATTTAGAGCAATTGTTTTGATGATAGAAATTTCTTTCCCCAATTTTGGCACTGATGATGGTATTGAAAATGCTCGAAAAATCAGTTTAAATCTGACGGAATTAACACAGTAGAATCATGTTTTGTTTGCGTTCATCGCATCGTGATAAATCACTTAGTATCACTTTTTTATCAAGCATTTTGCTAATGTTCACACTGACTCGAATGTTCAGCAAAAGTTATATAAAATCTTATGAAGACAGATTTTTAAACCTTGAAAACAAGAACTTCACGTATACGTTGAAACTTTTTCTTCATTATTTTTCAATAGTCTAAGTAAGCCCCTAGAGAGGCTGAAGTTGCTTTATTTATTTAAAGCGCCAACAGGTTTTTACGATCCATAACCCAAATGCATTTTGCGTGTAGCTGTGCAGAAAGTCAATTCAGTCATGAAAGATGCTGATGTTTTCAAACTATCAGTATTCTACTGTCCAAACTAAAAACGGAAAAAAGGTCGAGTGTTTGTTCAAACTTCAACTATTCAGTTCCTGAGATGAGAGTTTATTTAATTACAAAATTCTGCTAAAACTTCGCATAGATGCTTTCAACTAGAAACGAAGAACCTCAATGGAATAATTAAATTACAATGAACGTTGATTATTTCTCTTTCTGATGGTTTATCTGTCTGAACTTTCATGAGTATTCCTGGCTTAACTATACAGTTTCCGTTCTAAAGCAACAACTCAGTGATATTTTTTAGATACGTTCGCAAATAAAATGAATATCCAATGCCAGTACATCGAGAATACCTTTGATGCCTTTTTTGAAAGAATGCACCCGATGAAATGTAATAATTGATTGGGACACTCGAACTTCTTTTTGAATTTTATATATACATGAGACAGGCGCGATGCCGAAAAGTCCACTTATGAATATTCAAATCGTATGGCATACGAAATAAAGATTCTCAGTCTCAGTGTGTTTTCTCTTCTTAGATGTTTGTTTTCTATGTAACTCAAAATGCTCTTATTACAACTGATAAAAAAATCCGAACTACACTTGCGTGTATTTCATTGTTCGAGGTATCAAGATATAACTACGAAGCTATGGTTCAAGTTAAAAACCTCTTGATATAGTTCACTACACTTGATTTAGTTGCATGCTTCAGTCACTCCTGATAAAATGCTTCCCCACTAGCACCATTTCTGACAACCAAAATTTCTCTATCTGTCTCAAATTTCATATAGATAAAGCCATCAAAGCACTTTTCCAACTGCAATACTCAACACCTAGTGAAAGTTTGTACAAGGACCACAAGGATCTTAACAATAAAACAATTAATTAATATGAAGCAAACTAAACTTATTCATGGCATAAAAAACAAGACATTAAAATCAAATACTATAATAAAGTATACAAGGAATATCTTAAATTATAATGTGAGAACAATGAAAGTGATTAGAAATCCCTTCTCCAGAACCAAGAGGGGCCAGGAGTCACCATACCAGAGAAGCACTGAATCCTACAACTCTATACCAGGAAGTGTATTAGAAGGATATCGAAAACTAGGACATGACCTGAGAAAATACATAAGGGACACTATATAACATATTTGCAATCAATATAACTCAATGTTGGTAAATGTAATAGTGTGAACTTTGGATAATTTATCTTAAT
The DNA here is from genome assembly GCA_030704885.1 of Cynegetis impunctata. Lineage (NCBI taxonomy): Eukaryota > Metazoa > Arthropoda > Insecta > Coleoptera > Coccinellidae > Cynegetis > Cynegetis impunctata. The sequence continues at coordinate 1,228,532 of JARQZK010003613.1, forward strand.
AAGAAAGTGAATATTATGGTGTTATGTTCTAAATGGAGTTCATTTATATTATGTTATAATTTTTGTAAATTTTAGGCCTCAGTACCAGGAAACTGATTCGAAGTCAGAAATAAATAAAAAAAAAAAATATATATATATATATATATATAGGTATAATGGAATCCGAGCAAATTGACCAATTCTCAATCGTTTGACCAAGATAGCACCAATCAAGTTGGGCATTACTCCCAGCGGAATTGTGTGGCAACGCAATTTTAAAAGTTGCTTGCTGATCTTTTTTCTATTAAGTAAATATAGAATAACTTTGTTAACTACTGTCTACTACTGACACCTCTGTTGCCGTTGCTGGGCGGACTTTCGAAGACCTACAAGGGTTCTGTGCTATATAGAGTGGTGCCCTTCAAATGCAATCATGATGAATGCCCTCAAGACGGAATGTATTAATTTCGCTATTCGTAAAGATAATCGTGGTAGACTGATCATTATTGATTTATATAGTGTCATCTCATCTAAAGATTGCACAAAATTTCTTGACATGAACATAGAGTCAACTTCCCCAACAGTCTATACTGATTATCTATTATAGCTTAGTCTATAGCCACTTAACATGATGTTCTTCTATGAAGTAACTCCCCTGATGTTGAGAGAGTTTGTATAATTCAGGAAATAATAATTTGCATGATATTTAATATTTTTTCGGGATTGTCCTGTAGACCCACTTTCTTTCAATGTGCCATCTTGATATTGGCCTCTTTTTTTACCTTAAGATGCCTACTGTATGCGATAGTAGGCACTATCAGGATTCGTAGTTTCTAGTGATCACACGGTGCATACTAGCTATTTTGCTGATTTTTCCAAAACAAAAACTTACACACTAATGCTGAAAGTTAAAAATTATTTCAATTCTCAACTTTCAACTATGCCCTGCAAATATATGTTTCAAAAAGATCAATCAACGTAATAAAAATATTCGCGAAATGACAAGAGGATTTATGTACTCAAGATTGAATTGAAGAAATAAGTAAGTCTTAATATATGTGTGAGGATGTGTATAAATACTTACTGATAATCTTTACTACTATTCTTATCGAATTAATTTGTGTTGTATTGTTAGTGAAAAAAAAATTTTGTTATGTGCACTCGCTAACTTAATATTTGATTCAATTTTATATTGAATTGTCATTCTACTAGCTTTCATGGTGGTGTTCTATGTGAATTTCACGAGATTAGTTCATTATATTCGTTGCAGAAGGACGAATATTTGAAACCGATCATCTGGATGTATTCATAATAATTATAATTTGTCTACGAGTAAATATTGTGGGAAAAAAATTCAATTTTCTAATTTTTTCATAGATCTCTAATGCCTGAAAGAGAGAAATGATCAGTTTTTCCAAAGAGACATCCCTTTTCGAAAGAACATTACTTTTTTTCCCATATTTTAGAGAAGCTAATTTTTCTATTGTTCGGCTACAGAAGTCAGAGATATTTTTACAAGATCGTCCAAAGTCCCTATTTTGAGAGTATAGATCTTCGTAGATCCTGTATGTGACCGAGAAGTACAATCCATTATCAGGATCACCATCAAAAACCAATAAATATAACTGAAAAACAATCATAATAGTTATCATAAATTCCATTGAATTTAATATACAATCAATCCCTCTTGGTATTTAACGTTGCTGAGTTTATGTGGAAAAAAGGTGAAACAATTCGCATAAATATGATAATATACAAACGTGGATTACTGAAAGATGTCACCAGGTTGAAAAAAATATATAATTTTCAATAACAGCGCAGCTTTTGCATGGCGTAGATCAGTGGTTCTTAACCTTCTCATAATTAGGGACCACTCAACAAAATCTATGTCTTGTCAAGGACCACCAACTATTTGTAAGTAATATTTTGTTTGTCGTGTTGCATTTCGATCAACTTCATTAAGAACTCAAACACTCTGACCATGGAAGGATTGCGAATTAGACCTGTGTCGATCGCAACCTATACACGAGTGATCGAATCACGAATTTCTAAAAGACCCGATCTTATTTAACCCGATCCCGATTTACTTGACAAGACTAACCAAATTGCACTTTATTTTCATATGTTTTTATACAACAGTATATAACTGATTGCTTGCTGATACAATCGTTTACATGCTTTCATTCATTGCACTCTTTCTCGTGTTGTTTCGAATTTTGACACGTAATCCAAAAGGAACCAATTTTTTCAGGAACGCTCGCGTAGATGAGTCGCGACCTGTCGATCTCTCAGTCTTTTGGGTCGCGAACTCGATCGATCGCGTCTTGATCGAGATCGAATTCAGTTTGAGATCGAATCAGTGACATGCTGATATGTACTGTCGATCTCTCTGTCTTTTGGGTCGCGAACTAGATCGCGTCGTGATCGAGATCGAATTCAGTTTGAGATCGAATCAGTGACATATATAGGCATGAACCGCGACACGTGATTTTATATTCAGGTTTTGCTTGCGTGTTTTAGTGAACTTAGTTAATATTATCGTCGTCTCCTCTGTCCACATTTATATACATCAATGAAGCGTCTATCTATAATGAAAGATGCTGTTTAAAACCGAAAAGAGCCTCTCAAATTTGGAGTAAATTATCATTTTTGATATTAAAAACTATTAGTTATTTCCTTTTTTAGCATTTCTATGTTGTTCTTCACTCATGTAGGTTATCTTATTAATATATATTCTACCCGGTTCACCGGTTCAGCATTCGTCATTCGTTACAAAGGAACTGCGACCTGCGACCCAAATGATCGAATCTTTTTAACCCGATCACCATACGAATGGGTCATGATCGACCCGGGTCTCGACAAATGATCGATCGACACAGGTCTATTGCGAACCAGTTTCTGAATACTTTTTGTCTTCGCAGTTTGAAAAAGAAACGATTGAATTCACTTTTAAAATTTGTTAAATGGAGTTTCATATTTGTTTTGTATTTCTTCTTTTCCCTTGGCATTGTGTTCCCCAATTATTTTATACAAATTATCGAACGCAGAAATAGTGTCACTTTTGACACTCTAATCCAAAACTCGCTGTTTGCGATAAACGCATTGATTTTACCTTCATATGCAAATATATTGTCAATGCCGTGAAACTTAAAATTTACCGACTCTTGGAGTTGGAGGTTCAATTTATTTATTTAAGAAAAAAAATCAACTAAATAATACTGGTCATAAACGCATCACGCATGAGACTACCTAATGAAAAAAAGAACCACTAACTTGCGTAAACTGCTGCAAGAGATCAACTACTCAACAGAAAACTCTGAAAATTGACGATAACATGGCAGAAATATTGAATAGAAATTATGAAAATACGTTAATACTCGAATTTTTGAAACAAATATACAAATGTACTTGAGAGTGTAAGATACTTATAGTCCAATAATGACTCCACTCGATCGAAGCAGTAGAACAAATGAACAAATTTATAAATAAATAAATAATGAAAGCTTATTTGATATTCGGCCCAACAGAACTGTTTCAGCAATCTTTTGTTTTCCTTGAGTTACAAATATTTTCACTTCTTCCCTTAGTTCATACAACCTTGAAAGAATATTTCCTTGGGTAAGCCAATGCACCTCTGTGTGGAAAAGAAGACTTTAGCGTTCAGAGTTCATATCAGAGCATAATAATTGTTCGAAAAGACGAGTATTCAGTGCACTGCTTCTGATGAAGTTAACAACTTTTACAACTATTTTCAACGCAATAGCCAAGCATTCTGGGAGGGTTTTTTGGCAGCCATTTTTCGTTATATCAATGCAGCAAAACCGGAGCTGAAATCTAGCATTTGCCACTGAAGACGATATTTCTCAAAATATAGACTTATTTCATCAACACCTTACCTCGTTTCCAGTCATTTGGAAAACAGTTTCTCTTCGTTTAATGCTTTATTGTCATGCAGAAATAGAGCCAATAAAAGTAATTGACAGCATTGTCAAACGTCGTCAGATTCATCACATTGCATATATTAAAAAGATGCACAGAGTGAAGGGGGCTGAAATGACCGAACTCGACTTATTCAATTATATGACATTCAATATTTTTAGGATGACTTCGCGGCAGGCCCATCTTAAGAGTTTCGGTGCTCCAAGGCACCGGATTTTTTAGTGCCCCCATATCTTTAACATTCATATGAAATGAATAGCTGTGAAATAATATATTTTTTTCATTCTGGAAACTATATAACAATTCTAATATACAACAAAAATATAATAACGATTATTCTAAAGAAAATTATTAAATTTCGAACCTAACTTTGTAACAGTAATTGAAAACAATTTTTTAAATAAATGGGGTACTCAATACGATCATGTGTACGTACCATAGATATATACTACAAATTGTTAGCAGGTTTTCACTTTGAAAACCCGCTTGAAATATATATATATATATATATATATATATATATATATATATATATATATATATATATATATATATATATATATATATATAAATATATATAAGTAAGAACTATTCGTGTTAAACGGAAAACACGCCCGTGGTTATAAAATTAAGTGAACTAGGACATTTATTTGAAACTAATCAAACAAACCTCCTAGACGTACTAGTTCTCGTTGCCGAAATGTTTTCGTCTGTCTGAAAGATGTGGTTCAATTGTTTCCGACTGGTGGCGCTGTGTCATATTTATATGTCATGGAGTTACTAGAAGAAATATGTATGACCGTTTGAAATGTTGGTTTGGTTATCACTCTCGGTGGATGGATGATACTGATGAGCCCCGATAAGGGCGAAACAGTCTGTCTATCAATTTCCATCGATTGTGATAAACAAATTAACATTTCGAACAATTACCGTCTAGGGTAGATGTTGATATTTGGATGCTTCGTGAACTCTTATAACCAGCTCCGCTAGGAGGTTTGTTTGATTAGTTTCAAAGCGTTGTTTACACGATAAAGGTCGCAATTTTGAAGCAATAGTGTTGAAAGTTTGTAAATAGGTAGTTTCGCATGATATCTTTAATGGGATTGTTTATGGTTCGAATTGATTGAGGGGTTGAACCCCCCCGGGGGGGAAATAAATATTGTTTACACGACAGGAGGCGCAATTTTGTAGCAATAGTAGCAGAAAGTTTGTATCTAGGTAGGTTTGTATAATATCTTGAATGGGATTGGTTTTGGTTCGAATTGATTGGGGGGTTGACCCCCTGGGGGAAGAAATTAATCTTGTTTACATGATAAAAGTCGCAATTTTGGAGTAATAGGGTTAAAAGTTTGTAGGGAGGTATTGTCGAAAAATATCTTCGATGTGATTGGTTTTAGTACGCATTGGTTGGGGGTGATCCCCCGGAGAGGAAATAAATATTGTTTACACATTAGAGGGCACATTTTTTTTATAATTTGGAAAAAAAACATTATTTAATGAATATATTTTTTAAACTGTATACTTCATGAAAACCTGCTCTTCTAATGCAGCTCGCTGCGATAAAGATTTTATATTAAGATCTTTATGGTACGTGCGCAAAAATCACCGTCGGGTGGCCTAAGGAGTCATGGAATATGAATTATAAGCTGCTTTAAATCGAATGTATTTCAGTGTTTCCTACAAAATTGGAATATTTTTGTGTTGTATTAATTTTTTTCAATATTCAGCTTAAAAAATTCACTATCTTGATTCTGGCGCAATGCCCCCCTGAGGCAAATGCCCCAAGGCACGTGCCTCGTATGCCTTGCCGTTAAAATAGCCCTGCTTCGCGGACCACTTCGAGTGCTTCCAGGGACCACCAGTGGTCCGCGGATCACCGGTTAAGAACCACTGGCGTAGATAGACTGTACTACACAAACGAAATTTCAGTTGTTCCCCCATCACATTCTTCATACATTGTTCAGACACAATACCATTAGCATCATCAAGTGACATACTTAATCCGATTATGTACATTGTAACGAAATTATTCGATATAAATAATTAATCAAATCCTGTCAGTTTATAATGCAAATAAATTGGAACGGAAATATAATGCCGATAGGTTCAAGGATAACGACTGGTAAAATGTACAAACTGTGAGAAATCAATATATCCTGCCGAGTTGTAATTTTCCTACAAAATTTGCCTTTGCAATTCATTCAATTATTTGAGACTCGTTTGCTGGTGTCACGAAAGAAAGCAATTTCCAGAAAGCGATCGATTTTCCTTGGTGCATATATAAAGGAAAGAAATATTGTTATATTCGCACAAGGCGAACAATTGAATGAATTTGCACTTATCTAAATGGAACTGGAAGTTTATTAATTGAGACGAAAAATATCGAACAAGTCTGCAATAATAATCCGTAATAATTTCAATGAAAAATACCCCTAGCCATGAACAGCTGATAATTCGTTTTATAATAGTATATTACTCAACGAGCACAAAAAGATTGCTATTTTTCACGAGGGTAAAGTTTGCGCAATTCACCCCAGTGAAAAATTGTAATTTTGTGTAGAGTACTATACTTTGTCCACGACTTCTTCGAAAAAATTAGTAATAATCTGCATTTTCAACAATAAAAATAGTTATCAAAATCGTTGACATAACATTTTTTGTGTTCACTGAAAACTGCATACTCACGTAAACGTCAACTATTTCACTTGACATCGATGATTCCATTCCTTTCTTTCAATCTGATTAAAATAAAATAAACAATTTTGCATTTATTTATTTATATTAATATTAACAGAACAACGATTGAAAATAAACAAAGGCATTGAATTTATAGATAAATCAATGTTTTAAAATCTAAGAATAATAATATCATAACAATGTAAATGATGTTCTCTAGTTTAGATATACTTCCTAAGTGTGACGTCATGTAGTGAATAATGAACCACTATTCACTAGTGAATAATAGGCAGTGCTACACTTTAGGAAGCACATGTATAATGAATGTTTTATAGTACAGTCGCGGACAAAATGTATTATTAAATATTTAAGTGTCTTAATTAGAAAATCGACTATAATTATGTTATCTTTACAAAAAGGAACAACAAAGCTGTGTTGAAGCAGTGACTTATCTCAGTGTTTTTCAGCACAGTAGTAGCATCTGTCACTGATTTTTTCCTGCTGCTGCCCATCTCTACTTTTTGTCGGACACAATATTTTATTCAAAGGAGACCGAGCAATTACACGAAGTTAACGGAATTGAAAATAATTTCCACATAACTATCGAATTACCCTCAATGTGAGAAGCATAGTGCATTCAGATGGTCACAATAGAAGGTTAGGAAAGATCATCGCGTACTTCTATTGTTATAAATTGCTCTATTACTAGATAGACAGCCCGCTTAGAAGTTCTGATCCTCGGAGTAGCTTCATTGAAAATGTGCCAGATATGCAAAGTAACGTGGCACTCATAGCGCCACCTTCCGGTGACCGTTTTGTCCGTCGACCTTATATAAACGAACAGGGTTTCATTTTCAACTTTACAACTGAATTTGGGTTGTCATTTCGTGAATCCATGAATAAATGTGCATCATTATCCCTTTTGTGTGTCCATATATTCCTCGTATCTCACATAGGTCTCATTTATAAGATAAATAGATGCGCGTATTGTATTATAGGAAAACATTTAAGCCTGAAATGCTTGAAAATTGATACTGGTCTTCCATTTGAATATTATAGAAATATATCACATATATCATTTCCGAAACTGCGCTACATTTTCCCATTAAATAAAATGGTATTATAAATTATTAATAATAAAATTGATAGACAACTAATATCACGTAAGCAGCAGAACTCCGTTACAAGGTCATATTTCTATTAATTTTTGTTCCTTTTATATACAAATTCTCAACCCCCTGGGGTTTATTTGGAGGGTCTGAAGAAATGCACTAGGGTTGCCAACTCTCGAAAGGACCAACCCGGGGAGAGTATTAAGGCATGTCGGCTAGGAGGTGGGGTGTGAGAAAATGCCAATTTATTTTAAATTATAGTATATTACACTATTTTCTGCCGTTGAACCGGGGCCGAAAGTATTTTCGACCGAGTAGTAAGAAAATATTTTTTTTGCTTTCGAGCAGCATCTAATATTTGAAGGTTTTTCACCACAAAATTTTAATAATTAAAGATCGAAGTTTGATAGAGCGACGGTACCATATTATTTTAGAAAAACCTGAGAAATTTTTGCAACTTAATGGAGGTTAACCATTTTTACCGGAGTCTCCCGGGCAATCTGGGAGGGTTGGCAACCCTAACTAAGCCCAGTAGTTAATGCACACAATTGAAACCCCAAAATAGCATCTTCATAACTTCAACCGAATTCACGTTTGAATTTTCAGGCTTTTAACTTTAACTATTAACTGAGTATGGAGTGACTGTCGATAATTCTCTTGAATTTCAGTTTGAAAATGATGTAGGTTATGATAAGAAATAGAATATCGAGGAAGGGTTAATCTTTTCCTTAAATCATTTTCAAGAAATAAATCCTTATAAATCATCAATAAATCACTGATAAATCCTTATAAATTTCAAGTCAGTGGCACACACTGCCCGCAGCCTCGGTGGCTGCGGGCAGTGTTGCCAGTATCAATTTAACAGATATAAGTCTCGAGAGGAGCAAGGCGCATGCGTAATACATAAATAGCTGATCTAAATCCTCGGTAAATCCTCGTTAATCCTCAATAAATCACCGTGAATCCTCAGTAAATCACCGTAAATCCCCAATAAATCACTAAATCCTCGATAAATCACCGTAGATACTCGTAAACTTGTATTAAATCATTGTAATTCATTCATGTTGTACACCATAAATCACCAGATATTCACCTCTCGTAGAATATTAAACAACAAGCGAGACAAATTGACTGAGCCGAAGGCGGGGTCCAGAAGTCGAGCTAGTGTGCAAAGAGGTTTTCAAACGAGTTTTTTACGATACTTTCTAAACGACTGCAAATAGAAACCAAACACAAAATTTTCTCAGAATCCGACATTTCCTTCACAAACTTTATCAACAACAATTATTTGAAGTATCCAATCAACAATTCAAACAAATTGCAGAATTCTGACGTTTTTAGGAGAGTATCTACCAAAAAAAAATCACAATGAATGAGAGACGCATGCGTCAAGATGACATATCAGTGCTTTGCACACGACATCTGCAAAGTACCGCTTTCGGAGCGAGCTTTCCATGCGTAAAACCTCATTTTCTGAGGCAGTCCTATGAGAAATCAACTAAAACGTCTAATGGGCATTATCCGATTATCAATCCAATTCACGTATCAAATTTTACCCTCCAGCTCGATCAGTAAGAAGCTGTCGAAATAGGAAAATCTCAAAAACCACGTCTTTCCAAACTTCTCATTGAAATTGAGGAGATTTTTGTTATTTTAGCATTCAAACCCTAGATGACTGATTTTCGAATATGTTAATTGCAACTCCTTTTTTCACAGACTTGAAAAATTAACACTAAACATCTCTCCGCTCTTTGCCCAATGTCAAAGATGCCAACATCGACGGAATTCGCTTAAATTTTGGTTGTATTATTCTGAGTAAATATAAACACCAAATACCAAATTTCATTTTATTTGGTCAGATGGGAATCTCCGGAGATACCAAAATGTATTGACATTTGAAAGAATGTAATAAGTTTGGTGTTTATATGAATTGTGAAAACAGACAACAACGTCTTATTAAATACATTGAGGTTGTGGCCGTTTTTTAGTTTCTAGGTGTGCTAATATAATATAAGTTCATAATAAACAAACTATATATAGTCAAGCAAATCATCAAACCTAATCTACAAGTAACAATCATTGAACCACATAAAGGTAACAAAAGAGTTATAGTAGAAACTAACAGACACAAACAGAAAATTACTACAATGGTTAACGATTCATCTACTCTACAATATTGGAAAATATTTAACTAAGACTATGCAAAAGGAAAATTTAATAAAAACTGATATTGGAGTTAATAGCACGTAATTAGTAACTGCAGACGGCCACAGTCGCATAAAATTTAATGAAACATAGTTGTCCATCTTTTGACTTTTCAATTTTCATAAAATCCATAAACGCCAAATAAATTACAAAATTTTTGTGACGAATTTCGTGGCGAAACGTTAACTGTTCAATGAAGGGAATTTCAAACTCAAATGGACTAATATTGCTGGAAAAAGACAAAGAAGTAACAATATAATACAGGCAAGAATAATTCAAATACATATATATATATATATATATATATATATATATATATATATATATTTATATATATATATATATATATATATATATATATATATATATATATATATATATATATATATATATATATATATATATATATATATATATATATATATATATATATATATATATATATATATATATATATATATATATATATATATATATATATATATATATATATATATATATATATATATATATATATATATATATATATATATATATATATTAATAAATATATATATATATATATATATATAAATATATATATATATATATATATATATATATATATATATATAAACATATATATATATATAGATGGGGGCGTTCCCCCAGTTCCCCCCCTCTGGATCCGCGCCTGGTATATATAAGTATCAGATATCAAGAAAATCTAGAGCATCATAGTCAAAGACGTATAAAATAAATTTAAAAATCCGGACATTCCACTGCGTAGCACTAGGAATGATAAAACCCCTCGGCGCATGCGCATGTCGTAATGCTTATCAGGCAAAAAGCTATATTTTTTTTTTCTTCGTGGGAAAAAATTGGGAATAAAAATTCCCTTATGAAATCATATGTGTTTCATCGATATCCGTTGGAATTTTTAAAATCGGGCCAGATCCCAACTTTTTGTCGTGAGACTATAACCCCTTTAGCTTCGCCTCGGGGTAAAAACCACTTCTCAACTTCACTGCTCACCTAAGATAAAGTGTAATAGACTTTTATTTTAGGGGAAATTACGACTACAACACAGTGGTCAAATGATAACGGAGGAAACTTCCAAATTCAGAAAGGTCACAAACCACTACTGAATCTAACTCATAGAAAATAAATTTAAAACATTTCTATGAAAATTTAATTTAAACATTAACGTGTTGCACCGAAGAATAAAATTAAAACTGTTTTACATATAAAATAAGTCGTAACTTGCATCTTTCCAAAATAATTTTTCATGTATCTATGTGCGAATATGCTTTTTCGCGGTCAATAGTAATATTTATACAAAATATAGTTCATAATAATCATATTCAAACTATTTTTAGAAAAATTCCAAAAGCTTTCCGAAGAAGCGGAAACCTGTAGTTAATAAAAACCTCGACTAAAAGTTACTTTTGTCATGGAATCTGTTGACTTCACCTGCATTTTAGTTAGATATCTACTTGGAAAAAGTTATTCGAGTATGGACAAATCTTTCATTGAAATTCGATTAGCCGTAGAAATGGTATTTGGATGGAAAAGCATCAGAATTTTTGAAGACCTTTTAATATCTTGTAATGCGGAAAGTATTGATTACTAGTGAATAATTCAAACGTTTGTGGCTGAGCTTTCGGCGTTATTATTGTTAGCTGTTGATGCGTGAGTTTATATTCTAGAAGAAGAACTGCTTATAATGCAATACAGAATATGGCGAAGATCTTTTTGTACAATAACCAGCTGAGAAAAGAGTGATTACTGGTGAATAAATGAAAAGAATTATTTGAATACTTTTCAAAGTATTTATTATACGCAACCTCGACAATTCAAATACATAATTAAAAAGAAATCTTTCAAACAATACTTTAAATATTGGTCTAAAGGAAATAACACAAATTAAGAGTGCAAATGAAATAAACTCTAATATTAAATATCAAATTTACAATAATATAACAGTGAACCCAATTGGTAAATCAAAATAACATCAACATAATATATTAACAAATTCAAAATTTCTTTCACTTTATCGAATTAGGCAACCTGGACCGCTTGAGATATGGGACTATTCAAACCTATTTGTGTTCTTACATTTCCCAAGAAGAATTTATAAGTGATCTTATGTCATAACTGTGTATGTCCTGTATATGATGCAGACTTATAATAAACTTTTGTAATTTGATTTGTTTTAAATTTTTTTTTTCAAATTTTATACATCAATTCACATCGTTCCAACTCCAAAAGTTTGCTTAGCTCTAAAATCCTCAAACTGTAGTACAATTCTTAAGAATTTGTACCCATGTTATAATTAAATAGTGTTTTAGTGAATTTATTTTGTAGTGTCCGAATTTCATTGAATGTTGTTTTGCCACAGGTTCCCTTGATTAATATACTTGACGTAAACATTGTTAAACATTAAGATCTAGTTGAAACTTAATTTTATTTTACTGATAATGTTAAACTGAATAATATCATAAGTGCGGGAAGCACTCTGATTAGGTGTGACATGGCGACCACTGAGAAGTGGTTTCCATGCTGATGGGAGTCTGTGACTGTCATCTCTGGTGTTCAAACAATTTGGACGTTTTTCTATTTCTACAGCTTCACGGATAATTCGGGATTTGAAAGATCGGACGGGAGCAATAGTTCTTGTATTGGGGAAATCGGCCCTCTCCCCTATAAATACGGCCACGCGACGATAGGCACGTCAGTTGACTCTGAAGAGTAGGCAGGTTGAGACTTCAGAGTTGACAGGAAGCAGTACGGTTGGTGGAGTAGGCAGGTTGAGACCACACAATCGTATTGTTTCCGATTCCTCCTAATTCGATTCGTGGAGTAGGCAGATTGAGGCCGCGTATCTGAATTATTTCCCTTCTAATTCTCCTGAAGATGGCTTCGCAAAAGGAGCCGAATCGTCGAGATTTTTCAAATCTTTTACGCGGTTCATTCCGAGAACCAAGTTTTTCAAATATTTCCGACCGCGAAAATCTTTCTGAACATATATATCAAATAGAGGAAACGTCAAAAATGAAGTGAGATATTTGATTATTTTCTAGTAACTCCCGTTGATGATGACTAATACGATTAATTTTCTGCGACATTATTAACTTGAGCGTTACAGTTAAGATGAATATTTCGGTAATTTCGTGATGACACTGAGAATTCAATGTTATGAAATCATGTCATCGTTCAGAATTAATTATTCTCCCAGTCGCATAACGGTTCAAGTTTGCGTCATTCTCTATTAAACGTAGGAATTTCACTTATTTGTCAGTTGAGAGATTCCTTCCCATTCTCTGCCAGTAGTTTGTTTCGTTGATGTCCCGTATCTTAATGTACTTAATTAAATGACATTCGAGCTTACCTCGAATATTTCTGCATATTCCCAATTTCGTTGGGATCTGTGTGACATTATGCATGGAAATGGATTCATTTATTCCAGCGTGAAAGCAAAACAGAATGTATAAAAAAATTCTTGTTTATGATAACAAGTTATTTTTTTTCTCTCACTCGAGGGACCTACAGTTTAACGCCGGTTCCGAACGGCCAATGGGCTTGTTAACGATGTACATTACCCAACAATTAAATCATATAATATAGAATGAAGAACTGTATGAATTGTACGGAAAAAAGAGAGTGTCTGAAAAGGTGAGGGAGAGAAGACTATATTGGCTAGGACATTTGGAGAGAATGACGGAGAATAGAGAGGTGAAGGGAGTGTGTTGGAAGCGGAAGAAGAGGAAGAGATGGAGCGAAGCGGTGATGGAGGACATTCAGGAGAGGAAAATAGGAAACTGGAGAGAGAGGGCAAAAAACAGACTGGAGTGGAAGGACTTGATAAATTAGAAAATAACATGTTAGAGGCCTCAATGTCCTATGTTTAACTGTAATTAATAATAAAAATAATATAGAACCAATAAATTCCGGACATACACCACACCCAAGAGCAAGGTGGGACTCGAACCCACAATCCTCGGTTTGCAACTGGTACAAGGCGGTACACCTTACCGCTGGTCTACCGAGGCCTCCTTTACAAAAGACACAAACTTTTTTTTCAACTGACTATTTCACTCATTTCATTTTTAGTGAGAAAGTTTCTATAGCAACTCTCGTTTCACAGCGATAAAACATGCAGGCCAGCAAAACTAACTAAGTTATTATTTCATCGATAATATTTTGACATTTCTCACATGAATCGTTATTTTCTTGACTTTCTGAAATGTGACCATATTATTGTTAGACATATTTTCTCGTGAAATAGTCATGTCGAATACCACTCGAGATGAAATTTAAGCAGGTAAAATTTCTCTCTTGTAACATTCAAGTTTGTTGCTTAGACAATTTCGCTCATGACATTTTTTCCAAAATGTCATTTCGCCTGACGGCTCGCGATTTTGATAAAAAATTTCATTCGCCAAATTGCCTGAGCAACAAATTTTCATATTACAATCCAGAAATTTTGCCAACAAAATTTCATCTCTAGTGGTATTATATATGATTATTTTTTGACGTTTCTTAAAACCAATGAGATGCTTCTTTATTTGTCACAAAAGTAAGTTTAAACCAATGATGTCATTATTATAGTGGGAATAAATCTTTTGTGATTATTCTCGGGAATAATCACTGTAGCTTTTATTTGCTTAGCAAGTGTCAGATAGTTGTCAAAATAATTACCTAATTGTGTCAACGCGATATATAAAATGGATGAACATCATCGGTTTAGTACCTTTTCTGATGCAGAAATAACAAAAAATATTTTGAATCAGAAAATAATCTAGTCAAATATAACTCGCGAGTTCGATAAATTATAGAAAATAATTTGACAGATTTTGTTGCCATTTGGAAATAGCCACTCGAGCCCTCCGGGCTTTCGTGACTATTGCCTCGCAACAAGTTTTGAAAAAATCTGTCAAATTATTTTCAATTTATTCTCACGTTTCTCTGCCCAATGAAGTGATAGAGTACACCTCTCAACAGTTAGCGTAGCACTCACAGCTATTGTTCATTACTTTTTACATCTTACAGTTCTTTTCCGGGACTTCGATCAAACCGGGCGAGACACCGGGACAAGAGTAATATACCGGTACTGTCCCGGATAACGTACGACGGATGGCAAACCTACATAAATATATATATATATATATATATATATATATATATATATATATATATATATATATATATATATATATATATATATATATATTTATATATATATTTACATACATATATATATATATATATATATACAATATATATATATATATATATATATATATATATATATATATATATATATATATACAGGGCCGGATTTTAATTTGTGCCGCCCTGGGGCACTGAACAAAATGCCGCCCTATAACTTAAATTTTATTTTAATAGTTTTGATATCTTATTTTTTAAGAATTAGAATAACTAATCGATTGCAGGAAATTTATTATGTATTATATAGCATTTATTATACATTATGTTTTATTTATATTTATTCTTTATTTACTCACATATTATATATTATTTATTATATACTATAGTAATATAAAAAAATATTTGTATTTTTCTTAGAATTATAAGTTTTGCACTAAGAACGACTTATATTAGTATTGCATAATTTTTTTCACAGGCAAACTCGCCTAACTTTTTGAATTGCAAACTGGTCGATTAAATCTTCACAATCTAAACGTTGAAGCACATCTGATTCTATGCATAGAATAGCTAAGCTATTGAGTCTATTTGCACCCATTGTAGGACGTAAGTAATTTTTAACTCGTTTTAAACAAGAAAACGATCGTTCTGCGCTACAGTTTGTTACGGCTAAAGTTATAAATATTCGATAAGCGATTTCTACGTTTGGAAACTCAGTGTAAAGGTGTAAAGGTTTGAATGCAGAAGTTTCAGAAGATCAGAAAGTGAATTTTTTTCCATTTTTTTTTTCGGTGCAATGAGCATGGAAGTGCACAAATTCGTCTTCTAGTGAGGACTCAAGATCTGAACAATATAATTCTCTTAAACGTTTAGCTCGTTTACGAATTTCCCTATTATCTAAATTACCAAATTCAATGATAACCGAGAATTTTTCTTGAATCTTTTCATATGCTGTACATCTTTTACGCAATTCAGATCCCAGATTGTCAAGAATGACATTAAAAGTATTAACTCTAAACTGGTCTCAAAAATATAAAATTGTTTTTTTTAATTAAAATTAATTAGTGTTATTGGATAATTCTCCAATTTTAGAAATATTCATTAATCAATAAAAGTTTCTGTTATCAAAAGACATACATAATTTGAAAATATTTTTAATTCTTCAAAAAAACTACATACATTTATCAATTCCAGAAAATAAAAATATCAACTTCAATTTTTTCAAACCTTTATGGAAATAAATTAATTAAACTATTTGAATAGTTTTTACTTAAATTTCCTATATTATAATATACAAAATTTTAATGTGATACATAATACTTGAATTATATTTCTTGAAAGATAAAATGTTAATTTAAAAGAATTAGTTAATTATATATTGTATAGAAAATTTTTTCTCACTTTCCAAATTTTGCCGCCCTGGGCACTAGCCCCGACTGCCCCTAGTATAAATCCACCACTGTATATATATATATATATATATATATATATATATATATATATATATATATATATATATATATATATATATATATATATATTTCATCAATTTATTTTTTTCTAGAATTGGTATAATTTTATACATAAGTGTGTTTAAGATCTAAATCTTCTTGTTTTCTTCATTACGAGGGTGAGGATTTATGTGGTTTTTCTTACAACTATATGATATTAGCAGATCTCACTGCTGATATTAGACTGAATAGACGAAATATGTAACTTAAGACGGCCACAGCCGAAAGAAATTCAATGAAACATAGGTAGTTTTTCTCTTTGAAATTTTATATTTTCTTCAAATTCCCTTTCATACATTATGTGAGTAAGGGTTTCTTTGATTTCCCTTACCATCCAATATATGTAGACCTGAATGATGATACGTGATCAGTAAGTGAAGACAGCCCGAGAGACGGCCACAGCCGGAAATGTTTTTCATATCAACAACAACATAGTTGTTCTTCAAAACTTTTGAGAATGTTACGAATTTCATGACGAAAAGTTAACTATTCAATTAAGTGAGTTCTCTCACTCAAAACGCCTGTCGCAAATAAAAGACAAGTAAAAAATGTGAATATATATATATATATATATATATATATATATATATATATTATATATATATATATATATATATAATTAATTATATATATATATATATATATATATATATATATATATATATATATATATATATATATATATATATATATATATATATATATATATATATATATATATATATATATATATATATATATATATATATATATATATATATATATATATATATATATATATATGTATACATCAGGTACAATGAAACTTCGGTTTACCTGAACATTTTGGACACAACAATAACCTTCACCAGTAGAAAATGGTTCATATGACAATAAAATTGTACAAATAATTACTGATATAAAATGTTTTTATAAATAATCAAAATCCAATGTAAATAAGTATTCCACCAGTTAAATTTTTATCGTAGTTTGAGAATTGGTAAATTTTTCAATTTAGAGTATAATTATCATTGTGAAAATGAGCAATTACCTTTTACTAAAATAATTTCATCATCAAGTAAATTGTTGTAATTTGAATTAATCTAAAAATCAATAATTCGTTATTCTACTTATATTATACAAATTATTTTTCAATATAATGATAATAACAGTGGGATAATATATGCAAATACAGTTGAAGAACGAATAAAAATGGAATTATCACATACACAAAAAAATCAACCCAAATAACAATTTTTGACCAGCCTTGTATTTTTGTCGTATTGAGGACCATCTAAGCGCTTTTATTCAAATCTTATCCTTAATAAGTTGGAAAAAAATTCCATGCTACAGAATCATCAACATCCATAACCTGAAACGGTGGTGATTTGGTTCTAATTCATGCAGTGCACATAAACTTATATTAATATCATCTCCAACAGCCACACATACCTTCTTCCGGAGGAAATGTGCTATTAAGGCATGTGGTTGCAACTCCTACAATAGAAGGCACAAGTAAGTTTCTAGATAATCTAACCTTTGGGGATGTGCGGAACGTGATAAGCAAAGCATGTGAGTTACACTTGTGCAAGGGATGTTGTTATATACCGTATAAACTGATATGCATTCTTTTTTTTTAAAGGGATGATGGGACACAGGCCATTATTCGTACATTACCCGGCATTATACATAAAAATTCCAAATTGCAATTCTGAATCACAACATCCATATCTTATCCGGGATTCGAACCCGGTACGGATTGTGCCCTAGACAATTTCTCAACCATCTAGACCACAGACGGTTGATATATGCGTACTTGATTTTGAAGAAATAAATAGTTATGAAAGAATTACGTATGGATTATGCCTTCAGGTGTTTTTAGTTTCTGTCAAAATTCCTATGCGGAAATACACAAAATGCAGAAAAGTCAGTTATTAGCGTCATTTTGAAGAAATAAGAAATGTACACATCGATGAAAGTTACTATGTTGAAATATTGGAAAAGCACCTTCTGTTTTCTCAATCAATGGCAATTTTACTGATCGAAGAAGCGCTCGAGCTACTGAAAGCCAAATGTATGAAATTATAAAATTTCCCAAAATATCCAATACAGACGAAAGAATTTTCATTGAATACATTCTTTGGAAAAAATGTAATGTCTTCATGGCGAATCTTCAGAAGATTAATTTTGGGCTAATTATTCATATATATATATATATATATATATATATATATATATATATATATATATATATATATATATATATATATATATATATATATATGTATATATATATATATGTATATATATATATATATATATATATATATATATATATAAATATATATATATATATATATATATGTATATATATATATATATATATATATATATACAGGGTGTACCAATCTTACGACAAA